>JAGSMZ010000063.1:0-600000 GCA_029286645.1 Papilio protenor | reverse complement strand
GAGGATTATCGGAGTTGCAAATGTTAGTAGGTGCTTGAAGGTAGTAACAGGTGGTTCACCTCAGGTTTTTTTTTTATATACAAAAAGGTGGCAAACGAGCAAGCGGCCACCTAAATCCGCCAAAATGGCAAAGCGACCGCTACCCATAGACATCCGCAATTCCAAATGCGTTGCCTACCCTAAAAAGAGGATATATCCCCTTCCTATGCGTGTCCTCCACCGTCAAATCCACTTTCCCATCCAATCCTTCTCTTATAAGAAAAGGGTGGGACGGGAAAGGGACTAAAAATTGGGCCTCCGGTACCACACTCATCAGACGAAACGCGGAATTGCTTCCACTTCACGCCCGTCTTCTGTGTGGTCGTGGTATTACACCGGGCGAGCCGACCCATTCGTGCGAAGATGTTAAAGCGGGCTCTACCACTGTTGCTCGCCTAAGTTAGTTTTTGGTGGTTTTGGATGATTTATAGCTGAAGACTGTTGGCAACCGGTGAAGCAGGCGGTTACCTTTTTATTCAAATTTTGCCAATTTAATTATGTACTTCGTGTCTTTTTTTATTTTAATGCTGCGCTGACGAAGTCGCGTGGAACAGCTATTATACATATAGCACGAACCACGCCAAATGAAATTCTATATGTACATATAATAAAATTGAGTGTCTGTTTGTAATATCAAAATAAAAATTCCAGATTTCGGGAAGATGATGTATTTGCGTTGCTGATAACGAAAATCGCATTCAAAAATTTTTTTGTCTGTCTGTCTGTCTATCTGTCTGTCTGCAAGCCGCGTTTGTTCCGGGTAATCTCTAAAACGGCTGGGTCGCTTCGACCGGACTTTCCTTGAAGGGTAGATGACATAGACGGGCTACTTTTTTTTCTTAATATTGCGTGGACGAAGTCGCGGGCAACAGCTAGTATAATATAAAAGTACAAATCTTTTCTGTTTATAATACAATTCTTTCATACATCATTTTTATATACCTCTAACGGTTTACGTAGCGTAAGCCGAGAAAAGTTAAAGTTCAGTGAATTTTTAACGCCGGCGTCCAGATACACGCTGTTTATTAATAGTTACTAAACATTAGTAATAATAAAATATAACCTATAATATATTACTCACAGATAAATTACCTTTCTGATGGTGAAAGAATTTTTAAAATCGGCCTAGTTGTTTTTGCTTGAATCAAATACATACAAAAATACAAATCTTTCCTCTTTATTATAGTAGTATAGATTAGTATAGACGACTGATACTGACCCGGTGTTACTAGAACAGGTCCGATTTGATTGTTTACATGTGTATTTAAAATTAAGTTTTAATACAAAACATGTTATCTATGAAGGCATTAATTTCACATTAAAGGTCGACCACCTTTACCGGCCTATCACGTACAAGTAACATGCGTGATGAAAAATATTTGCGCGGTCTTATATATATGAATCGCTATTGTAAACAATGATTTTTTTTTTTATATTATAAAGTGGCAAACGAGCAAGCGGCCACCAGAATCCGCCAAAATGGCGAAGCGACCGCTGCCCATAGACATTCGCAATAGCGGATGCGTTGCCTACCCTTAATCGACGGAGGAGGAGACGCACATAAAGAGGATATTTCCACTTCCTATGCGTCTCCTCCACCGTCAAATCCACGTTCCCTTCCCATCTTATTCTATGAGAAAAAGAATGGGAATGAAAAGGGACTTTAGTTGGGCCTCCGGCACCACACTCATCAGACGAAACGCGGGATTGCTCCCACTTCACGCCTGTCTTCTGTGTGGTCGTGGTATTGCACCGGGCGAGCCGACCCATTCGTGCGAAGATGTTAAAGCGGGCTCTACCACTCTTAAAGAATATATTAATGATTATTAAAGAATATATTTGTTTTTGTTAAATTATAGAAAAACAATGTTTTGGTTTCTATAAAGGCAGCTACAATCAGTTTCAACGTTAAAACTGAAAGTGTGTAAGGCTTAAGACTCGAAAAGTATAAGTAGGTTTTAACTTTAATAAAATTATTGAGAAAAAAAACAATACAGACGAATTGAATACCTCCTGCTTTTGGGAAGTCGGTCAAAAAGAAGTAAGGTAATCCTTCATATAACAATTAAAATGTCGCTGCTGACTAATGCGTCACTTATATGCACATTAACTACTGCGTATTAACGGTTCGTGTTGTTAACTTTCACATACAACAGAAGTTGAAAACTCCATTGTCTATAGTAATGACAACCTTATTGTTTATCCCACGCAGTAAACGAAAGTGTTCAAAGATATTTGACACTCACTTAAGCTATTAACATTGGTATCCATTGTTGAAAATTGTACGAAAAAGATATTTTCATAACTTACATTGTCTAAAAATTCTGTTTTTTCCCAGTGGAAAACGTTATCCGGTATCAAAACTAAATATTTACTTTTTCGACGCGTTGTTATATGGAAAAAATCAAATATACTGTCACTAATAGTGAGAAATTAATGCTAAAATTGAAATCTGCATCGAGACTAATTGGGTTAATGGATGCAGCATTTTAGTACTGCAACTGAACTATGCTAACAGAATGCATCTTTCGTAATGAGAAATTAGAGGGATTTTACGTAACTATAAAAAATTTACTACGATCATGTATTTTCCTGCGTCTTGCTCGCTACTTTATTACACACTTGCTGTTGCCCGCGACTTGACCTGCGTAAAATTTAAAAAATAATAAAATATGTTGCCTTATTGCTCACTGATAACGTAGCTTTTTAATGGTGTAACGTGGTTTTTGACTTAATTCTATATATAGAAAACACAAAAATATAAATCTTTCCTCTTTATAATATTAGTAGAGAAAAAAAGCAAACTAATGTTTCTCTTTTCGTTGTAATGAACAACCATAGCTAATAAATGACTGGTGCACAACAATTGTGGGCACAATCTATGACATTAATCATAGACATGTCGTGTGATAGACGAGGTAGACACCGGATGACAACGCGGTCGAGGCAACGGTCGGCCATGACTTCGTCCTCTATTGCACTATTGCATTAAGCCCCCATTCGTACGGGCGCTTTTTTAACGCGCATTGAATCGTTGAAATAGAACTATTGTATTTTCAAATATCAGCTCTATCAAACCCCAACGCTTTTATATCGCGCATTGTTGTATTTTGAAAACTGGACGAACGAAACAAGAGATGTTAAAGGGTTTGTCGCTCGAGACCCGCTAACGCCCGCGTTATAAAAACGCTCATGCTAATACGTTCAAAATACGTCTTGTTTTATTTAGACTTGATTTGACGATATTTAGCTTTTGAAGGGAATTGTGACAATTAATGCCGAAAAGGTCTAGGACACAAATTACAAAATATGTGCAAACCTATTAATACGCTGTTTCGGACTTTGTCGATAGTAAATGTAAAATGCTTTATTAAATTTTGTTCCAGAGGTGTCAATGGACGTGAGCCGCGCGTTCTGCCCCCGCGCCGGCTGCGACACTGTGGTGACAGTACGGGCCGCGAGCCCCGCGCATTGCCCCACCTGCCGGCATGAATTCTGCTCACAGTGTAATCAGGAGGTAAACGATAGTATATCGTTGTCAGGGGTGACAAACTAGTCGACGCTGGCCCTTAAAGCTTCAGCAAAGTCCGTAGATACAGGAGACAAAATGTTTTTTTTTTTGTTTCACACTCTGGGTTTCCGCGCGGAATTAAAAAAAACAAAAGTAAGTAGACTATGTGTTCATCCAGATTATGTTCTACATCTATGCCAAATTTCATCCAGATCCGTTCATCCGTTAGGCTACAAACTCCAACAAACATCCATCCATCCATCTAAACTTTCTTTCGTATTTATAATATTAATGATAGCTTTGTTATAAATTGTTTTTACCGCTTTAGCAAAATAATAATCTTTTTATTCTATTTTCTTTCTATGTAATTATAAGTCTAAAATAATAATTCCAAGTTAGTTTTACCTTGTTCATGTTTATTTTGTTTCACTTTGTTTATACGTATTGTTTACAGTACAATGTAATTATTTTTAATGCTAATATTGTATCTTTGAATTTATTCAGCGTTGTTTTACCGGAAATACAAACAATAATCATCTCGGTTGAAAGTATTTTTGACCGACTCCCCAAAAGAAGGAGGTACTCAATTCGTCTGTATGTTTTTTTAAGTTTCGATATTGTACATAACGGTTTTGATATAACATAGCTTGCGTTAAATATCAGATTTTATGATTAACGTGAAACTAAAATTAGTTTATAGCCCTCCTATCTCATCATACTAATATTATAATTGCAAAAGTTTAGATGGATGGATGTTTGTTAGAGTTTGTATCATAAACGGCTGAACGGATTTCGATGAAATTTGGTATAGATGTAGAGGATAGTTTGGTAGAACACATAGGCTACACGGGGGCGGATTCGAGGGCGAAAGCTAATTGATTGTAAAAGAAAATAAATATATCTCTATAAAGGTCACAAGCGGTATTCCCGAAATAGCCCGCCGCTGACCGTAATTTATTACGATTGTGTTTACATCGACTTGCTCTGGAATCTCTTACTCCCAAAGCAATGTTAATTAAGTGGTACAGTTCAAATTTATCTAATGTAAATATAACGTGTGTTTACGAATATACACAAGTACACATTACACAAATACAGTAGACACGTTACACAATACACAAGTACACATTACACAAATACAGTAGACACGTTACACAATACACAAGTACACATTACACAAATACAGTAGACACGTTACACAATACACAAGTACACATTACACAAATACAGTAGACACGTTACACAATACACAAGTACACATTACACAAATACAGTAGACACGTTACACAATACACAAGTACACATTACACAAATACAGTAGACACGTTACACAATACACAAGTACACATTACACAAATACAGTAGACACGTTACACAATACACAAGTACACATTACACAAATACAGTAGACACGTTACACAATACACAAGTACACATTACACAAATACAGTAGACACGTTACACAATACACAAGTACACATTACACAAATACAGTAGACACGTTACACAATACACAAGTACACATTACACAAATACAGTAGACACGTTACACAATACACAAGTACACATTACACAAATACAGTAGACACGTTACACAATACACAAGTACACATTACACAAATACAGTAGACACGTTACACAATACACAAGTACACATTACACAAATACAGTAGACACGTTACACAATACACAAGTACACATTACACAAATACAGTAGACACGTTACACAATACACAAGTACACATTACACAAATACAGTAGACACGTTACACAATACACAAGTACACATTACACAAATACAGTAGACACGTTACACAATACACAAGTACACATTACACAAATACAGTAGACACGTTACACAATACACAAGTACACATTACACAAATACAGTAGACACGTTACACAATACACAAGTACACATTACACAAATACAGTAGACACGTTACACAATACACAAGTACACATTACACAAATACAGTAGACACGTTACACAATACACAAGTACACATTACACAAATACAGTAGACACGTTACACAATACACAAGTACACATTACACAAATACAGTAGACACGTTACACAATACACAAGTACACATTACACAAATACAGTAGACACGTTACACAATACACAAGTACACATTACACAAATACAGTAGACACGTTACACAATACACAAGTACACATTACACAAATACAGTAGACACGTTACACAATACACAAGTACACATTACACAAATACAGTAGACACGTTACACAATACACAAGTACACATTACACAAATACAGTAGACACGTTACACAATACACAAGTACACATTACACAAATACAGTAGACACGTTACACAATACACAAGTACACATTACACAAATACAGTAGACACGTTACACAATACACAAGTACACATTACACAAATACAGTAGACACGTTACACAATACACAAGTACACATTACACAAATACAGTAGACACGTTACACAATACACAAGTACACATTACACAAATACAGTAGACACGTTACACAATACACAAGTACACATTACACAAATACAGTAGACACGTTACACAATACACAAGTACACATTACACAAATACAGTAGACACGTTACACAATACACAAGTACACATTACACAAATACAGTAGACACGTTACACAATACACAAGTACACATTACACAAATACAGTAGACACGTTACACAATACACAAGTACACATTACACAAATACAGTAGACACGTTACACAATACACAAGTACACATTACACAAATACAGTAGACACGTTACACAATACACAAGTACACATTACACAAATACAGTAGACACGTTACACAATACACAAGTACACATTACACAAATACAGTAGACACGTTACACAATACACAAGTACACATTACACAAATACAGTAGACACGTTACACAATACACAAGTACACATTACACAAATACAGTAGACACGTTACACAATACACAAGTACACATTACACAAATACAGTAGACACGTTACACAATACACAAGTACACATTACACAAATACAGTAGACACGTTACACAATACACAAGTACACATTACACAAATACAGTAGACACGTTACACAATACACAAGTACACATTACACAAATACAGTAGACACGTTACACAATACACAAGTACACATTACACAAATACAGTAGACACGTTACACAATACACAAGTACACATTACACAAATACAGTAGACACGTTACACAATACACAAGTACACATTACACAAATACAGTAGACACGTTACACAATACACAAGTACACATTACACAAATACAGTAGACACGTTACACAATACACAAGTACACATTACACAAATACAGTAGACACGTTACACAATACACAAGTACACATTACACAAATACAGTAGACACGTTACACAATACACAAGTACACATTACACAAATACAGTAGACACGTTACACAATACACAAGTACACATTACACAAATACAGTAGACACGTTACACAATACACAAGTACACATTACACAAATACAGTAGACACGTTACACAATACACAAGTACACATTACACAAATACAGTAGACACGTTACACAATACACAAGTACACATTACACAAATACAGTAGACACGTTACACAATACACAAGTACACATTACACAAATACAGTAGACACGTTACACAATACACAAGTACACATTACACAAATACAGTAGACACGTTACACAATACACAAGTACACATTACACAAATACAGTAGACACGTTACACAATACACAAGTACACATTACACAAATACAGTAGACACGTTACACAATACACAAGTACACATTACACAAATACAGTAGACACGTTACACAATACACAAGTACACATTACACAAATATAGTACACACGTTACACAATACACAATCGTTAATGATGTTAGATCGAATGCCGGATCTTTCCTTAAGATAGTCTAAACGCCATGTTACTAGTACATAAGATAGACACTAAGCGCACACCTTTGACTAAACTATCGCACAACTTTTTAGTCGTACTTTGATTCCTATGAGCTTATATAGAGGTGTGCACAAACTAATCGACTATCGAACAATAGCTGTGCGATAAATTAGTGAAAGGTGTGCGTCCGCTCTCAGGCATTAAACAGCGCTTGATCGACTCTGAGTGTCAGTAATTCGGAATAATACTAATTGTTAACATTTACCTTATCAAATTGTTTAAATTGAATTCATGTGTTCTCCGCGTTGTAATGGTAGCACGACACAAAAAGTAATTACACTTTTATACGTTAACCTTGGTACCTGTAATGGAGCGGGCAATTAACTAATTGTTTTACTAATGATGTTTTTTTGTTATCTGTACTTATACATTGACTGTGGGACAACAAACATGTAAACTAGATTTCAATCCAACTCCATTAAGTAAACAGAACATCAAATACGTCATCAGAACGAGAATTACTTTACTTTTCTGGAAATTCCAAACTATGATGTACTGACAAGTATTAAACCATTCAAAGTTTATGGCAACTCGTGGTAAGTTGGCGAGCGCTTTTCAAGGCACTAGCAATTGACAATACCGGTTCTAGCATTACTATGCCGTAGGCTGCAATATTACGACGCTCTCTTTTTTTTGCCATGACTTGGGGGTTATCAGGCGCTAAGGCGGCTAATGCCAGCACTGTTAGGGACGACTGCAATTGGTTACGTCTCACAATGCAATTATTCTTCGGAGACTTATATTCTGATTCGCCGTAAATTTGGAATAGCATAATAGATCTCCAAACATGACATAATGTACGTTTTATCCTTCATACAACCTCGAACATTACCGGAATGAAATTGAGGCATTAGATTCGTGTTTGCGTGGCAACGAGCCGAACAAACACAATTAAACTACGCAAACAAGTTCACGATCCTACGACCGTGATAATGGTTGTTAAGCGTTATTATACAAAGACAAATAAATACTTTTTACCAGATCAAACTAGACAGAGGTTGTCTTTTCTTTTTTAATTTTGAGCATATTTTTCCCGTTCTCTTCTTCAGCTTGCCCTAGTCCCTACGGGGGGTCGGCACAGTATGTGCTGCTCTTCCATACATCAGCAGTCATATCTGAATTCATTTTCTGTTCTCTTCATGATATATTTATTATCATGCCATCTTCAATTTTGCGTCTGTCCGGAATATTCCAATTTTGTTATCCTTTACAATGAAAATAATCTTACTTTTTCCTATTATCATAAATGCGAAGTTTAGATTGGTGTATAGATGTTTGTTAGAGTTTGTAGCCTAAATTTGGCATAGATGTAGCGGATAATCTGGAAGAACACATAGGCTACTTTCTTTTTTTAATTACATGCGGACGGAGTCGCGGTCGAAAGCTATAACACAAGACTTGTACGACAGTTAAGGCATTTCTTATTATTGCACTCTAAAACGTAATAAGTAGTGAAGCATTTAGTATTAAATAGAAACGTGACATGCCTTATCATTTATCAAGATAACCGTGATTCTTTGTCACGGCCGATAGCTTATCTATAACCACGATGAATTGCTTTTTACTATCATTACCGACATACTTAGGAATCTAGACTTTCTAACTATAAGTCTAAGATCAATTTTAAATCCATTGAAGCTATATGCTATGATATAGTCGCACTTCAAGTCGTTAAGATCACTAAGGATTCCCTTAGGGTAGATTAAGTAGGAATACACTAAAGGTTTGCTAGTAACCATAGTATTGTTATATTGGAACAAATCTTAAACACTTTGGTAAGCCACTTACGATCTGCCTGACGTCAATATTTTAAAGTAATTTAGAATTTACGTAGCGTTTCAGTATTCGGCTGTATGATTGCTGTTGTTAGTTAGATACGGAACCGTTGACGCATAATTTCGTTTCGCGACATCCTATTTGGATACTGTTTCAATAACATTCCTTCCGTGTGTAGTACAAGGTAACTTGAGTTATTTACAAGTGATTTGACATCAGAGAAAGTGACAAGGCCAGCGGAAGCAGGAAATTTTAAGTTTGTTTGTATCTGTATTGTTTGATTGGTTTGTAATATTTTTATACTAGCTTTCGACCGCGACTCCGCCCGCGCGGAATAAAAAAAAGCAAATGCAAGTAGCCTATGTGTTCTTCCAGACTATCTTCTACATCTATACCAAATTTCATCGAAATCCGTTCAGCCGATTAGGCTACAAACTATAACAAACATCCATCCATCCATCTAAACTTTTGCATTTATAATATTAGTATTAGTATGATAGTACCCAAATGTAGCGTTCATCCAATGAAATGTAACATAATAATTCCCACGTAAACAATGCAAATTCGCAATTTTGCTATTTTGTTAAAGTTTTTACGTTGTCTTTAGTCATTATCTATGATAAAAATAATATTTAATATGCAATAATATTTGCTTTGGCTTAAAATCTAGGCGTGCGATGTCTTGCCTTGAAACACAAAATTATTACGCACAATTTACATCGAAGCGTACATGAATTTATTTATCTTAATATATACAGTATTAAATACATTTAGAATCTATATCTATCTATACTAATATAATAAAGCGTAAACACACACTTCTTTGTTGTCTAAGATGTCAGCAATCACAGCATATTTTCGAATAACTCTTTTTTTAATAAAAAGCCCTACACTTAGGTCACGCTTTAGGCTATATATTTTCACGCTATTAAACTTAGGGGGTATATATTTTGGACAAAAAACCTTATGTGGGAAAGGGACCATAAACTACACGCTGCCAACATCAAGGAAGCAAGGTTGTCATTTTTGCATTTGAATTTTGACATTTGACAAATATAAACAATAAAATAAAGAAGAATATAATTTCATGCGGATGAAGCCGCACAGGAACAGCTAATAACTTATATATGTAAATATAGTTTCTATAAATATGTATTTCAATTTATAATATATGCATTAGTATATTTTGTGTGTGTATAATGGTATACTTCTGATTAAACCTTGTGTTACAACATTAGTTGAAAAATCAGTACCGGTTTTTAGCCTGATTAGCTCCCTGGGCGATGTTTCCACCGCGCCCTTTTTACCTTACCTTAGATGGGCTGACGCTCTTCATTGTCTAGCGCCCTGGGCAGTCGCCCAAAGGCGCCCAACATTGTGAAAAGTTATAATAAACTTTCGAAGTTACTATGAGAATTTCATTATTTGAATGTCGTCGTGTCACCGGTAAATTGTGAAAGCGGACCGTTTGTAATTGATCTCGATAAATCGTAAAAACGCGGCAAATTGCACGTGGATTTATAAAGTGTAACATTTGGAAACATTGTAAAGGTGAAGAAAAATGTATTGGTTGTAATTTTCTATATGGCCCGTACTAAAATCCCGGACTCTCAGGCATCTGACAATAGTGCAACCAATAAAATGTCGTCCTTACAAATGTGTACTATATGCAATTTGTTTTGTTAACGATTTATATGGGTTAATTGCAAATAGACGGCATACGCAATTTACCCGTGACATACACAATAGAAGGGAAAACTTTGCGGTAAAGAGAGTTGTTGGGTTCGTTGTTAACAATAACTTTGGTGGCTGCTATTCAATTAGCTAAAACAATGCAAGTTATTTACGGTCGCTCGTTGGACTTTCCTAACTCTAGACTTGAAACAATAGTTTACTTTGCAAGGATATTTGTACGCAACTAACTCAACGTAGTTTATACTGAATTAATTTATAAGCTAGCTTAATTTTTTTTTTAAATCTTTTAGAGCCCAAGCCTTCTCTAGCATTATCGAAACCTGCTAAATATAGAAATTACCAGCTTTTGCGAATTACATCGTCCGCGCGGTATTAAAAAAAAACTTAGTAAGTAGCCTATGTATTCTTCTAGACTATATTCTATATCTGTGCAAATTTTTATCGAGATTTATTGAACCGTTCTGGAGATATCTTCTAACAAACATTTATCTAACTTTCTTTCGGATAAAAAAAGAATTTTCAAAATCGGTCTAACAGGTGTGGAGTTATTCCGTAACACATAAAAAAACAGACGAATTGAGTACCTCTTTCTTTTGCGAAGTCGGTCAAAAATAAACAAAACTATAGTCGACATTATTTTGTCGGAACAGGTTAACGATACATATTATTCTCTTAATAAATGAATCCATTTAAATGTTAACGTGCATGTTATCGAAGTATATTCAAGTGTTTGCCCGCGGCCTCCGGCGATGTCTCCCAGTCTAAACAAACACGCTTCATTCCACTACTCGACTCCACACGTACAAGTTCCGTGTGTTTACCGACATATTTTATACTTCTTTGTAAAGGAATTATAGTTTATATCGTATGTTAAACATATTTCTAGTTTTTTCATCTAGAAGCCTACATGTCTGTTGTCATGCAGAATACTAGAGCAAAGACCAGGACATATGTAAGCGACTACTTTAATTCGCTGAAATAAGGAAACGACCAAAGTCCTTAGACATCCGCTAATGCAGATGCGTTGCCTAAATTAATGGACGGAGAAGGGAATGCACATAAATATAACATTTTCCATTGTTTTGCGTCCCTTACTCCGTTAAGATTTTAGGACTGTTTTTGGTCGTAGGAGAATTTTGCAACGTAGCGATGTCATAGATGCAGAAAATCTGTTATACTCAAATTAGCAAATAATAAAACGCTCTAAGATCTTTCTCTCAAATCTCGTTCCGAGTATTTTTTTTTTTTTTTATAATATAAGGTGGCAAACGAGCATGCAGCCACATGAATCCACCAAAATGGAAAGCGACCGCAGCCTATAAACATCCGCAATTGCAGATGCGTTGCCTACCCTTAATTGACGGAGGAGGAGACGCACATAAAGAGGACATTTCCCTTTCCTATGCGTCTCCTCCACTGTCAAATCCACTTTCCCTTCCCATCCTTTCCTCTTAAGAAAATGGTGGAAAGGGAAAGGGACTAAAATTAGGTCTCCGGCACCACACTCATCAGACGAAACGCGGAATTGCTTCCACTTCACGCCTGTTTTCTGTGTGGTCGTGGTATTACACCGGGCGAGCCGACCCATTCGTGCGATGATGTTAAAGCGGGCTCTACCACTGTTAAATATAAGAGTATAGAAGTTAACACGTTTAATGCCACAACAGTTAAAAAAACTTGCTAGGCGAGTTGGTGGCACTGAGCGTGTTAACATTTGTCTAACGTTGACGATTAAATGACGTCATACAGTTTCTGTAGAATGAATCGATTTATTTCCAGATCTTAGTGTTAGGTCATCACGATTCCTAACCTCTATCAGCAGTCACGCGTATTAGCGTAATAACTTGTAAAGATTTGTTGTTATAATAATCATTGCCGACATTATCTTTATTGTAAAACAATTAACCTTTAACCTTAATTATAGACTAGCAAGGCTCGTTGTTTAGTTCTTTATAGATTTATTTTATTTAAATATCTATAATAATTTAATATGTCTTTCAGAATTATTTATCCTTTCTGTTTAAATACTTATTGATTTTATACACATTAGGTTTTTCCTCAGTGGATCTATGTATGTGCATAGCATTAACTTTGGCTATGAAACCTTAACATTTTTAAAGGCTTCATTTAGGCTTATTTAGGCTATATTCCCGGATCACAACGAACATTTCCGATACCGCCGCTAGCTGGCATTCCAGCTGCTACCCATTTTACTGGCTTGTGTATTTCAATCTTAACTCGATGTGTATTATTGCAGTGGCACGGCGATTTGTCATGCGAGGCGGCGGCATCATCGTCAGGCGTGGGCGCGCCGTTGCTTGCCGAGTCGGAGCTCATCAAGTTGTGTCCGATGTGCCGCGTGCCTATTGAGAAGGACGAGGGCTGTGCGCAGATGATGTGCAAGCGATGCAAGCATGTCTTCTGCTGGTACTGTCTGGCTTCACTTGATGTAAGTATATTGCAACAAGTTCTTTCTAACAGTGGTAGAGCTTTAACATCTTCGCACGAATGGGTCGGCTCACCCGGTGTAATACCATGACCACAGAGAAGACAGGCGTCAAGTGGAAGCAATTCCGCGTACAGTCTGATGAGCGTAGTGCCGGAGCTCTAATTTTAGTGCCTTTCCCTTTCCATCCTTTTCTTAAGAGTAAAGGATGGGGAGGGAAAGTGATTTTGACAATGAAGAGACGCATAGGGAGGGGAAATGTCCTCTTTAAGTGCGTCTCTTCCTCCGATTAAGGGTAGGCAACGCATCTGCAATTGCGGATGTCTATAGGCAGCGGTCGCTTCGACATTTCGGCGGATTCAGGTGGCCGTTTGCTCGTTTGTCACCGTATAATATAAATCTCCAACACATTTATCTAAAGAGATTCAAATCGATTATGCGCGCAATCGTTAGTACGGTTCATACGTGGACATAGCAAACTAAACTAACCGAGGTAACAAGTCTAGGAAAATGTCATTGTCCTCGTCACGTATTATGTTATTTATGTTAAATTAATGGTTTTATCATAAGCGGATTAACCCTTCAAAGTGAACATGTCTGGAAGCTCGAGATAATGCGTAGAGGGAACGTGTTCGTGGAATTAAGGATTATTATTCAGGTGCCCAATGCTGTGCCGATTGCCACCTCGACTTTAATCCGCTTTCGAGTGTTAGATGCACACACATTTATATTTGTTCAATGGATATAATAATGACTATAAGAATACTTGTTAAATATATTTGTTGAAGAGGATTGACGTCACCTTTTTATAAAGCAACAAAATTATTAATTATAGACTAAAATTCGATTTTTATATAAAATATATTGTGACCATGTAGTGCTTACGATAGCCGGGCACATTGCCAGATAAATGCCGATATTTTCATAGAAAGCAGTCTAAAATAGAATAAGGTCGAAAAGGCTTAGGCTGGGGACCTTCGAAACCTTTATACGAAATATTGTTTTTATTTCAGAGTAAAATAGATAAGTACATTAAAAACAACGTAGTCACATTCTGTACAGGTATGCGAAATCTAGATCTCGGTAAATGACTTATTTTGACATAATACTAATGCGATATTACATATTTTCAATATAATATTCTTAACAATATTCCTATTAATAGATTCCTATAAACTTTTGAACTTTATCCGTGTAATATAGCATTAGGCACGCTCGTGTAATCCGTAAGAGCGACTTAAGAGGTCGCTCCGGCCGCGGTACGGCAACGGAAAGAAAACATTTGCTTGTTTTTCTTTAAATCCAGCGCGGGGACGGATTCGATATGGTGACCATGGGTTTGATAAATGCAATGGAAATTTGAACAAAATCGGTTGTGACCAATTTCTTAAATTATGATCGCTAATGATCTAGGCTAGGTCTAGCTACCATTATAAAGGTCTTATTCATAGCAACTTGAAACTATCGACACCTATGGTGAATTAGTTTATTTTTTTACTTTAAAACCTAAACTAGACTGATTGTATGCTTACGAGTCTAGGGAATAATCGAATTGAAGGTCGTGTAATGTCAAAAAAAATCTTATTGAATATACTTTAAAGTAATATCCAATTAAAAAACGAAATATCGTAACCCTATTCAATGTTAGCGTTTATAATTAGACGATGAAAAAGTCCCGGGTTCCCTTGACACGCATTTGAGTGCAAATGCGCCTTTGATTTAACGACGCTGAATGCTGTTTTTCGCTTTGCGTTTGCTGTAAATGTTCTCGTTTATGTTTTCAAGTGCCTTCATATTCAATTGCGTAAGCGACGAATGTAAACTTTATAAACTGTTAATGATGAATACGATATTTTAATTGTTGGGTAATGAAAAAGAAACAATTGGCCAACATATAGTCATACAGAAAGGACCTTGGAAAGTACACTGAGTTTCCGATGTAAATTTTTTTAGGTTTTTTTCACTTCGTGTGATCTTCAACAGTTTACCTTGCTTTCTGTACTGTTCTTCTATCGTTTCTTATAATAGGACAAATTCTGTTATTACAGGACGACTTCCTCCTGCGCCATTACGACAAGGGACCCTGCAAGAACAAGCTGGGACATTCACGGGCCTCCGTTCTGTGGCACCGCGCTCAGGTAACGTAGTTGAATGTAACATGCCTGTATATTTTCCAACAACGATATCAGATGCGGGTTGAAAAATTGGTAAGTGGGCCCATGTGATGAAAAGTTACAAGAGATGATACGGTCTTTGCGAAATGCAGAAATGAGAGAGTGTACAAGAATTAGAGTGCTATCTACATTTTAGGTTAGGTCATTGGCGTCGCCAGTCGTCTAGGTCAATGGTCAATGGGGAGCTAGTACGGTAGTAAATATACTTCTTTTATTCCAAAGAAAATGCTTTAATGAAAGCCATTTTCGATTACATTGTTGTCTCCAGAGATTCTAGGTATTGTAGGAACTTTACTAGTTAAAATAATTTATATATTCCTCTCCCTGGCGTGCTCATAAGTTAGGGTATGGACGCGCACATTCTTATTTAAAACGCGCTATGATTTCAGGTGGTGGGTATCTTCGCTGGCTTCGGGCTGCTGCTGCTGGTGGCCAGCCCGCTGCTGCTGCTGGCCGCGCCCTGCATCGTCTGCTGCAAGTGCAGGTGAGCACTGACTATCACACCACACTGACAACATGATACAGGAAATATTAGGCCTCCGGCACACTGACTAGTGTTTGACTAAACTGCACGTGGAATTGTTTCCACATGACGTGGCGGGGCTGTTCCTGTCCTAAAGTGCAACAGTTGCCAGCAATATAAGCGTCTACCACTTTGTTATACTAGCCCGCGACTCTGTCCGTGCGGAATTTAAAATAAAACTAAGTAGTCTATGTGTTCTTCCAGACTATTCTCTACATCTATGTCAAATTTCATCGAGTTCCGTTTAGTCGTTTAGGCGGTAAACTCGTAACAAACATTCATCTAAACTTTCGCATTTATATTAATAAGGTACTATACCTAAGGTTTATCGCAAAATTTGTAATTTTACGCAATTACTATAACTGTAACAACGTAATTAACTTAACACTCAGGCCACTAACACACATCACTACTACACAACACAACTACTATAACAACACTAACTCCCACCAGAATGGCGCGCTATTCTAATACGTCTAAATGACATTGACAGATGTCATAGGGATGGGACGTATATGCCAATGATCTAGGGTTGTGCCAATCCTTCAGCTCAGTACTGATTTTCTTGTTAACTGTAATTATATTCTCATTTCAGACTATGCAATCCAAATACGAAGAATCTGGAAGAAGTAGAGGAGATCGAGAGCATCAGTCCGGCGCGTGATGATGACGACGAGGAGATAACGCGCGCTACACGATACATCTCCGACTGACGTAGGCACACTTACTAAATATCTTTAATTGTTGAGATACTGGAAATGTGTTTGCCTATAATGTGGACTTTTAAAGGAATATGGACACAGTGTTGTAAGCATTAAGGTCTAATTCTAATTGTGGTTAAGGTTTACGATTGTTTTCTCCAATTGCCATAGGGTTGACTTTGACTTTGAACTGTTTTAGAATATGTGAAAAATATGCGCTAATGTTTTAGATAGAAATATTGAAATTTTCTTGTTTAAATTTAGGTAATGCAGTTCAATTTAGTTCAAAATTTATTAAAATCAAATTACTCCAACTATGCAATCAGAATTGTTAAATTCGTATTAAAGGAAAAATGAATTATTCTTTGATTATACTAAAATTAAAAAATCTCTCAATATTTAGACTACTACAGACTTAAAAATGACTTTACAACAATTCTTAGGACTTCCAGTTTTGTATAAAAACTGTAGAAAAAAACGAAACGTAAAAAACAACGCTTATCAAATAAACATCACAGAGTAAAAATATGTCATAGATTAAAAGTATTTGCGAAAATCTGTATATATAGATGGTTGACTGATGGTTTTCGTTACCGTTAATTTCACTGCATAAATGCATTAAGACATACTGTTATCTCGTATTTTGTATATTGGAAGTGAGAATTCTAAAAAAAATAACAAAAAAAGTTCAAATCTCTGATTCTTCAAAATGTTTTTGAGATTCTAAATTTTTTTTTAATATTCTTGAATAAGAAAGTGTTGTCAATCAGTTTTTTTTTTAAATAAGGTTTAGGTTTTAAATGAATGAAAGAGATGACAGTATGTGTTGTGTCTGACACGCAAGACTTGAGACTGAAGAATGTTAAAGCGGCAAGTGCCAAGAAAGCTTTTTAGTTTAAAGTTATTTTATGATGAAATGTACGTTTAGTTTACTATTCGGTTATTGAATAAACGCGTTAAAAAAGCTTCTGATTAACTTAAATATGTACTTCATGTTAGTCATAAAGAGGATTGATTCTGATATCGTATATTTTTGTAAAGAAAACCCCAGAATACAGATTTAATATATTTTTAGTTTAATGCCGGCGTAGATGTATAATCTATAGACGGAGTTAGAAGTTTGGCGTTTAAATGAAACAATTTTCAAATTAGAAAGTCATTTCTAGTTTGAAAATTGTTACTAACTGACAAGCTTGTATTGCAAATGACAACCCCCATCATCAACTTGCCCTTATCCCTTATGGAGGGTCGGCACAGTATGTGCTCTTCCATACATCTCTATCAGCCGTCATATCTGAATCCACTCCCTTCTTAAGCATATCCTCTATATTGTATTGCAAATGACAACATTGAAAGTATTTTCTAGAAAAAAAACCTTATCGCCTAACTTTAATGCTCTGGATTAGGTTATAGATTATATATCTATGAATGACGCTTTTAATTCAGACAGTGATTGAAGAGTTAATAAGTTTAAAAATAATCATTAGAATTATTGCCATTAAAAATGATTTAGAAAAGTCGAAATGTGAAATTAGTATTATTTACTTTACTATCACTGTTTTAATTATATAATAAAGAAAATATATACGAGTTTAGTAACTGCAATGCAGTGGGAGAGAGACAGATATATTGTTTCACCTGTGATGGCTGGAATGTAGGTTCATCTGTACTAAAACAGCGCATTAAGCATGTAATTTATTATTAGTATATTAATATTTATGATTTATTGTAAATAAGGGTTAATATTGTACTTAATTATAATAGGGATTGATGGTGCACTTATTTTGCGTAATCTTTTTTATTCTGGCAACATTTAAATTTTGTTGCTAACACAAATATAACCTAAATGATCTCAATTTAGTCCATTCAAATGCTATTTAATTTTTATTTCTTGCAACAAAAATATAGTCATTCATTTTAGATACATTTTTGCGAATATATTTTTTACGAATAAATAAAACAATTCGATTCGATTCGATCGATTATTAATAATTGAGAATGACATTTGACTATATCATTGACATTGGTTAATGACCATTTACTTACCGTAAACTAACTTAAATATGAATTTCTTGTAAGTAACTGCTGTTATTTATTCGACCATGATTATATTTTACTCAAAGATTTGAAGTTTATTACAAAAAATAAATTTAGACTTAAGTAAAACATGAAAATTCATTTAAACACATTTGTAATTTGCTTCTATTCAAAATGCACTGTTGATCCTTCTTAGCTTGTTTTAGCAAGCTAGTTAAAGCATTTGTAGACTTAAAATTGTCTGTAGACATAGTATGTAAGTTAATGTCATTAAATTGTCTTCTAATGATACGGAATATTCATACGAAAATATTGCTGTCTCAATTTTTTCAAAGAATAATCGAGATGTTGGTTTTTGTATGAATTTTTTGTCTGTGGAAATTCACTGTAATGTTGAATATCCACAATATGTTAATGTGATTGATTTTGGATCTTTTTGTTTTTTTTTTGTTAGACATACACTCTGTATTTTTCAATATAAAACTATGTTTACTAAATAATTTGACATAGAATCTCAATGTTCACGATAATTAAAAAAATAATGACCATTTACATTCAATGAATTAAGCATTTTTTAAAAATATCTGGTTTTTGAGCTTGTGTCTAACAAAGTTGATCTTGTATATAGGAAAATGAAATTTATTTTTTGTTATCGATTACATTTCTTGTTTATTTTGTATTTAAAGTAAATAATTTTCCGTTGCTATAATTATAAAAGATAAAATAAAGTTTTTTTTTCGGATAAATCTCAAAACTGTCTTTTTATTTACCCACCAGAAAAAATTGAATGCTTGTATATGGTTGGTTGGTGGTTGACTATGGCCTAGTCACCCTATCTTAGGGTAGGCTCCGAGCCCCTCGGTGGGGACGTATAGTGAGCTGGTGATGATGATGTATATGGTTTAAAAAAAACACATTAAACAATATTGTAGTAAGTTATTTATGTACAATGCTATATTTCTCATTTTACAGGTTTAAATATTTAATAGTCTTTCTAATAGAAGTATACTTATATTTAGTTACTCAATCACCATTTTCTAGACAATCCTGCAGTACTATCAAACAAAAGGGGGTTTTTAAACTCTCCCCTCATATCCAACATGTAATGCATCATTGTGCTCTTCACTTTGATCGGTAGTTGAACTTTGGCCATTGTCCTATTCTCCTTACAACAGACATTCTCAACAGGAACTTTCATCATACGATTCTTACCAAATGGACCATATGTCACAAATGTTAAATGCTGCCCACCCTTGTTTAGTATTAAATATCTGACAGATTTCAAAGTATACATCCACACCATTGCTAAAGATCCAGTACCTGAAAATATATATAATAATATCAAATAAATATAAATGGTGGTACATTTTTACGTGAAATCAATATCACTAGCCTGTCTATTGCAAACATTTTTACTACACATAATACAGTAGAACCTTGATAACTCAAACCTCGGTAACTTAAAAACCTCTATAACTTAAAGTTTGTGTTTCCCTTGGACTTTAACTTATCAAGGTTCTACTGTATATTACAAAGTATGAAAATAATGATTATTTTTACCAATAATTAAGGCGACGGCTCCTAAAGTATTTCTGTACTTATTTTCACCAAGGTTTATTCTTCTAAACCAAGGAGTTTCTTCTGTAATCGTAGACTTGTCCACCGGTGCATCCCTTAAAGATTTAAACGCAAACACACCAAGGTACGTCCAAAACATATACTGGACGATAGCAAACACGTTCATATATTTAAAAAACTTCGGATTCTCATATTTAAATAACATAACGTCCCTTGCAACATTTGTATTTACATCATGAATTGTTTTCGTCGTTACTGAACTATAAGACAAATTCCGCGTTATATGACTTAAATTGCTAGATCTAGGAAATGAGCGGAAAGTAATGCTTCGTTTTAAAATTGTACTAGCGAATGATATTAACGACATTCTTATTTTATAGTACTTAATGTAAAAAAATATTTTCGATATTCATAACTTCAAACTGTGCGAAGTCGGAGTGACAGTGACACTGAGATTGACTGCTTTGACATTGACGTAATAAAAACAACAAAGAGTAATTAACGAAACGCCATTTGAAATACTTTGTTTTGACTATGGTTTTCAAAAGGTAATTGATAAGAAAGTTCTTAATTTAAAAATTAAGCTCGAAGGAACAATCCTAATGTAATTTAATTTGTCTACGTGCCTGAAAAAGAATCTTCATATTTTGTACAGGCCATATTAGTTAAGATACAAACGTTTTAGTGGTGTTCTTTTTATAAACAGAAATTAATTCATTTTCTTTACTCTGTGAGAAAAAAAAGATGAACTCTATACCCATTCACGGCGTCTTTGTCAACCAGATTCGTTAAATCGTCGCGGTTGATAATTTACGCTTACAAAAACGAAAATGTTGTTTTGCAAAAGCCAGGATTATTGTTTTTAGCAATATCATAACTTTGGGAAAAAGTTTGCGGAGCGTTAATCGTATAAGCATTAAATGTACAAATCACAAGATGGCTGATATAAGGGTGAGATATCTTGGCGGCATTTTGATCGCCAACGGTCATTTTGATTGTTTATTTTTTATGTTATTTTATTTATTTTTGTGTCATACATATTATTTGCATAGACGTTTTAATAATACCTTATAGATTTAGATGCTAATTCGATTCCTAACATTCAAATAGGTTAATTTGATATTGTTGCGCTGTAACTGAATAATTAGCTGTCAACTTGATTTAAACTTATTTGAAACTTTTATAAAATTTTCCAAGATAGATTTCTTAATATAAAATGGCAATCGGTAACCTTTATTCTATTTAACTGCTTGTTGGTCTAAAATTTAAATAATATACTAATGTAACTTATTTTTTTTACATCTCCGGGTAAAGTCAAATAGGGTTTTATAATTCCTATCATATTTGAGATTTATTTGTTTTTTTAGACTATGATAAACAAAATGCAAAGTGCAACCCAAAATGGCACATCAGAGGCTGCGCCTCCAGCCAAGGGTCAGAAAAGCACTATTGAGAAAATTTATCAGAAAAAATCCCAGTTGGAACATATTTTACTAAGACCTGACACATACATTGGGTCAGTGGAGCGAGCCACTGAGACCATGTGGGTATTCGACAAAGAAAAGGAATGTATGGTGCAGAAGGAATTGACATTTGTACCAGGTTTGTCTCTGAAATGCTATTTTAGAAAACTAAACAAAATACTGCATTAATATGATACTGGTTTATTCCAAGCCAGTTGTGTAAATAATCATTTTATTAAAAGAATTTGTACTTAAATGTTTGTTTTTATGTATCAAACTGAATTTAGCACCTGCTTCGATCAGCGTTTTAAGAAAAATGAAGTAATTCAATGTATTTCAAAAATTACAATTTTATGGTAACCTGTTATATTGTATTTTCCAGGTTTGTACAAAATTTATGATGAAATTTTGGTGAACGCTGCTGATAATAAGCAGAGGGATCCAAAAATGGATGTTATTAGAATTGACATTAACCAAGAGCAAAATACAATATCGGTTTACAACAATGGTTGCGGTATCCCAGTTGTTATGCATAAAGACGAGAAAATGTTTGTTCCAACTATGATTTTCGGTCATCTTTTGACATCATCTAATTACAATGATGAAGAAGAGAAAGTGACAGGCGGTAGGAATGGCTATGGTGCAAAACTTTGCAACATATTCTCGACAAAGTTTACAGTAGAAACAGCATCTAGACAATATAAGAAACATTTTAAACAAACTTGGGGTAGTAATATGACAAAAGCTTCCGAACCTAAGGTTAAGGAGGCTGGCAAAGATGATGATTTTACTAAAGTAACATTTAGCCCTGATTTAGCTAAGTTTAAAATGGAAAAATTGGAGGATGATATAGTTGCGTTGATGTCGCGACGTGCGTATGACGTGGCTGCTTCATCGCAGGGTGTAAAAGTTTATTTAAATGGAGAAAGACTTAAAATAAGTAAATTTAAGGATTACGTAGATTTATATATTAAAGGTAAAGAGGACGAAAATGGACAACCGTTGAAAGTTGTGTATGAAAAAGTAAATGATCGTTGGGAAGTTGCATTAACACTTTCCGACAGGGGCTTCCAACAAGTTTCATTTGTTAACTCCATAGCTACTACGAAAGGCGGTAAACATATTGACACGGTAGCCGACAGCGTTGTTAAGAATGTTCTAGAAGTTTTGAAAAAGAAGAATAAGGGAGGTGTGAATATAAAGCCTTTCCAAGTCAAAAATCACATGTGGGTATTTGTGAATTGTTTAATTGTTAACCCGACCTTTGATTCACAAACAAAGGAGAATATGACACTCCAGGCGAAAAGCTTTGGTTCGAAATGTAATTTCTCTGAGAAATTTATAAATGCAGTTAGTAAATCCGGTTTGGTTGAATCTGTATTGACGTGGGCCAAATTTAAAGCGCAAACGGAGCTTGTGAAGGCTTCGGGTAAAAAGCAGAGTAAATTGAAAGGTATTCCGAAGTTAGAAGATGCTAATGACGCTGGTACGAAGAATTCTCACCTTTGTACCTTAATTCTCACTGAGGGAGACTCAGCTAAAACTTTAGCTGTATCTGGACTTAGTGTTGTAGGCAGAGATCATTACGGCGTTTTCCCATTAAAGGGTAAACCTTTGAACGTACGAGATGCATCACATAAACAAGTTTTAGAAAACGTTGAAATTAATAACCTTATAAAAATCCTCGGATTACAGTATAAAAAGAAATATAACTCAGTTGATGATTTAAAAACATTAAGATACGGTAAAGTGATGATAATGGCTGATCAGGATCAAGATGGTTCACATATCAAAGGTTTGATCATCAACTTCATTCATCACAATTGGCCTGAATTATTAAAACTGCCGTTTTTAGAGGAATTTATTACTCCTATTGTTAAAGCGACGAAGAAGGATAAAGAAATTTCCTTCTATTCATTACCAGAATTTGAAGAATGGAAACGAGAAACTGATAATCATCATACATTTAATATCAAATACTACAAAGGTTTGGGTACCTCCACATCGAAGGAGGCTAAAGAATATTTCCAGAATATGGAAAGGCATAGAATAAAGTTTAGATATAGCGGACCCACTGACGACCACCATATTGAGCTGGCTTTCTCAAAGAAAGGTGCGGATCAACGGAAAGAATGGTTGACAAACCATATGGATGAAGTTAAACGGAGGAAGGAAATAGGTTTATCGGAAAGATATTTATACACTAAAGAAACTAAAGCCGTAACTTATTCTGATTTTATTAATTTAGAGCTGGTTCTCTTTTCTAACGGAGATAATGTTAGGTAAGTTATAAATATCCTTGTTCATAAAAATATTTACAATACATTACTATTCGAATATTAAGACCATAGGATATTAAAAAAGTGTAATTTCTCTCATTTTGTTACTTAAAATTTTACTCATATGTTTCCAGATCGATTCCATCAATGGTGGATGGTCTGAAGCCGGGCCAGCGTAAGGTGATCTTCACGTGCATAAAGCGCAACGACAAACGGGAGGTCAAGGTCGCACAGTTGGCGGGCTCTGTCGCCGAGCACTCCGCTTACCATCACGGTATGTCATCATTTTTACACATATCTATGTCACAGAAACTATAGTCTAGTGTAACTTCACATTATATGTGTTATATTTGATTAAAATAAATAAAATGTTGGTCCTTCGAGTCGGATATAATTGGAATAAACCTTACGTCTTACTAATATTATAAATGTGAAATTCTATATGAATGGATTAATAGATCTTTGTTAGAATTGTAAGGTATCTACGGAATGGCTTGATCTCGATGACATTTAGCACTTTTTGAATTGTAATGTTCATATTTAGCTATGGCTAATAAATTTGCTGACCTAGTCACAGCTAACTTACGGTAAAGTCCTAGTTTACTAGGGACGTATAGTGAAGGAAAACATAGTGATGCAACCTGCACACATCAAAAACAAACCCACAGTGGACCAGCGTGATTGACTATGGCTTAGTCACAACTTAGTGTAGGCTCAGAGTTCAGTGGGGATATAAATTGAGTTGGTGATGATGATGTATAGTGAGGTGATGTTCTTCAGGCGAGCAGTCCCTGGCGATGACGATAGTGAACCTGGCGCAGAACTACGTGGGCTCCAACAATATCAACCTGCTGGAGCCCCGCGGCCAGTTCGGTACGCGGCTCTGCGGCGGCAAGGACTCCGCCAGCCCGCGTTACATCTTCACCCTCATGTCGCCCCTCACCCGCCTGCTCTTCCACCCTCACGACGACCCCTTGCTTATTGTGAGTATAGCAGTGTTAATATTTAAAATTATCATTTTATATATATGATTTTAACTTTTGTGTAGGTAAAAACGTAACAAAAGTACGCTTTTCGCTCTTTTTTATATTTTTGTTAATATTCAATTTGCTCATTTTCAGCACGAGTACGAAGACAACCAGAAGATAGAACCAGTACATTACGTACCCATACTGCCGCTGGTGCTGGTGAACGGAGCCGAGGGTATCGGCACCGGCTGGTCCACCAAGATACCTAACTACAACCCAAGGGATATCGTCGCCAATATACGGTAAACTGATATTATATCTATGGATTTAATATGCATTTATTCTCAGTGCTTTTTTCACTTTTGCCCTCAACTCCTTTCGGATTCTGCGCAGAAAAAAAAACTTATTAAGTAGCCTATATATTACTTCTGTGACAAATTTCAGCGTGAGCCGTTTAACCGTTTTGAAGTGGAAGCAATTCCGCGTTTCGTCTGATGAGTGTGGTGCCGGAGGCCTAATTTTAGTCCCTTTCCCTTTCCACCCTTTTCTTAAGTGGAAAGGATGGGAAGGAAAAGTGGATTTGACGGTGGAAGGGACGCATAGGAAGGGAAACTATCCTCTTTATGTGCGTCTCCTCCTCCGTCAATTAAGGGTAGGCAAAGCATCTGCAATTGGATGTCTATGGGCAGCGGTCGCTTTCCATTTCGGTGGATTCAGGTGGCCGCTTGCTCGTTTGCCACCTTATATTATAAAAAAAAAAAACCGTTTTGAAGATACATAGCAAGAATAATCAATCCAAACTTTCGCATTTTAATGTTAATATTTAATTTGATTTGATCATATGGCTATACTTTTATATCTAATTTCTATATTTATCACTATTTAAAGTTGTAATTTTGAGAGATTGGATGCTAAAATTGGTCAATTTTTAGTTTATTTCTTTAAACTATACTAGTTGTTGCTCGCGACTTCGCCCGCGTGAAATTAAAAATCAATATAAAATATAGCCTATGCTACTCACAGATAAATTACCTTTCTAATGGAAGAATTAAAATCGGCCCAGTAGTTTACGTGAATCAAATATATACAAAAATACATATCTTTCCTCTTTATATTAGTATACATTACCAGTTTTTCATATTAATACACCATAGGAAAGTTTTATAGCAACATGGATCTATGTTAAGATTTTTAATATATCCAGGCGTATGTTGGACGGCGAGGAGCCGAAGCCCATGCACCCTTGGTACAAGAACTTCCGCGGCACCATCGAGAGCTTCGGCGACAAGTACGTGATCTCCGGCGAGGCGGCCGTGCTGCCCGGCGACAAGCTGGAGATCACCGAGCTGCCCGTCGGCGTCTGGACACAGAACTACAAGGAGAACGTTCTAGAACCGATGCTGGGGAACGAGAAAGTTAAACCTATCATTTCTGAGTACAGAGTAAGTAATGACATTTTAGTATTTATATTAAAAAGACTATTTCGCTTTGATACAAAAATTGTGTATACTTGTAATACAATTTATCATAAAAATACAGATAGGAAAGTGACATAGATTATTGAAAAATATTTTTTTTATTGCAATGTAACCTACATGTGGAAACTCCTTGAACTATCATTTAAAATTTCATTTTTCTTTAAGTTTACTCCCTTTCAATGTTAGTGTTGGAAATAAACATAATTTAAATAACCTATTTACTTTAACATAAGAATAAAATCTGATTAGATAACCTTAACTGGCAAATATTTCTAATTATTAATCAGTAAAAATAAATTAACTCAAATAAATTTAAGCATCAGAAATAAAATTTCCACTTTAATATGTTAAAAACATTTGCTCGCATCAAGAAATCTCGTTTTTTTTAGTGGAATATAGTACTAGTTTTACTTTCCACTAAATAGTAGTACATCCGTATTCTGTTAATCCAGGAATATAATACGGACACGACTGTGCGGTTCGTGGTGAGCCTGCTGCCGGGCAAGCTGGCGGAGGTGGAGGCGGAGGGCATCCACAAGGTCTTCAAACTGCAGACCACCATCTCCATGACCTGTATGAACGCCTTCGATCACAATAACTGCTTGAAAAAGTAAGTATTCTGTTAATAGTAATAAAAAAAATCTATTTGCCGTCAGAGGTTTGTTTTTAAATAGGCAACTATTATAATTATTCAGAAAAATGTTAAAATTTATGATGAAGTATCGTTTTCTATTTTTATCTTATAAAATATGGTGATTTAAAAATTCATAGCTTCAGTTGTCATTTCGCTTAGATTGTTATTCGATTTTGCGATTTACGTCTATATTATATCTGTAAAAATCTGAAAGTAACATTAGAAAAAGATCCAATGATTCTGGTTGTTTACCAAATGTTTATATTTGCATTTCAAACATACGATAGCTCATCTCATCATCATTGAAAGCAATATTTTATTTTGAAATAATTTCTAGATATGATAAAGTGGAGGAGGTTTTACGTGAGTTTTACGAGTTGCGGGTGAAGTACTACTCGCGCCGTAAGGAGTTCCTGCAGGGCCAGCTGCAGGCGGAGGCGGACAAGCTGACCAACCAAGCTCGGTTTATCTTAGAAAAATGCGATAAAGGACTCATTATTGAGAATAAAAAGAGAAAAGTCATGGTAGAAGAACTTATTAAAAGAGGTATGTTTCAATCACTGGTTTTTCTTTTTATTAGTGAATTGTGACGTCATCTGTGCGGAATTTAAGGTAACTAAGTCTGTGTTCTTCCAGACTATTATAAATCTGTGATAGATTTCATACGGATCTGTTAAGTTTTGCAGATGTCAATAATATCCATACATTTATTAAATGAATTCTTATGTTGCGGATAACTGGAACTAATTTGTTTACATTAACAATTCTTGTAAAAAAGAAGCTAATTAAAGCTCCTTTAGACGACCTTCTATATTCTTAGTTAATCTATAAAATTATTCATCATTGCTATAAAATTGTCAATAAACGATAATATTTATATATTCTGTACATTAAGGCTATGAACCGGATCCGATCGCGGAGTGGAAGAAGCGCGCCAGCAAGATGCAAGGCTTGGAAGCGGTGGAAGAGGAGCAGCAGGAGTCTGAGGAGGAGGTGGAACCTGAGGACAACAAGGGCAAACCTGTGGATCCAGGTAAATAACCTTGACTAGATTAATATATTTTTGACTATACGGAAAAGGACTAGGCAAGTGGCGTTGTACTACAGTACACGCTTACATCTTTGCAATTACGTATTTATTAATGCAATCTGAATCAAAAATATACTTTGGCTCATTTTACGCTAAGTAACCCATTGAGAGCTTTTTCGTATTTTTTTCAAAAGATTGAACAGCCTTGACCAGTCCTATCGTTTAAAAGTCAAAGTTTCTGTATATATAGTTCCTAAATTGAATTACGTAAATTCAATTTAGAAAATTTTATAAAAACAGATCTTGTTTGTTTTGATCTATAAATAGATTTATTATAGTGTATAAAAATGCAATAAAAAACGTAATTTTCTTAAATATGGTTATTTGACTACAGAAAAAGCATTCCAGCAACTAAAAGAAGTGAAGAAGTTCAACTACCTGCTGGGGATGTCGATGTGGATGCTGACCAAGGAGAAGAAGGACGAACTCCTCAAGCAGAGAGACCAGAAACTCGCCGAGCTGGAGATACTCAAGTGAGCGAACTACATCATTATGTACACTGACATACTACATAACAGATATCTGTGTGTTTACGATTTACTATATTAGTATAGAAGTATAGATATAATCAGACGTGTTCCCGTGCGGCTTCGTCCGCATGAAATTATAAAGACTTTATTTTATTTATTACATTTATCAATCGTGTTTTAGACATTTTTTATTTCTCCTTCTAGGGCCAAAACTCCTTCCATGCTGTGGCGGGAGGACCTGGACACGTTCCTCGTGCGGCTGGAGGAGGTGGAGGAGAAGGAGAGGAACGAAGAGAACACCGTTAACAAGAAGAGTTCCAAAGCTTTTGTGAGTTATTTAATATTTAGTTACCTTACTAAAGTATCGTTGAAACACTTAATGTTTTTTTGTATATTTTATAACAATTTTATCTTTTATTTTACAATCATACAGATGGATAGAAGGAAGGTAATTTTATCATATAATAGTAATTACGTAAACAATTTTTGTTTGAAATACAATTCTTCGAAGAATCTATAATGTTTTGTTCAATATTATAAATGCGAAAGTTTGTATAATTCAATAGATATTTGTTACTACATATCTCAACACAGATGTAGAACATATTCTGAAAGAACACAAGGTTTTTAAAACTAAATCTTTTTAAATTTGTACCTAAACAAATTCTCGAATGTATAAAGGACCTCAGAAATGTATTTTTGTGCTAATAATATATATAAATATACAGAATGCAAATAAGAAGAATAGAAAATCATTATTCGACATCATCCCGGCTGACAACGGCCGGAGAATAGAGCCCAAGATATCTGAGGACCTCATCAAGAGGATACAAGCCGCGGAGAAGGCCAAGACCAGGAAAGAAATTAAAAAAGAATACGATCCCGTAAGATATTTACATTAATTTTACTCAGAGCCACTCAGAGTTATCACCAAGGGAACGATCACACAGATGAGAGCAAGATTGCAACTCAAATTGAACTTTATGTTATTGAAATAAGGTTATATTTACTTGGCCTGTCTTTTTTATCAAAAGCAAAGATGAAGACTTGTAAAGTAAAAATAAATCTTGTTTCAATGATATAAAGCTCAATTTTATTTGTGTTCAAAATCTACTCCGTTTCTGGTTTGTGTGAACAGACCCTTAGTGTTGATTTAATAAGAATAATATACATTTAAGTAGTAAGTGAGCCAGCAATTATTTTCTTAGCTTTATTAACAATAAGGTGTTTGAATTTAATAAAAAAAAGGTTGTTTCTGCAGGTTTAGATGCGCCCACAGATATTTTTTTATCTATATGTTTGTTTAATCCTCAGGATGATCCCACGGGAGTGACTCCGCCCACGAGTGGAGAAAAGAAGCCGAAGGGAAGGGTAAAGAAAGAGAAACCAGAGAAAGAGAAGGCGGAGAAAGCAGATGGACTCAAGCAGACTAAACTCACGTTCAAGAAGGAACCTAAAAAGGTACATATTTATTAGAAGACTTGGATAATACATTTTATTAATTTTAGAACTAATTAGTAACTTGAAAAAAATATATTTTTTGGTATAAAAGACACTTACCAAAGTCTGATAAAAGTATATTTAGGGGCAAATATTGTTGATGTTCAAGTAAATTTTAACTATATCGAATCTCACTTTTAGTCGACTTTCTCGTTCAAACCTTTTCTGAACCAAGCACATTAAGTATGGTTCCCTCAAAATGTCTTTTTGTAGTTTTAATCAGACAAGAATTTTATTATTAGGATAATTAGAGTGTTTAGGTTAATTGGTATCTGTAGATTTCGAGAAAAAACCCTTATTTACAGATGGTAGAAATTTTTCTTGAAATTTGTACTGATTAGAGATACCAAGAAAGAAATCTTACAGTTTTGCCTAATATTCAGATATTTATTGAATTAAAGGTTTAAATAAATTTCCACTGTAATATGTTTTGTTTGTTGTAGAAGAAGGCCACGTTCAGCGACAGCAGCTGCGGCGAGCAGTCGGACTCCGACGTGGAGATGGTGGAGCCCCCCGCGCCCCGCGAGCGCTCCGGCGCCCGCAGAGCCGCCACTAAGGTTATTACTAATTAACTAGCTGTTTCCCGCGATTTTCACCTCAAATCTATCTATCTATATCTATATCTATCTATCTATCTATCTATCTATCTATCTATCTATCTATCTATCTATCTATATCTATATCTATACTATTATAATAAAGCGTAAACACACACTTCTTTGTTGCCTAAGATGTCAGCAATCATAGCATATTTTCGAATAACTCTTTTTTTAATATAAAGCCCTACACTTACGTCACGCTTTAGGCTATATATTTTCACGCCGTTAAACTTTGAGGTAAATATTTTGGATAAAAACCCAAATGTGGGAAAGAAACCATAAGTTGTTGCCAACATCAAGGAAGCAAGGTTGCCATGGTTTGACATGTCATGTCATTTTGACATTTGCAATTGATAATTTGACAAATGTGAACAATAAAATGAAATTTTTATAATTCTATGCGGATGAAGTCGCATGGGAACAGCTAGTTTTACTAATAAAGGCGAAAGTCGAGATCGATGGAAGTTTTTTGTATGTTTTTAATACTGCGCGGGCGAAGTCGCGGTCAATAGTCAGTTTTTTTAAAGAGAATATTTCCCATTCGAATCCTCTTCCTTCTTTCTGATCTTTTACTTTATGAAGTCTTAAAATAAATAATGTATACTCCAGGTGCAGAAATACAAAGATGGTTCCGAGGAGTCGGAGTCTAACGAGGAGTTGGAGCTGGTGGACAGCGAGCACGCTGCGGGAGACCAGCCCGCGGCGCTCACTGATGATGATGATGATGATCACTTCAGTGTTAAGAAAAACGCTAATAAAAAACCTGCTGAAATGGACTCAGGTATGAATTTTACCTAAATTATGTGCTTTTTGGATGAATGGATGTTTAATACTAATATTATTAAACATCCATTGTATTTTTGTATGTATTCGATTCACGTAAAAACTACTATTAGAAAGGTAATTTATTTGTGAGTAACATTTTTATTATAACAACGAAATAAATTAGTTATGTTTTTGATACGAAATTTCATGTATTTCAAAGGAAGTACTAATAATGCTTTAGAATTAAAAATTAAACATCAATTTTCATAGTTTCATCAAATATTTCCAGATTGTTTATTCGACTCGTTAATAGAGGAGACTAAGAAGGAGCAACCTAACAACCACGTGGAGCCCACTGTCCTCTCCAGTGACGAGGACGCGCCAGCGCACTCTCCCAAGAAGAAGCCAGCGCAGAAGAGGAAGCTGCTCAACACCAACAGCAAGGAGAAGAAAGAAGATAAACCCAAGAAGAGGCCCGCCAAAGTTCTTTTAAGCGCGGATAGCGATGATGATAGCATATTTGATACTAAAAAGGTAATAATGGGAAAATCTATTTTTTTAATATTTGTATAGCCTCAAAAAATGTTGATATAGACGTTAACGTGGTTATTTGGAAATTGTACTGTTTAGTTTATTTAAATTGATGAAAAAAATGGCTGTTTTTAAGAAATGTGACATCAGAAGGTAAAAATAGTTTTCTATTGAATTCGACTATACTTGTGTTAGTATGCATTAAGTAATCTATTTTATCGTCTAAGTTTCAACTAAACTAAACTTTTAATTGTCAATTGAACTGTTCACACGCACACTCTCAACTGTACAGTTCGACAGTTAAAACTGAACGTATATATCGAGCATGTCTCGCTAATAGAAACTTTTTTAAACTTCAGGATAAAAAGGCGAATCCTAAGAAGAAGGCAAAGAAGAAGGCGGAGAGTGATTCAGAAGATGAGGTGATATCAAGCAGTCCGGTGGCGGCGAGAGGGAAGGCTCGCGCGCGGCCGCAGGCTAAATACAACTTTAGTGATGACAGCGAATAGATTTAACAGGTACACAGAGTTTAATTACTACTTAAGATACCCCTTAGTGTAGATTTCTTAGTAATCGCCGAGCGGATTCACCGAATCAATCTGTAATTGTTCAGTTTAAATTTAAATTTACAATTAACTAGTCTGAGAGAAAATCCATACCATTGAATAACTAATTTGTTCTGTGTTTTGGTATAAATAGTGCCAGTTTTAGCAATAATTAATTGCAATACAAACCCATACAAAAAGGCGATCCTTTGATGCACCTTTAAAAAAAATCTACTGCTCTAACGCTGTTACTTATAATAAAAAATATAACAGGAAATAATGTGGCTGTTATAATTGGAAATAGTTAGCACCCCTGCATTATTACGTACAGTTGGGGAATCTCGCGGTGTACCATATAAAAGCGAGTTTAAGGGCCTGTCCCACCACTGGCTGATAGCGGCTCAGATAACTTAAAATGACGTGACTGACAGATAAAGGATCAAAATCCGATTTTACATCACATATTTTACACGTTGGATTGTTATCAGACAATTTACAATTTGATGGGACAGGCCCTTAATGTTTTATATGCATTGAGACGCGGAATAACAAACAGGACACAATAATAATTGTCTATACTATTATAATAAAGCGTAAACACACACTTTTTGTTGCCTAAGATGTCAGCAATTACAGCATATTTTTGAATAATTCATTTTTTAATAAAAAGCCCTACACTTACGTCATGCTCTAGGCTATATATTTTCACGCCATTAAACTTAGGGAGTAAATATTTTGGATAAAAACCCTAATGTGTGAAAGAGACCATAAGTAGCAACTTATTAATCTTATCCTTAGTAAATCTTAACCTTATTAATCTTTCTTTCTTAATGTTGGCAGCAGCCAACATTAAGAAAGAATGATTACTAAGGTTTGTCATGTCATGTCATGTCATTTTGACATTTGCTATTGATAATTTGACAAATGTAAACAATAAAATAAAAAATTTATAATTGCACGCGGATGAATCCGCACGCGAACAGCTAGTATTTAATAAAATACCTACGAAAAAACGGTCGGTATACAGTTAATATCTTTTAATTATTATCCTGTCGTTTACATAATATTAATAAGATGTTTGAAAACAAGGCTTTTTCTAAGTGGAATACCGCGTGTTGCCGCGACTGTACTTTATGTTTATTTTCCTTGTTTACAGATTGTGTCTACCCCGTGTGCGTGTTGCAGGGGATAAACTGAAACTTGATGTTTTAAAAATGTTTATTTTTGTATCATTGAAGTTTTGAAATGTCACTTTACAATGAATACTTGAGAAGTGTAATCTCGTTTATTTTGTAACGCCACAATTAGTGTAATTTTTAATATTTTTAATTTAGTATGTAATTTTCTTTAAATGTATAGTCGGACTCGAGGTGGGCAGAATTAATACATTTCTATACGATTTAAGGTTTATGCATGACTAGTTGTGTCCCGCGATTATTTCTTTTATATTAACGTTTTTTTTTTCTAAGAGCAGTAAATTATTTAAATAGCTATAACTTGGTTGTTGATGAAAAATGTTATTTTTTACATTACTATTGGTAATTGCTGGAATTAAGTGTACAAACTTTTTAACTTTATTATGTAAATAAGCTGAAAAGTTTAGGAAATGCATTAATTCTAGGAACTATATGGTTTTTTGTATTGACAACACAAATGAAAATTATTCCTTAATGTCTGTTCTGTCTAAGTTTTTTTTCTTTTTTACTATACTTAACACTAACTTAACGATAACTTTATATTTTCTCTTTCTTAAAAATGAAATATTCAACTTTTCTTGTCCTAATTTTGTTTTAAATAGTTTTATTTTTGTATTTCTTTTAACTGAATCTAATTTTAAAATGAATATTATCTGAAGTATTGCATATAGTATGAAAGTTTTACAATTATTTTAAACAATAAGTGAATTTTAATTCGTTTAAAGAAAAATGATAAATTAATCGTGTATATGAGTGTGACTGTACTTTGAAAAATAAATTTTGTATGTATTTTTGGCGGGTCGCTGAATTTAGATTCAGAATTACTGAACAAAATGTTTGAAATGTAAGGCAATAATTATAAAATATTAGCTAAATTCTCTGATAGCTAACAAGCCGGTTTTTCCTTCATAACATCTGTTGGGTCTCTACTGATGGTAGAAGCTAGTTTAATGATTAGTTTGTACTAGGCTAGTAATTTATTAGAGTGCAGAGTTAAAATCCTCTAGTTTATATGATTCGCGTTTGTTGGACTAAATTTTTATCTAGGTTTAGTAACTAAATTACTTGCCACTCGACTAAATTACTAGCCTGGTGCGCTAGACATAAATTAATTACTAAATATCTTTTGATATTTAATCTCGTTTTCAAAAATTTCTTGACAATGTTGTCGGGTTACCTATATTTATAATAAATCATACTTCATACTAATATTATAAATGTGAAAGTTTAGATGGATGGATGTTTGTTAGAGTTTGTAGCATAAACGGCTGAACAGATTTCGATGAAATTTGGTATAGATGCAGAAGATAGTCTGGAAGAACACATAGGCTACTCACATTTTTTTTTTAGTTCCACGCGGACGGAATCGCGGGCGAAAGCTAGTGTTTAATAATGTTGAAATACAAGACTTAAAGCATGCAAGTTACTAAGTAAAGTTATTTAATAAAGATAATGGGTTGAAGGGGGAGGGGGTTACGAAACTTGACTGACATATCGTCTCATAAGTTCTCGTTGACATTTCACTAGCATGTGTGAACACATTGTTCCAGTAGCGTACTACTCCGCAAAGAAAGCAAAAATGACCCCAAATTTCGTCACGCGATTTAGAGCTAAACTATTTAACTACGTCGTAGTCTTTGACTCCAATCAAACAAAATGGGTCCCACCTGCAAGCACTACCTTTCGGATAAAAAAAGAATTATCAAAATCGGTCCACTAGCGGCGGAGTTATGCCGAACACACAAAAAAAATAAAAAACAACATGCAGACCTCCTTCTTTTGGGAAGTCGATCAAAAATAGACGAAATGCATTATGCAGTTCTTACAAATTGGATTCTACGATCATAGTTTGTGAATTTTGACCACCTTTAATGCGACTGTGTTTTAAAACTATCTTTTTTATTTGATAATTAAATAATTTGAAAGTAGCGCCAGTGGTGGAGAAATTGAGAAGTAAAAGGTTAGCGTGGTATGGACATGTTATGCGACGAGACGATGGGGACATAAACCAGAAAGTGTTAAGAATGAATGTGGATGGCTACAAAGGAAGAGGAAGACCGAAGAAAGTATGGATGGATTGTGTGAAAGAGGATATGCTTAAGAAAGGAGTGGATTCAGATATGACGGCTGATAGAGATGTATGGAAGAGCAGCACATAAGCACCATAAGGGATAAGGGCAAGTTGATGATGATGATGATGAATAAAATTTCGATTGAAAATTTTATAAAAATTGTAAATATCTATTTTTGTATTCTTCGATCTTTTTTCTTATGTCTGTCTACTATTTTTAATGTTCTTAATTTATTGCAGTTTTATTTTCGATTATAACATTATGGTGGCAAAGCCTGATTTTATAAATTTACTGGATAAGCTCAAATTTTATATAAGACCAGAATATTTTTTATTCAAATGTTGATTATGAAAAATGTTGGGATTTGCCACAAATGATAAAATGAAATTTTTAGTACAATTGTAAAGATTGAGATAAATTATGTGCATCTAATTGCATTGATTTTTTTATTATAGGCTGATGAAAATGATTCACCAACTTGTGTCAATTAGTATTAGACGAGAAACGACATTACATTCTTCAAAGTGATAAGAATTTTGTAAATAAATGGAAAATTTTCATATTGCCACGTTTTTTATTTATCTTGATTTCCTGTACTTTTTGCACTCAAAATAAATTAAATGATTATTGAAAAACTAAGGACTACTACTAAGTTGCTAAATAAATGGTCTACACCTAGTGAAAACTATGCCTAGTTTGCTGCTAGTAATTTAGTCGAGTAGATTAGTAAATGATATAGACGATGGGACGATGGTATTTTAGCTACTGAATTACTCTGTACTCGATTAAACTAGCCTAGAGATTAGATAGAACAAAATAATACTGGTTAAAAGCTAAAATTAATACACAACGTTAAATGGTAGCCATACACGGACGGTACTTGCGACTGCGCAGGTACATTGCTCAGGATTGCACAGTTTATGGCTGTCACGCGGTTATTTGCTAGTGGAAAAGGGAATTTTGAATGAATGAATGAACGAAAATAGAAAAAGGGAAAAAAATAACCGTCTTATTTCTTTTACATTTTTATGACATTTACTCGTACTTCATTGTATTATGTAAGATATTCCTAAGTTTCGGAGAAATCCTTCCAGGGCAAAAGTCGTTATAATAACTTGTACAAAGTGTTTAAATGCAATTAGTTATGTTACATACTATAATTTTTAAAAATGACTTTCAGTAATTATATTAGTATTCCAAATGGAAATGGCCTTATGAAGAAAATCATCAATCAACTCAAATAGAGTATTTTAGCAACTGGGTGTATAGTCAGGATGGCCGAGCGGTCTAAGGCGCCAGACTCAAGGCAACTTGCCCGCTCAGCGGGTCGGGCGTTCTGGTCCTCTCTGAGGGCGTGGGTTCGAATCCCACTTCTGACATACATTTTTGCTTATTTTCTTACTAATATAAATGCAAAAGTTTAGATGGAGGGATGGATGGATGTTTGTAAGAGTTTGTAGCCTAAACGGCTGAACTGATCTCGATGAAATTTGACATGGACGTAGAGGATAATATGGAAGAACACATAGACTATTCTCTTTTGTTTTTTTTAAATCCCACGCGGATGGAGTCACGGACGAAAGCTAGTACATCTATAAAAAGCAAAGAAACACACTTCTGGTAGGGTTAGGTGTAAGAAAATAATACAAGAAACAAATACACAAAATTATTTATTAAAATATTTTCAATTTATATTGATTATTGTACATATTATTTAAATTATGATTCCCGGTATTAATGTGTTGAAGTCCCTACAATAATACATTACTAGCACATTAAATAAAGAAAAATAAATTTAATATGGCAATCGCTTTATTGTAACTATACTAATATTATTATAAAAGATTATTTACATTAGCTATTTAAAGAGCAAATAAAATAAATATTTTGTTATGAATATAAAAAGTTTTATATCTCTTTTCAAAAATATGTATAATTTATGACTTGTGTTAAAATTGTGGAATAGCAGTGAACTATTCTTAATTATTTCATTCTATTTACTATGTAAATACAACAAAAAATGTAAGTATTAGTAAAGCTTTGTCCATCATGTCACACAATTAATATTTAACAATATGTAATTTTTAATATTTGAAATATTTGATATTTACATTGTACTTTTAAATAGAATTAAATCAGTGTTAAAACATCAATCAATTAGTTTTTACAAAAATCAAATTTTCTCTATTTTAATAAAATAAAGAAAGATGGCGTTAAAATCAAAAAGGAAGATTTTACAAATATGCATTGTAGAATTCTAACCTATAAACTTCTCAGTTCCATCATATTTAATGGTATTTGTGACAACATTACGATATTAAATGCAGCACAGTACCTCAGTATAACCTAAGTTTCATTATTAATACCTACTTAACTTGCTTTCTCTGTCAGAATATCCTTTAGCACTCTCTCTATCGGAGTATTTCCCGTTGTATTTATTATATCTGTCGCTGTGTCCGTTCTGTCTGTAAGGCTTTTCGCTGGCGCTGTAATGTATCTCGGAAGGTCCTATTGTCTTGGACCAGTGGTGAGTCCAGTAGAAGTCATCAGGGTACCTCGGGTAAGGGTTCTCTCTGCAGAGCACCACGCAGTATATGAGGCTGCCGACGAGTGTGATGAAGCCGAATATCAGGAATACTATTCCTAGAATCCTGGAAATATTAAATAATTCATAAGGATCAGATTTCTCTGACTGAATGGACCTCCTTCGAGGTAAATGAACGTACATATTACTTAAATCTCTTAAATAATAAGCTCAAATATTACTTGGAGCCGCTTTGCTAAAAGTATTTCTAAAGATTAAAATGTGAACGGAACATTTGTTTATAAAATTCAATTGACATTTTAAAGTTATTAATCAATTTCGAATAACAGATAACGAATTTCTCTGGTCTTAAACAAGATAAACGATAGGTCAAGTGGGCGGGAAAATGAATAAAAAATTGATTACCGCCAAAAAAGCGTAATGGCGGGAATTGTGGAAACCAACGATGTTCCATGAATGTCACATTGTCATCCAAATTGCGTGTACCGTTGGAGAGTTGGTGAGTTATATTTTTTTGTAAATTCAAATTGATTTTTAATGTACGGCCGAGAACAATCGTTCACGCTCCGTGGCGACGCCGGATAAAGTCGCGTTTCGTTCTAGTTCTGATGCGATTGCTTAATTTTTCGGAATCGTTTAGCTTTTTACCATACTCCGGTGGCCCGGTTTACTGAGTTAAAGGTTATTAAGAGCAGTTCACATTCACATAATCAGTTCCCACGCAATACTGGCATCTCATTGATGGCATTTAAAAGGAAATTATTACAATAAAGTTGAAACTAGAAACCGACCTGTATTTTAATTTTAATTTTACTAAGAAAAATAATTTACTCCTGCAATATGTTACACTACGTAATACTAAGTAAACATAATATCAATAGATGGCGTTGTTCTTAAAAATATGGTACTTACCAGACGAATAGGGGCTCGAAGAACTGCAGCACGATAACGAAGCCGAGGGTGACAAGGATGAGGCCGAGGTTGAGCAACAGCATGAGGCAGCACATGCCCTTCACGTTCGGACAGAACGGGTTCGGTGCTGCCATCGTCTCTACTTTCACGCCAGCCTGAAATAATGTATCAACGTCGTATAGACAAGCCCGTAAATGATATTTGTAATAAAAGTCATGTAAATAAATATTTCGGTTACCTTTCTGGAGACTTTTGAGCGATGTGTGGAGGCAACAGAGGGCGCCACCGCACTTCTGTAGGAGTAAACGCTGCGAGGCGCTCGCGACTGGCGACTGTTGACACATTGAATTAAATTAATTTTTAGTATGCCTACACTTAATAATCTCTCAATTATCAATTATAACGTCAATTGCCCAGTACAAATACGCTTTATAATTAGCTGTAGTATTAAAATTGTATAAAAACACTATTGTTAGGAGAAAATAAATTCCTATAGCATTAAACTAATCCACCCACCGCTTACTTCCATAAACATCCGTCAAAGTTTTTATTGTTGATAAAAAGGCACAAAAGCCTCGTCAACAGGACAGCACTTAAATTAGTTGTCTATTTAAAGGTTGATTATCTCAATCATGAAAAGAAAAGGAAGGCTCTTTAAGGACCCGTCATTGTGGACGTGAAGAGTTTTTGTCCAATAAAAACAAACCCTAACGAGGCACGTATCGCTGAGTCATGTGACAGACGCTTGAATAAGTCGTTGAATTTTAGTGAAAGGGTAAATAATAATTTAACTCTTTGAATAATTTAAGTACAGTCAGCTTGAAAAATACGTACACATTTCTGAAATGTAGAAACTTAGATAAATTCATCTTTTACCCACCAAGCCACTACTTTATGTTTAGTACACCACAAAATAAAAAAAAAACACTTCAAAACTTTTGAATTTTCATCGTTAGGCTTATTATTTAACGCACCAACAACTAAGTTACAATCAAAAAATAACTGTCATCTTCTTAAGCTTCCAAAAACTGTATTTAAGTTAATAATTCAAGATGAACTGCTCCAGTCGGCATCAACAAAGGTGCGTTATGAAATCGAGTCACAAAAACGTCTGGGAATATCGGGAAACAAATTACATCTAATAGTAAGTTTCTACTACTGTGACAACTGTACGAAAGCTTCATACTATCTCAGTATTTATAAGATGAATAAGAGAGATGGCAGTATGTTTTAATGCGAGAACTTCGACAGTGGAAATGCACGTTAAAGGAATGCGATTGTCACGGTGGCAAGGACGTCGGAGTAGAAAGTTGTTGCACGAAATTCATTCCGATAGTTTTAATATTTCATGTGAACTATGAAAACAATGATAAGCTAGAAAGGACCCCACAACAACAAATAGTGCACACTATACAATCTTTAATTTTAGAGAAGTATAAAAACTTAACTCACCCTAATTTAGGGTAGGCTCCGAGTCCCTCGGTGGGGACGTATAGTGAGCTGGTGATGATGATGATAAAAACTTAACCGAATTTTGCATATTAATAGGCATGAAATAAAAACTGTTCCAAGCTTTTTAACACAGAAAGAGTTGCACCTCAAGTAATCTTTTACATTTAATAAAGTTTTTACGTAAAATGTTTTTATAATAACAACCTGTACACTAATTACTTCATCGGATAGAACTATCGATAACCATGTCACTACACTAGTTTTTGCCATTACATATAATATTAACTTTTTATTGACGAATAGTGATGTCCAATTTAAATATCGACTTATTATAAAATGACGTTTTTTGGATGAAATATGTACTAGTTAACTAATTTGCACAAACACAGCATATATTTATTAATTTATAGCAATTAATTTCAACTATTAACGACATTATTAGACATGTCTTACAATGAAGATAGTTCATAAACACGTTTATAATATTAGTATGCTAATAAAGGTTTGCTAAATTCATATTTGCTATGACATTTAACATTGCATTAATAAGTACATTCTTGTATGTTATTTGCAATAGATTATGCATTGGTTTCACGGGACGCATCCCGGGCGGGAACAATAGGGTTGTACCGGTTGACCCACACAGTGCAACCGAACCACATCGTAATGCGGACTTGAAATTCCTAGACTTGAATTTACTATAATCGAGTACTATAGGAACACTAAGTATTAAGGGTTAAGTCAGTATAGGTATAGTGATGTGAATAGTTTTATGTACAATATCGATAAGTATTTAACGGATATTGATGTTTGAAAGAGTTTTTACTGTAGCAAGTTTAATCAATATCTGAATAGGATTTCTTAACCAATTCTGAATCAATTTATTTATACGAAAGAATTAATAGAATAAAATGTTTTTATTGTAAATCTTACTAATATTATAAATGCGAAAGTTTAGATGGATGGATGGATGGATGGATGGATGGATGGATGGATGTTTGTTAGAGTTTGTAGCCTAAACGTCTGAACGGATCTGGAAAAAATTTGGTATAGATGTAGAGGATAGTCTGGAAGAACACATAGGCTACTCGCTTTTGTTTTTTTTTAATTCCACGCGGACAGAGTCGCGGGCGAAAGCTAGTATGTTAATATTACTTTCGCATATATGAAAGCAATAAATTTTATTTGTCCTAAATATATTTACGCATCTATTTTATTACCAAAGTTCTATGTCTGGGTTAGAAAGTGTGACATTTCCACAATAATTCTAGTTGTACGTGGGAACAATCATTGACAATACTCGCATACCGTGTCGCGACATCTTGCGGCGCTCGCGGCACACATTGGGCTGTATCCAGTTGCTCCATAGACAACTTCATCTGATGTTTGAAATGTCTCTTTTTTTTGCTTGCATGTGCTTTGTATTAGTAAATGCATACCTTATAACGTAATATTGATCTTGTATCGATGTTTTTGGCGCAATTAGAATCTTTTCTCGGAAAATTTGTATGGAGTCGGCCTCAAAATTGGCGATAACTCAGCTATCGCACAATTGCGCCTTATTTCCTCTGAAATTATGTTTGTACAACTTATAAAGATTTTTTTGGTATACTACTGAACACGGGCACGGGTGCGATTTTCGACTTATTCAAGGTCAAAGGTTATAAAAATAACTTTTTCGCGTATTTCAGCGGAATGGTTAGCTTTATCAAAAAGTTGACTAGGACGAAGTTGTAGATCATGAAATTGCCGATTAAATATCCATACATACTTTTTTCATAAGAGCCATAGTTTCCGAGATATAACGATTTGCCCATCCAAATTGTACAGATTAATATACCCGATACTTTAATAACTAATAATTCCTAACCACTGGAACCAGAGGCTTGAAATTTTGCGTAAAAGTTTCTATTACTGTATTAGATGAGCGCTAAGAAAGAATTTCACGAAAACCATCCCGTAAAGGTCCAACGTGGGGGTTGAAATTTGCATGGAAAGATTTTATTCCTCAAGCAAAGTGACTTGTCAAGTCATAACGTATATGTATATTTGCACGTATATTTCTTAGTCTACTCCTACACTCCATGCACGCATAAATATGATGGAGTGCCTCTTGCATATCTCGTACAGACTAAACTTTAAAAAATGGGCTGCTAGAGAAAATCATAAAACTGAGGCAGCAGATGATTAGAGACAGATTCCAAATGGAACTTAGTCTCTTCATAGACATGATCAAACAAGGTCACAGAACCACCAATGATGGGAACACGGCAAGAAGATTTTATGAAAATCCGAAAAAAACTGCTGACATAACGGGGCTGAATGAAGACCTTATCCGCAGATTCGCCGTAATTTTATAAGCTGTAACGTCTGGTGAGCATATAAATGTAGAAAAGTCTAAAAAACATACATTAGAGACGGCTGAGAAGTTTGTGGAATTATATGGTTGGTACAAAATGCCTGTCACCACTCACAAAATATTAATACATGGAGCTGAGATTATTGCTCATAACGGCTTCTTTCGGCAACAAGGCCCACAATGGAAATTAAAAAGAGGAAGACCTACTTTGCCGAAGGATTGGATCTGCTGGATCGTAAAGAATCGGATCATGTAATCGAGTTCTGCAGTTTCGCTTTGTGAACCAGAAACTAATTCTGAAAATGAATATACTGATAGTGAATTAGTTAATTTTTTAAGTTAGTAAGTTCAATATCATATTGAATACAAAGGTATCATTCTTTTTTTTACTTTTTCTGTCTTATCTTTAATTTATGTCTTTAATTAATGTCTTATCTTAAATATATACATGTATATACGTGCAAATATATACGTTATGAATTGACAAGTCACTTTGCTGGAGTAATAAAATCTTTCCATGCAAATTTCAACCCCCACGTTGGACCTTTACGGGATGATTTTCGTAAAATCCTTTCTTAGCGCTCGTCTAATACAGTAATAGAAACTTTTCCCCAAAATTTCAACCCCCACGTTGGACCTTTACGGGATGATTTTCGTAAAATCCTTTCTTAGCGCTCGTCTAATACAGTAATAGAAACTTTTCCCCAAAATTTCAAGCCTCTGGTTCCAGTGGTTAGGAATTATTAGTTATTAAAGTATCGGGTATATTAATCTGTACAATTTGGATGGGCAAATCGTTATATCTTGGAAACTATGGCTCTTATGAGAAAAGTATGTATGGATATTTAATAGGCAATTTCATGATCTACAACTTCGTCCTAGTCAACTTTTTGATAAAGCTAACCATTCCGCTGAAATACGCGAAAAAGTTATTTTTATAACCTTTGACCTTGAATAAGTCGAAAATCGCACCCGTGCCCGTGTTCAGTAGTATACCAAAAAAATCGTTATAAGTTGTACAAACATAATTTCAGAGGAAATAAGGCGCAATTGTGCGATAGCTGAGTTATCGCCAATTTTGAGGCCGACTCCATACAAATTTTCCGAGAAAAGATTATAATTGCGCCAAAAACATCGATACAAGATCAATATTACGTTATAAGGTATGCATTACTAATACAAAGAACATGCAAGCAAAAAAAGAGACATTTCAAACATCAGATGAAGTTGTCTATGGAGCAACTGGATACAGCCCAATGTGCGGCATCACATTCGATTTTATGATTATTGTCGCTAACTGTACTTTACGTATGTATTGTGAACCACTTTATGTGTCGATTTGTACTAAATACGTAATTATTGTAAAAAAAAAACAATTGGAAACTTCTATTTTATATTATAAGGTGGTTAACGAACAAGTAGCCACTGTGTCCGCGAAAATAGCGAAGCGACCGCTGCCCATAGACATCCGAAATTGCAGATGCGTTGCCTACCCTAAATTGCCGCAGGAGGCGACTCACAAAATGAAGAATTTCATTTTAGGCTCCAATACGAAAGTTTAGATGGATGGATGTTTGTTAGAGTTTGTAGCCTAAACGGCTTAACGGATTTAGATGAAATTTGGTATAGATGTAGAGGATAGTCTGGAAGAACATACATATATAGGCAACTCAACTTTTTTTTTGTCAATTCCACGCGGACTGAGTGGCGGGCGAAAGCTAGTCACGAATAATTTGACTTTTGACAAGCTATACCGAGTTAGTTTGCTCATATTTATATTTAGTCCAAATATTAGTGTAAAAAACGCTTCTTGTATTTTAAGATGTCAAGGAAGTTTTGTAGAAGCAAAAACACGATAAAATATTGATCTGTCTGAGAATCGATTTATATAAGACAGAATGATAGCACATTTTAAACTTTACTTTAACATGTCTGTGAATTCTTTTTGTGTAAATTAAAAACATTTACGACTTCCGCGGATTATTTAATGATACTGTTTTGTCGGATGTAATAAATCGTAGAGAATGCCAACGAATAGAATGTAACGTAGGAAATAATTCGACGACTGAAGAAGCCAGATGTCGACGTTACGATTATTTTTAGATAATCGATGTTTGCGAAAAATCGAGAGAATTTCATTCATCGAGACTGCGATTTTCTTGTATCGTTTAGATAAGATGTGTAATGCAATCGATAAATAAAACCGGTTATAACAACATTGTAGGGACCGGTTATATTCATTCGTAATAAAATTGTTGTTTGTTTTATTGTTTTGTCTTAGAATTTATCGAATAATTTGCTTAGCAACGTTGTTACCTAATTTCCGAGGGCGGGCGGTAGGCGGCGCTGGTGACGTAGACATCGGAATCGGCGCGCGGTGACCCGCCCGGCTGGTGTCGTCTACCATTACGATGTTCTCCCGAACCGCCACCAGAGGGCGACCGCGTCCTCTCATCTATTGTCTGAAAGATAGAAAAATTCCTTATATCGAAAATTTTGTAGAATTCTAACCTAGAAAATACCTGTCTATTAGTACTTAGAATCTCACTAATATTATAATTGCGAAAGTTTAGATGTATGGATAGATGTTTGTTAGAGTTTGTAGCCTAAACGGCTGAAGGGATCTCAATGAAATTTGGCATAGATGTAGAGAATAGTCTGGAAGAACACATAGGCTACTTGCTTTTGTTTTTTTTTATTTCGCGCGGACGGAGTCGCGGGCGAAAGCTAGTATAGAATAAAAAAAAGAGCAAAAAAAAGTATTGATACAATTTTTTTTCTGTCAATTAACGTTTAAAAATGTTGATCAGATAGTACAATAGAATTCCGATCAAAGATTGAAACAAGAATGTAAAAGAAACTATTACGCAAATTAACAGAAGGCCACATACAAATTTAATTGGAAGCATTTACATCAGAACAAAATAAGAAATTCAATACCACGTTATCGATTGAAGTAATCGAATAAAACGAAAACATTCGAATCATATTCGATTGCCAAATGATGATTCGATGCGAATAATATAATTAGATTAGAAGCGATTTATCTAACATTGATATGAGAAATATGCGAACGTGCAAGTTATAAGAGACAGCGGATATCACACTTTTAAGTGCCTAAGGTAAAGTGTAATATCGAATGGCTAACCAAATACTGGAGAACATTTAATGAGCTATAAGTACTCATTAAAAACTCACTAAATAAAAAAAAACTGTGGTATATATGAGGGTATCTCAATATAATGTACCGGCCGCTTGCGCATAATAAATGAGTCCAGTACCAACCGCCGTTTCATTAACACCCCTACATTACAAAAACTTTAGACTCCAAGACTAGGACCTAGCGCGTGAAAAATACAAAATAAAAAAACAAGGAAGATATCCATTTACTTATCAATACATATTTCACACTTTAGATTATAATCTTGGTAATAACTGAATCTCTTCCACCTTTGGTTGTATTTAAAAAATAGTACAATTTTAATGTAAAAAATAATTAAACACTTTTCCGCTATGCGCTGTTAAATTGACTCCCCTATAAAAGTCAAGCGTCAATCAATATAATGGAATGTTACATTTTCTACAAATGAACTATGAGTTTAGAAACTCATGTTGGTGTGTCAGAAATAAATCAAATTGCGTACATTTCGCACGTTGATTTATGATGAAACGACCTTGCGGGTGGATTATTGTTCAAAAGGAACTTTACATATTGTGAATAAAAACAAGGCTTATGATATATCTTACTAATATTATAAATACGTAAGTTTAGATGCATGTTTGTTAGAGTTTGTAGCCTAAACGGCTGAACCGATCTCGATGAAATTTCACATAGACTTAGAGGATTGTCTGAAAGAAAACATAAGCTACTCGCTTATATTTTTTTTAATTCCACGCGGACGGAGCCGCGGGCGAAAGCTAGTGTAAAATAAATAAAGGACTTTCGAAAGAAAAGAGTAAAATAAAAGTTTTCTTGTAATATAATTATTTATATTAAATTTTGTGTTTTTAACTTTTAGTAAAAATTTTAATCTTAGCTTTTCTCAGAAATAAACACTTAAATCATAAATATATACAGTTTTTTTTTAATTAATCGTGTTCAAATAAAATCTCTTATCCTGTCAATATGCCACAACTTTAATGCGAAATCGGATCTTAGTGCGGGCGGTACTGAATTATTTTGGTAGGAACACGAGATGCTGATTTATGACGTCACATGTCAGTATATGTCAGTGGAAATCATAGCATATCCAATCTTGTTTACACGCATAATGCGGTGTATTGTTCGGACTGTAGCTTGTAGGCCACATTATTTACATATAATTAAATCGTTAGATAACATTTCTGATAAAAAAATCACTTTGAATGTACAACGATTAAGAATAGAATGTAATTTTAGGACAATCAATTATGTTTGTTTTGTGATGAAGGAATTTTGGAGGAAATGCTATACTTAGCACTCTTTAAATCACAAGGTACGTTAGTATTCTATTATTGTAATCTATATCTATCTATATCTATACTATTATAATAAAGCGTAAACACACACTTCTTTGTTGCCTAAGATGTCAGCAATTACAGCATATTTTTGAATAATTCCTTTTTTAATAAAAAGCCCTACACTTACGTCAGGCTTTAGGCTATATATTTTCACGCCATCAAACTTAGGGGGTAAATATTTTGGATAAAAACCCTAATGTGGGAAAGAGACCATACGTTGCTGCCAACATCAAGAAAGAAAGATTGCTAAGGTTTGTCATGTCATGTCATTTTGACATTTGCTATTGAGAATTAGATAAATGTAAACAATAAAATGAAATTTTTATAATTTTATGCGGATGAATCCGCAAGCGAACAGCTAGTGTAATATAAAAAAAGAGTTCAGAAGTCAGTCATATGCAAACAAATTCAGTTACTAATCGATTTAAAAGATCCCTACGTCTCTATTTATTGAAAAAAATCTTACCGTATATTCTGATAATGTTCTTTCCGAGGGTGCTCGGTGGCTGTCGTTTTCATCCCTCGACGATCCCCTGTGTAGGTACCCTCCGGAAGAGGGCGAGTCCATTCCGGACCTGTGTGTTGCCACGTAATGATTGCTCTTCACTTTATGCGCCATCTTGGTTTTACCACTATACCATATTTACGTTTATTTTCATATTAGCGTTGCATTTTTCTATTGTAATGGTTACTGTATCATATTTTCTTGATCATTTTGTCTGCTTGTCTTGAATCTGTAACAGAGAATGAAACGTTTAACCTTTTCGAATTACCTTGGAATTTGTGGTCAGATAGCGGTGTATACAAATTATAATGATTATAACAATCATTGTACGGTAGTGTTGCAATGAAATAGGGTGGAAAAAACGTTTTAGAATGACTGGTTGTAAACAAAAGTAGATTGATAGCAGTTAAAAGGGTCTTTAAAAACTGTAGGAGTAGTTTACAAGTGAGTAGTCTTTATTTGGTTTATTCTCGTATTACTTTATTTTATGTAAAATTTTAATTCGGAAACTGGGTGTAAATAAAAGAGCGCGGTATTTTACAGTATAATATTACAAGTATCTATCTCCTTACAATAGTCATTACTGACCTAGAAACCGTCAAAGTAATTTGTAATTTTCACTCGAATCATCCTTGATCGTGATCTCACAAACTTTCACTGATCCATTTTTCACGAGTATCGTTTCCAATTGATTCGAATCATCGTATCGATAGCGATTCCTTAATTAAATCGATTCGGGTCAGGTGATTGAATCGAATAAAAACTTTGACTGACACATCAGGGTTTATTTCTACCGATTACAATAGTGGGAACTTGCGTTGTCGATTTTATGTGAAGTGGTACAATCGGCAACAGCAATGTTAACGGCTAATTGTTTTTTTATCTATGGCTTCTGATTGATTTTTAAACGAGCACTCGATTTAATCGATTTTATTTATTTAAATCGATCTGATAAAATAATTAGAGATTGATTTTGAAAGACGTCTTATTAAAAAGAAAGTAAGACTTGGTAGGTTCAAAAGTGTTTATTTCGAATGCGTTGTTTATTGGCGATTTTAATTATTAAAAAATTGAGTTTAAACTAAAATGTTTTTAGTCATGCAGTTTTTTGCATGCTTTATAAATTGTTTTAAATAACAGAAAGCAGTGCTTGTTCAAGCAAAAACAAACACAAGTGTTGAGTCAGCGAAAGTCCTTCCGGGTTGTTAAAGGAATTGTTGAGAAAGAAAAAAGGTAAAATAGTCTTTATTTGTATAAGGATAAGGTATATTACAATAATATTGTTTAGAAAAGGATTTACAAGTCATGTATGAGATGCACTTTCGCGCAGTGTGAACACAAACGCTAATGGAATAATAATTATTCTATTTGACTGGCTTCTTTGTAAGTCTGTGATTTGCACAGGACCAATCCTTTGTGAACAGCTCTACATGGTCACTGATTTTAATATTATAAGATTTAGATTCCCACGTGTTTATTTTAGAAGATAGTATTGCTATTCTTTAAGAAATGAAAATGTTGTCGAATAATATTTAAATAAGAAAATTGTGTGTCAATAAATGATTTTAACTAGTCTTCTTGTAGTTTTATTTCATTCTTCAATACACAATTCGAACATAAATTAATTTAAACTTTTAGATCGGGACACCTGCGACTAAACTATCGCACATCTATTGTGCGATTGTCGATTGTTTCGCAGCAAATTCAACTGTGTAGTTGCACAACTAAAAATCGAGAAGTGCGCGCACCTCTATATAAGCTCATAGGAATCAATCCGAGACTAAAAAGTTGTGCGATAGTTAAGTTTTAGGTAATATTCAATTCAAATAGATTACACATTTAAGAATGTCACTTTTACTACAAACCTACTATAAAGAACCTTGAAATTTGTACAAATGATAAAGATTTCTATCACTTTGTAAATAAGTTCCTTTTTACTTCACAACTGTTTAAAAGGTAAAAATGCGTTGCGTATAAGACAATAGTAATAGCATGTCGATTACACGTCGAATAATGATGCAAGCTATATCGATATTATATCGAATACAACTCGATTACTTGTAACATTAAGATAATGTTTCTAATGAGGCTTTATTCCAAGATTTTATTATTATTCAAGTGTGTAAAAAGTTATCGTAACCTAACAAAAACATTTACTTAGTGTTCATTTGATTTCTACCTATTTTTTTTAAATATTATGTTAACCGTATGTTAGAGATCTGAGAAAAAATAAATATTTTATTGATGCTATGGGATTCTGCGTTGACAACATATTATCTACAACTTTTAGTAATATCAATTTAATAAATACTATGTGAATATGCTTAAGAAAGTTGATAATAAAATATTATTACGATTATATTACGTTAATTTGGGATACAGTGTTAATTTCTTCATCATAGTTCTCTGAATTTTAAGTGTGCTCCAGCGTGACCCTATGCAATAATTACCTACTTTTCATGTATGAAGCCATAAATGTACTAACATTCATTTCGCATTTACTTATGTTCGACAGTGCCTAATTCTATTTTGCAATTGATTGTTCAACTCTAGAATGTTTTAACACTTTAGTGCCCGATGTTACATTTGCTGTTGTATGCTATTTTTGAATTTAAGATCTAAGCAGTAAAGTCGATATTTGTATGCGTTAGTGGAATTATTCCTGTGTTTCAAGCCGTTTTACATTCTTTGTGCCGTTTGCTTTACGACTTTCCATTTTAATTGCATATTTGTGTTAACAAGTTCAGTGTAAACACTGGGCTTGTGTTTGGTGAAGCTGTTTAGTGTTATTGTACACGTTTAAATGCATTTGAATGGTACTAATGAATGACGTCAATGTATTTAAAAAAAAATTAAGCTTTTGTTGCAACCTGTTGCAAAAAAAAATAAATATTTTATTGATGCTATGGGATTCAGCGTTGACAACATATTATCTACAACTTTTAGTAATATCAATTTAATAAATACTATGTGAATATGCTTAAGAAAGTTGATAATTAAATATTATTGCAGTTATATTACGTTAATTTGGGATACAGTGTTAATTTCTTCATCATAGTTCTCTGAATTTTAAGTGTGCTCCAGCGTGACCCTATGCAATAATTACCTACTGTTCATGTATGAAGCCATAAATGTACTAACATTCATTTCGCATTTACTTATGTTCGACAGTGCCTAATTCTATTTTGCAATTGATTGTTCAACTCTAGAATGTTTTAACACTTTAGTGCCCGATGTTACATTTGCTGTTGTATGCTATTTTCGAATTTAAGATCTAAGCAGTAAAGTCGATATTTGTATGCGTTAGTGGAATTATTCCTGTGTTTCAAGCCATTTTACATTCTTTGTGCCGTTTGTTTTACGACTTTCCATTTTAATTGCATATTTGTGTTAACAAGTTCAGTGTAAACACTGGGCTTGTGTTTGGTGAAGCTGTTTAGTGTTATTGTACACGTTTAAATGCATTTGAATGGTACTAATGAATGACGTCAATGTATTTAAAAAAAAAATTAAGCTTTTGTTGCAACCTGTTGCAAAAAAATAAAAATAAAGACAAACAGTATTTAAAATAGAATTTGAAATTGGAATTTCATTTCTATTTTTATTCGTCGTGTTTTTTTATTTTGTCTAAGGGTCGCTTCGCTATTTCAGCAAATTTAATTAGTAGCTTGCTAGTTTGTAATCTTATGTTACAAAAAAGTAAATAATTTGTTTAATTAATAATTGATGTTTGTTATATTGTATAGTTTTTAATCGATTAATATCGATAGCTATTGTGATGTTAATGAACAATTGCTTTTGTAAACGTGATATAATTAACGATTTCCCTGCAGTTTCCTTCGGGCTGGTTAGATCCGTTTTTGTTAACGACCCATTGTCTTTTCTAGTACCGTATTTTGCGATTTAGTATATTAAACACGATAAAAATAGTTCGTAAATCTCTATTTTTAATTTAAATGACTCATCTCCGAATAGTAAACGACATTTAAAGTAAACAAATTCTATTCAAATGACGCCTGTATGTGTCTAGGTTAGAGTAATACACTCGCTTATAAACATAGCCTTTTGAGATTCATTCTACGACGTCAATCTATATTTATATCTATATCTATACTCTATACACATACTGTATCTATCTATACTATCTATCTATCTATACTATTATAATAAAGCGTAAACACACACTTCTTTGTTGCCTAAGATGTCAGCAATTACAGCATATTTTTAAATAATTCTTTTTTTAATAAAAAGCCCTACACTTACGTCACGGTTTAGGCTATATATTTTCACGTCATTAAACTTAGGGGGTAAATATTTTGGATAAAATCCTAATGTGGGAAAGAGACCATAAGTTGCTGCAACATCAAGGAAGCTAGATTGTCAAGGTTTGTCATGTCGTGTCATTTTGACATTTGACATGTAAACAATAAACCAACCAGTCGACCAACCAGTCGACCAACCAGTCGGCCAACCAGTCGACCAACCAGTCGGCCAACCAGTCGACCAACCAGTCGACCAACCAGTCGACCAACCAGTCGACCAACCAGTCGGCCAACCAGTCGACCAACCAGTCGGCCAACCAGTCGACCAACCAGTCGGCCAACCAGTCGACCAACCAGTCGACCAACCAGTCGGCCAACCAGTCGACCAACCAGTCGGCCAACCAGTCGACCAACCAGTCGACCAACCAGTCGGCCAACCAGTCGACCAACCAGTCGACCAACCAGTCGGCCAACCAGTCGACCAACCAGTCGACCAACCAGTCGGCCAACCAGTCGACCAACCAGTCGACCAACCAGTCGGCCAACCAGTCGACCAACCAGTCGACCAACCAGTCGACCAACCAGTCGGCCAACCAGTCGACCAACCAGTCGACCAACCAGTCGGCCAACCAGTCGACCAACCAGTCGACCGACCAGTCAACCAACCAGTCGACCGACCAGTCAACCAACCAGTCGACCAACAAGTCGGCCAACCAGTCGACCAACAAGTCGACCAACACGTCGGCCAACCAGTCAGCCAACCAGTCGACCGACCAGTCAACCAACCAGTCGACCAACCAGTCGACCAACCAGTCGACCAACCAGTCGACCAACCAGTCGGCCAACCAGTCGACCAACCAGTCGACCAACCAGTCGACCAACCAGTCGGCCAACCAGTCGGCCAACCAGTCGGCCAACCAGTCGGCCAACCAGTCGACCAACCAGTCGACCAACCACTCGAGACTTGATATTTAGATAAATTACGTCTAAAAATGTAACTTGAAACAGACCTTAAAATAAATTTCTAGTTCAACAATTTCAATAAACTACAGAGCATAGATACAGAATTAATTGCTAACATTGAATACGGCTGAAGATATTCAAATACAATTTTCACTGTATTCAAATATCTTCCATATATGGGCCAACTGCGGTACATTTCGTGTAATGCAAAGCAATTGCTTCAATATGAATTGCGTGCGCTACAACTACAATGGCCGTTAGAAACTCCAATGCTTGCATAGATTCCTGGTACTTGGTTTCGCTTGATTTGTACTAACGGTTAACTCTTCCTGTTCACCTTCCTACATCCATTGTTAATTAAACGGGTTTGATTATTAATGCTAATTTTAATGCTGCCTTTTGTCTGTTAGTGCCTTATTCCACAACTGACAGCCACACGCTTCATTTTGTACAGCAGTGTTTCGACACAAATTAAATTATTTACTGCAAAGTTAATAACTCTATTACTGTGATGTGTGTTCTATTTACTGGTTAACCGTTAAAAACACCTTCAGCACTTTGGTTTTTAACGTATACTAGCGGCTTGCGACTTCGTCCGCGTGGAATTAAAAAACCTATACGTACTGTGGTCACGTAATTTCTTAATAGTAAAAGAATTATTGAAATCGGCAAATTAGTTTATGAGTTACTAGCTTTAGCTCGCGACTTCTTCCGCGTGGAATTAAAAAAAAATTAGCCTATGTGTTCTTCCAGACTGTCCTCTACGCCTAGACCAAATTTTATCGAGATTCGTTAAGCCTAGGCTACAAACTCTAACAAACATCCATCCATCTAAACTTTCGCATTTATAATATTAGTATGAAGTATGATTTCAATACACACATAAACATAAAAATACAAATCTTCCCTCTTTATTTAGTCGCATATAAAAGTAAGTTTTTTTACGTAATGTTGTGGATACAACTGGATAGAAGCATTTATTAAACAGTTCAATTCGGAAGCCTATTTCGTGCAGCGTGAGAGGCAATCAAAGAGCCGTCAATCTATAATTAACTGAACCCATCTCTCTCACCGGCCTTTAATCATTATGTTACTTTACAACGAATTAATGCACTTTTTTCTTCCCCGAACGTGTTATGATACATTATTACGTTAACGTATTTAGGCTTTGTAATGCCGCTGGTCTTGGATTCCCAGGCGAGGATTTTTTTACTGTTTGATTTTGTTATTTTTTTGTTCGTTGTTTCAAAGATGTAGTCATTTGTTTTTCTACCAGCCTTATGGTAATTCGATAACGAAAGAATTTTTGGGAAGACTTAGTTTAATTTTGGGTCTAGTAAATGTTAATACTAGTATTTCTATACTAATATAAAAAGGAAAACTTTGTTTGTTTTGATTATAATGAATAGGCTCAAAAACTACTGGGCCGATTTCAAAAATTCTTTCACCGTGAGAAAGGTAATATATCTGTGAGTAACATAGGCTATATTTTTTCAATTCTTTATTATTATTTTTAAATTTCACGCGGACGGAGTCGCGGGGAAAAGCTAGTCTTTAATATAATAGTAATTTAAGTTTAAGTTTAGCTTTGTATGTATACCGTGAGTGTGACGTAAAGTTGCTTTCTGAGTGGGCTCACAATTAAAGTGTGGCATGGCTCTTTAATAATTTAAAACAGGTAGTTCGAACGAAAAATGATATGTATCATTAATTAGAAAATGAAGAAGCCGCATAATCGATTAGATTTTAATATCGATTAACAAGACCGAAATCTAGTTGGGAGGTCGATTAATCGATATTTTGTAATTGCCGGCGGCAAAGGTTTAAACGGATGTTGAATTTATATATGCCTAAATTTCATTTCATTAACTTTTTAATACTCTTTAACTTTAGGGATAATTTTTAATCGGCCACTTAATAAAACAGTTATCGGACTCAGTAAGAATGACCTTCTGTCATATGTAAATCTACACTAAGTGATACTTAAAGATTAACTGTAGTTAGTGTATTGAATACCGTGAGGATAATTAAAGCTAATACATAAATTGTTACGCTAGAAATCTTCGGATATTTTATTCTTTCCCCTGGCAACTTGTAATTGGTATCTAAGTGTAGTGCGTGCAGGAACAGGGGAATGTAGGTAGACATTAAATCCTGGCGGGTGGCAATTTGACGCGGTAGGCCGGTGGTGCACACGAGTGATGCAACGGTTAACTCGATGCCGTGTTATTATGCTGCCGCTCAAACACGTGCCTTCGATCTGACGAAGCTTTGTATAACAGGTATTGTTAACTTAATCTATGTGGAAAAACTTCTGAACTTACAGAGTCCTCCAAATTAAGGTAAAAGTGTTGATGAAGTTGTACTGACAATTGGCAACTCTACTCGATGTAGTGTCGAGGTCTTTGCGATCTTCGCAGGTCCTATAAATAATCTAGACTAGTGGAATTTAGCTTTTATGATACAAAGAAATTACTCTTCCAACATGATAATTTCTATCTGCCGATTCCCGTGAAGTTAAAAAGCGTAAAACTATGGTGTAATTGAAATTACTTGCAATATCTATATGTATTTGTGTACAACAAACAAAAGCTCTCAAAGTCATTGTTACAACAAAACAATTAGTTGCGACATCGACACCGGCCGATTTGTTACGCACGCTACGGCTCTGCAGATTCTCCGACCTTGGCTGCACATTCTTTAACAAAACAACAATAGTTTTACCAACAGTCAAAACAGAACATGACTCTACTAGTAAAGAATAGAGTTCAAAATCCAATGCAACTGTAACAGCAGCTCCATTCATAAAATTGTTTACCAAACCAAAGATTGTAGAACGATCGTGATATGATCATTTGAAAGACACACAGGCTATTATACTCTGGTTATCGATGTATGTGAATAGCATCGAAATTGTGAATGATTTCAATACTGATAAATGCTGGGAAGTATTGCAATAAGAAATAATTGCTAATTTTAACGGTGAAACTAAATGGTAATTGAATTTTCTCCGCCAATTTCCTACTAGTTTTCTTGCAACAATTTGTGAAATGTTTAGAGCGAGATGGGAAGTTAACTACTTATTAAACCACAGTAAACTTTAAGCGGTTTTTTTATTATTTGAATACTTTAATGAATACTTGATTACTATTTATACAGCGATGTTAAATTTGAAGATACGTGTTACGTATTACTGCTACAAGCTTTTTCTCCGACAGTCACGAAGTCCTGAACCGGCAATTTATTATGATTATAGCTCCCAGCTATATGTTAAGAGAAAGTTAAATGTTAATGAGACACTTCTAATAATAATGATCTCTTACCACAAAACCCTAAGCTTGTATTTCAGCAAAATGATTTTTCTCTACAGCTGGGGTTCCAATGTCCAAATTCCGGTATTCACATTTTGTCGTCCCCCATTCTCTACGAAATAAATAGATACAAATATGCTTTTGTCCTTGTCGGTAGTGAAAACTAACGGTTATTGTAAATTGCTTACTAGTGCAGTAATGTACTAAGAATTCATAGAACATAAAGTTCATGACCATTTTGTAATTGCGGAGCAGCCGCGCCCTGCCGGGTCTAAGGTGGCTTTTTCGTAATCTAATATCTGTCTGCACGTACTCCATTGTATTACTATTTGAATACTCTAAAAAGCTGTTCTATGTTGACAAGCGACACAGGTAACCTAAAATAGGGTTGAGTCTCCAACTTGTTTTAATGGTTTTTGTGTGTGATTGCGAACTTTTAGTACGTGTAAAATATATGTACTTAGATTACTACTTTTTAACAATTAATATAATTGTAACTAGCGATATTAATTTAAACACTCAACTAGAGATCCCGCCAGGATTGCGCGGAACCTATACGTCTAATGACATTGACAGCTGTCAGTTAGAGATTGACGTATATGTCAATGAATTAGTGTTGCGCCGCTACTATGGCAAAGTACTGATTTTCTTCTTAACACTACTTTCATGAGAAATTGCACACACAAGTCGTTTTTAAATTGTAAATTAAATTACTAAAATAAATAAATAAATATTGTATAAGATTAATCGTGACTTTAGGTGGAAATTGAACCATTCAGTAATTCATTCTTATAAAAATAGACAAATAACATTGAACTTTGTATAAATGTGCTATAATTCACTACAATTAAAAGTAAAGTTAACACCCAGAGGTGTAAAGGCGTTGTTTTAATGTGAACCAGTTCAAAGAATTCCTTTTTTATAGTCCACCTGACCTTTAACGAGGATATAACGTGGTAGTTCAAGAACAACTATAAAGTGTTCTACGAAACTAGAATTGTCTTTATTTATAACATGGGGATCTGGATTTGACTGCCAATTATCTTAGTTTTATATTATGGTGTTAAAAATTATCAGGATGGAATGGTACTTCCACTTCATGTGTGTGTGGTCGTGGTATTGCGTCTATAGATCTTGCTCTTGCTAAACGTTATTAAGTACTCTGCTACCGTTAAATGCAAGTTTAAAGAATAAATATGATCAGATAACAGTCGCCGTTTAAATTCTGGTAGTGGCTCCAGTACATTTGGCTTTTTGAATTCCGCCTCGAGCTGACTCCGGTAAGCTTATCTAAGCCTATAAATGTCAAGAGTGACAAGTTAAGGCGCCCTCGCGTCGGACAATGCCAGCAATATCAAACAATTTACAATGCCGTAAAACTGCAACTCGCCTTTAAACCCGGATAATGGTCCTTTATCAATACTCATTCAAATGCTTTAAACTGCATTTGTTTCATCTTACGATTTTAAATTGATTTTATGTGACTGTCCATCTTTAAATCGTATTCCTTTGCATTTTATTGAATGATGAAACTCTTCCTTATTTCTTTAACACTTTCAATGCCAAGGATACGGCCTGGAAGTCCATTTTGATACTTTAAAAATCGTAGTAGCACTAAAAGTGTTGACAATATATTCTTTACATTTTTTCATGATTAATATTTTGCATATCTATAACATGATAGTAATTTATAACCGAAGGTCGTACGACAAAGTGGCTGTGCGACCTTACCGGCCGGCTAACGAGCGTGCAATGGCAAAGCATGCGATCCTACCTGTTAGCACTATCGCCGATCTAGGCATGTGCCGGCAACGCGCAGATTTATCGACATTGCCCTCTGCCCGAACTGATGCTGTTACTCCCCAACAACCATTAAATCTATCGATATTTTGCAGCAATCTGCGCAGTTATTATGATATATTTATAGTTCAATTTCAGAACAGTTAACGTTGGAATCCGTTTCATTGAGAAAATAATTAATTTTAATTACACTATCGTTATAATACAAGATAAATTAAAAGAGTTACATTAATCGATAACCTCGTATCAACAACTTGGACACAAAGATACGATTGGTTTGTAACATTTGGTTCTGTGAAGAAAGGAAAGGAGTGTTAAGAACATTTTGACAGTTTTATTACTTTTTTCTAATTAAAATAGATTTTAGTTCGCAGAATCTAATTGTAACCCTAAAATAACAACAAAGCGTAATAGTTTAGAAGTAGTGCAAAACGTTAGAGGTCTGTCAGATTAACTGTAGTTCGGAGCAGGTGTTCTGGTTAGTGATGATTACACGATACTTATCGTCTCGACTCCGTCTTAAATAAGGTACAACGCACAATAAACGTTGTTCGTCCATGATTTAATATAACTTAGTGATGGATGACCTTTAATAGTTACTAAAATACGCACGAGTTTTCTAGATCAAAAGAAAATAAGTAAAAAAAAAGTCTGATTACCCTACTTTGTAACTTGTGTCTTTTGTGAGTTTAAATAAGATGTTATGTTCCAATCATGTTGATTACCGATCTCTTTCAGTTTATTGCTAGGTTACCTTATTAATGCTTCTAAAGTATTCGCTTAATTAACAGTTTAAATAAAAAAAACTTACTTTATTTCCAGTGTAGGTTCTCCCTAAGTAGTCTAACTGAACTGCAATCGTTTGTTCTTCTGTTTATCTGTAAAGAAATACGTTCTGCTTACAAGTGAGACTTAACAGTGGGTTAAACGCTAATTAACTTACATTATACTTGTCATTACCTTCAACAACTTTAATAGAATAAGATGAAAGGGTAGAGGCGTTTAAGGTTTTCTCGGAACACCGACTTATGGAATTCATTATTGGCTTAAATCTTTCAAACAAATTGCTTAAAATAGGAAATAACGAATTGTCACTTAGGCTGCAAGTCCCCAGAAATGGTGTTGCTAAAAAAATCCGTGCTTTTATATCATTCGTTTATTAATTTCGAGTAAACATTTTTACCTTACTAGACTCGAAACACTTTCTTTCATATATTCAAATAGTTTATCTGTATTTAACAATACAAACTGTAAGTCTAAAGCTATTTAATTGTAATGCCAGGGAGACCTTAAGTCGATACTAGCCCATCGTTAGCATTGGCACGAAATATAATTATCGACTGGCAACACAGTCGGAGGGTTGTTTTATGATGGCCAGCAGCAACGGTATCTACTCTTTGTTTTTAATAGTGTTGTCAAGAGTTATCGATATGCTCTAGATAGAATATCGATAGTTTAGATTGTCGATGTTAAATTATCTTCCCGTTTAACTGTTTCAGTTGTAGTGATGTCCGTTATAATTTATCGAATGCAATGCTGTTAATCAGACTAGATAGATGCCGTATATCAAGTGTTGATAGCTTTATGTCCTGTTTTATTGACAGTAGATGTTAGATGTTAGTTAGATGTTTATGACAGTAAGACAGCTGTATTTCAAAATAATTTATTTATGCGTTAGAAAGTTATAGTCAATGACGATAGTATGCGAAATTTCAAGAATAAAAAACTAAAAAAGGTTTATTATTGATGTTTACTATAGATTTTCTTACGGAGACCAATTTAGATAAGTGTAGTGTGATGTAAAATACTAGGTTTAAAGATATTTATTCTCATAAAAAACACAACGTTTCGCTTACAATGAGAAAATGTATGAGCTTGCGGGTAAATATATGATATAGTATAAACGCAAAAAGACACTACGTACACTACTAATTAATATAAATCAAAACAAGCCTTAAAATAATCTAAATTAACATTAATGTCAAGTAACAAAGTTTTATGTATATACCTATAGGCAACTGAAAAGTTTTTATAATAGTTCGGCAATAATATGCAACTTGAGTTTATTTTTGAAAATATTAATACTGTTACAATTCTTTATCTCGTCAGGCAAGTTGTTAAACATTTGGACACCTTCAAACAAAATTGTTTTATTTCCATAATTAGTTCTTGGAGTAATTGTTTTTAGCTTGTATTTGTTACGTAAATTATGTTTATGATCTCTTTTTTCGAATTTTATGTTAGATTTAATGTTGTTATTTGTTATGTTCATTATAAGAGTACAAATTTTAAATTTAAATGTTTGAGCGATATTGAATAATTTAGTCTTGGCGTATAGTTGTTTTGTTGGAATTCGGTAATCAAAATGATATAATACTTTTATAATTTTATTCTGTGTTCTTTGTAATGGTAATAAATTAGTTGATGCAGCTGACCCCCATATTTCTATCAAGTACTCAATATGTGATTTTACTAGAGAATTATATATAACTGCTTTAACATTTTTAGGAATACAGTGAGCGGCTTTGTAAAGAGCTCCTAGGACTGCTTTTAACTTTGATTTAACCATTTCTATGTGCGGCTTCCATGTTAGTTTATCATCTATTACTAGCCCTAAATACTTTTCTTCGTGTGATCTTTGAATAGTGTCATTATTTATTTTAAGGGGAGCAAAATCTGGTATGGACTTATTTTTTGCTGTTAATATTATAAAGAGGTTTTCTTTGTATTGATCGTTAACAAATTACCCAAGAACCATTCGTTAAGTTTGTCTAAATCATTTTGAGCATCAGTTAATAGAGAATCAAATGAATTGCCGTAGTAAAATAGGGATGTATCATCCGCATATAACGTAAGATGTCCCGTGAGACCTATAGTATTAATATCGTTTATGTATATTAAAAACAACAAAGGACCTAATATTGATCCTTGGGGAATACCAAAATCGTTCAGTTCCTGATTTGAACTCTTATAATCATCTATTTTAACGACCTGACTCCTATTCTTAAGATAGCTTGTAAGTATTTTTAGAGCTGCTCCAGTAATACCGAGATTATTTAATTTGAGTAACAACTTTTGATGACTAACGGTATCAAATGCTTTTTTAAGTCTATAAATATACCCAATACATATTCTTTTTTATCAATATGCACTTTGATTTTGGAGATTAAATCTACTGTTGCTGTGATAGTACTCGATTGAGGGCGAAAACCATATTGTTCATCAATTAGAAAATTATTATCTGTAAGGTAAGTATTTAGGCGTTTATAAATAATTCTCTCAAAAATTTTCGAGATCATGGGCAGTACCGACACCGGTCTATAGTTATTGGGGTCAGATCTGCAACCTGATTTATAAATAGGATTTACTTTAGCTATCTTAAGGGAATCTGGGAATGATCCTAGCTCTAAACATTTATTAATCGAGTTAACCAAGGATTCCACTATAACGTTTTTAAGACATTTTAGTGATTTAGCGCTGATGCGGTCTAGTCCAGTGCTTGTATTATTGTCTAAATTATTAATAACATTAATGACTTCATTTGCACTACAAGGATTAAATTCATTCAATAAAACGTTATGTGAGTAATCTAAACTGTCCATTGGAGTATTAGTTTTGTGATAATTTTGAGGTATTTTATTAGCTAGTTCTTTGCCAATCGACGAGAAAAAGGTGTTAAATGCATCACATATTTCATTACCATCCACGATAATTTTAGAATTTATCATTAGTTTAGGAATTACATTGTCCTCCTTAAATTTATTTATTGCCAAACTATTGATAACGTCCCACATCTTTTTTGGTTGATTAGTACAATTTTGAAATAATCGAAAGTAATATTCTTCTTTGTAGGTCTTGATTAGGGTGTGAACATGTTTCTGTGCATTAGAGTATGCCTTCTTCAAATCTTCATTTTGTGGGTTTTGTTAAGTTGCAGGTTCAAGTCGTTTCTCATGTTATAGAGTTGATTATATCTTTGTTGATCCAATCTTTTTGGGGTAAATTCTTATATTTGATTTTGTCTATCTTACTATCATCTATTAGTTTTAAACTGATTCCTCTAAAATATTGTAATCATCTGTATTTTGTATATAATTTGCCTGTGAGGCACTTTGAAAAAGCTTTTCATAGTTCATCGCTTTGTAGTGTATTGTTTGTGGTTTAGGCGGTGTCCACTTGCCAATTTCAAGATATTGTTGCTTGTGGTCTGACAGGGATGATTCAATAATCGACATGCTGAAGGAATGATTGTCTACATTTGTACAGATATGGTCTATGATTGTTTTCGTCTTATCCGTGGCGCGAGTGCAGTAGTCTAAGTCAATTTTATTTAGTATTTTGTATCCACACTCTTCTATAGCTTTTACATACTTCGTGACGTAATTATCTTTTTTTAGTAAATCTATATTAAAGTCGCCAAATACAACTGACCTTTTACGTTTCTCTAATTGCGCTGTGTAAATGTCCAAGAAACTATCTATTGCTGCATCCCCGTCCGGCTTATATATGACTCCTATATTCAGAGACAGCTTGTTACTATATATCCATAAGTAATGGTTGCTATTATCATAAACATTTTCAGTTACCTCAAAATGTATATTTTGTGTACATAAATGGAGACACCACCACCTCCTTTATCTTTTCTATAATTGTAGACGTGTGTGTAATTAGGGAGATCGTATATTTTAGCTTCATGATCTGAAGTAATATGGGTTTCAGTAAATATTAAAAAGTGAGTCGTTTTTGGAATAGAATTTATTATGCAATTAATTTCATCAAATTTTCTACTTGTTCTGATACTTCTTAAATTGGCATAAAAGAAACGGAGTGACGATGGATTTACGTTAAGGTTTTCATATTTAATTGTTAGATGGTGATTAATTTTCTCCTTATATTCTGGTATTAGTTTTTTGACTGTTGCGTTATAATCTTTGGTGTTACTAAATTTAGAATACTGAATAATCTACCGACTAAACTATGTAAAAAACATTACAATTAACTACAATTTTTTTTGGGACTGAACGGCCACTGTTTGCCTTGACGTGGCATTTATAGATTCACCGGGCTTGAGGTGGCCGAACACAGATGGCGCTTAGCCTAAACCTCGTTTATGAGTAACTAAGTTCGATGGCTCCCTCAGGAGTCTCGGCACGAGCCGTTACTTCGTTATTATTACCGGATTGGGAGGCCACCGAGCTCTTAGATCGCTTCAGTGGACGCTCCATGGAGTGACTAGGCACAAGGGCCCCCGAATTAACTACGAGTGCTGTTAAAATATTATGTGTAATTTGTCATTTATCGATATTTTAATTGACATCTCTAGAGTAACAAATGAAATGAATTTGTCGGAGTACAGATGTTCATCGCAGGTGGCCACTTGGAGTGATCTAACAGCTCCCTCGTGACTCAGCGGTGGGTGTGCCAGATAGCTTAGTTAGCTAGATTCGATCTCAGTTAGATCAATGTTTATAATGTAACTGCAACTTGAGAAATAAATGAGTTGTTGCGGATAATCTAATGACGTTTAAAGTCGGTCAAATTGATCTAACTTATAGAATCTATCATTGATATCAAGAATTAATGGAAAATAGTAAAAAATATTGTGTTACTTTAACTTTGACTTAACTATCGCAACTATTGTGCGATTGATTCGCAGCCAATTCAAATGTTTAGTTGCAGAACTAAAAATCGAGTAGTGTGCGCACCTCCATATAATCTCATAGGAATCAAAGCACGACTAAACAGTTGTGTGATAGTTTAGTCAAAGGTGTGCGCGCGCTCTAAATGAAAAATTGACAGAACAATATTCTCCTTAGTGAGATGCCCTTCTAATTAATCGATTCAATGTCTCCAACCTACGCCGTAATTCAGAATACCTTACGTCCAAATAAGTCATTAGTGGTACCGGGCGTGTCTACGCTTAATTGGTAGTCATGTATCGCACCGTGTAGCTGGCTTGCAGATGTCAACGGTTTCATGGTACAGGGAAATCGCTTTTAATGGACATTTTGACTGCGTTAATTGTAAATTGTTTACGAAACAAGTAGTTTATTAGTAGTGTATGGACTTTAAGGTAAATCATTAGTTGCATCGAATTTATTATTGAGTTTTATAAACATGTAAATTATGACACATAGCTTAAAGTTTCTCACAGCGCAATAGGGAATAATCTTACTAATAATATAAATGCGAAAGTTTGAATGGATGGATGGATGGAAGGATATTTTTATAGTTTGTATCTTAAAAGGCTGATCGAATCACGATGAAATTTGGCATTGATGTAGAGAATAGTCTGGAAGCACAAATGGACTACTCACTTTTGTTTTTTAATTCCTCGCGGAATGAGTCGCGGGCGAAAGCTAGTGCATACAATAATAAATAACATATTGTAATATATTCTTAGTTTAATGAAAGGAAACTTCTTATACTTTAGAATATAGTAAAACTAGGTTTCGCCCGCGACTCCGTCCGCGTGGGAAAAAAATAAACAAAAGTGAGTAGCCTATGTGTTCTTCCAAACTACCATCTACATCTGTACCAAATTTCATTAAAATCTATTTAGCCGTTTAGGCTACAAACTCTAACAAACATCTATCCATCCATTTAAACTTTCACATTTAAAATATTAGTAAGAAGTAAGAAGTAAGATTAATTGAGGTATTTATGTTTGGGGCAATGCCCTCAAATGGCAAGGGCTTAACCACCTGCGAAGACAACGGAGTTAAACGGAGCGTAGTCTATCTGCAGACTAGATAACGGTGCACAATGATAAACCGCCCGCGGATCGCGCTCCGCAACGCCACGGAATTGGGTCGGAACCGAACCAGCTACCAATCATTTTGGACGACGATGTTGACAAGACTGATTAAGAATTTCTAAAAAACGTCAGTACTTTTAGTACACGTAATATGTAAGGAAATGTAAATTGTGGTGACAATCTTCGCAATCAAAAATATTTGCTTCTTCCATCGACAATCTTTACTATCCACCGTGTCTATGATCTATCTTCGAAATTAAATTCTGAAACCACTCTTCACTCCGACATATTCATAATGTTCAGATTGGATTTAAGCGTATAGAGGTATTTCCAAGAACTATTTGTTTCTAATCAAAACTATCGTTAAATCAATAGATGATTAATAAAGTAATTTGTTTATGTTCTTTATTATGGAAAATGATGATACGTTACGAATTTTAAATTAAGAATGATTCCAAGATGGCGGATACAAATTATGTTTCTGATAAAATTAAAACAAACGACGTCTCAATTAACATTAATGTCATAGATTTTATTGATGAAATTAATGATTGAAATTGTTATGATTTTAATAAAGATCAAGACAGACAGATCTACAAGTCCATCATTAGACCTGTCGTATTGTATGGATCTGAATGTTGGGCCACCAAAGTTGCGGATGAAAGGAGATTGCATGTGGCTGAGATGCGTATGTTAAGATGGATGTGTGGTGTGACAAGAATGGATAAAGTTAAGAATGTGTATATTAGAGGAAGTTTGAAAGTAGCGCCAGTGGTGGAGAAATTGAGAAGCAAAAGGTTAGCGTGGTATGGACATGTTATGCGACGAGACGATGGGGACATAAACCAGAAAGTGTTAAGAATGAATGTGGATGGCTACAAAGGAAGAGGAAGACCGAAGAAAGTATGGATGGATTGTGTGAAAGAGGATATGCTTAAGAAAGGAGTGGATTCAGATATGACGGCTGATAGAGATGTATGGAAGAGCAGCACATACTGTGCCGACCCTCCATAAGGGATAAGGGCAAGTTGATGATGATGATTTAATATAGATAGTGAATAAAATGTTATATTAATAAAACAATCTATTGTAGATGTAAAAAATGTCCAGACTTGAAATATCTAGAAAACATAAGTTGTCACGTTTGAAATAAGAGGTAAGCAAAATTAAAGAGCGATGTTTTAAAGTATTCATGTTTACAATAAAGTCGTTTAAATTCAAAACATATCGTGCCAATAATTTGTATTGGCTTCACAAACTATAAAATGCGGAAATAACTAATCGTTTTTTTTTCGTACTACTATGTCTGGAAAAACTATAAACAAATCGAGCATTGATTGCGTCTACGTATTGTACTAAATCACCAGCTTTGATTTAACATTGATAAATGCTAACCGACATAATAGCTTATTCGATTAGAGGTAATAAAATGTGTGGTCTAAAAACGTACACACTTCATAATAACAGTTTTATTTATTTATTTAGCTTTATTTCATTCCATACACAAATGTTACAATATATGTAGTACAATTTCAATATCATACACTTTTTTCTTCTCTATATTGTATGGACCCCATTACGGGTAAAAGCCTCCTCCAATTACAATGCAGCTTTTACAAATTTATTTTTGACATAAAAACATATTCTAGTAAGGATTTTGATAAAAATACGACAAATAACAGTTTACTAGAGTACAAATTAAATGAATCAGTAATAGTATAGTTTCCAGGGTCTCATAATAATTGCTTATTCATAAACAAACGATCGAAAACAAAGAACTAAAAGATGATGAAAGAAACGAGAACAAGTTGCAGTGTAATTCTCTTGTTTTCATACAGTAAACGAAATCAATTGAAAATGAATATCAAAAATAAGATAAGATTTGTAACTATTTCTGTATGTATTGAAATATCTAAAAACTACTGGGACGATTTTAAAAATTCTTTCACCATTAGAAAGCTACGTTATCGCTAAGTAACATAGGGTTCATTTTTAAATTTCACATGGACGAAGTCTCGAGAAACAGATAGTTAATAATAAAGTCTAGAATGACTCGGTGTCAAAATCGCGGATAACTCCTACCTTGTACCGCAAGTTCAACGCAAGGCCATACTCCGTGGGAACCTCACTGGCCCAATATATTCCGTTTCATCGTACACTGCCTGCATTAACTATATTGCGCAATTGCCGTACTTTATTGATAGCGATATCAAACAGGACACGGATATTCTGTTATGATCTAGTAGGATACAATGTTTCTAATACATGCGATAGTTTACGGCCGATTACTGAAACGTCATTTAAATGTAATGGCGTCTTTGATAGCATCACTTAAAGTCAAAATACCTTACAAATTACGTCTGTCAGATTGTAAGCGGCGCTTACGGAGCGAAGTATTTAAGACTAGCTGTAGCTCGCGACTTCCCCTGCTAAATAAAAAAATAGCTTATGTTACTCACTGAAAACGTAGCTTTTAATGGAGTAAGAATTTTTGAAAACAGCCAAGTAGTTTTTGAGTTATTTCAATATATACAAAAATACAAATCTTTCCTCTTTATACTCGTAATATTAGTATAGATTTGTTTCAATATTTAGCCGTTAGATAGTCGTAATGGTAGTGAGTCCAATGGTTTCACCCCCGAATGTGGTTCTTGTCACTTCCCAAGTACTTATGTTTTAGGATCATTATCTCAGGGTGATGCGTAATTAACTGCCTACCACTTTAGGTTACCTAGACTCAGTAGGCCTTAATTCTATCCGGTACTTGCTCAGGCTTAGTCTTGGGCTTAGTCTTAGGCTTAGTCTTAGGCTGAGTCTTAAATTTTCTACCCCAAGAATTAGTTAGGACAGTAATTACTGCATATTTGATCATAGCGACTGTAAATGTTAGACGTTTTGCTAATAGCCAATAAGTATATTTTAATGTCAATCTTAATCTAATCTAACAAATCAATGGTCTTCCCTATGAAATAAATATCCCTTGACCGCTTAATAGCCAAGAATTGCAACGGATAGAGGACTTTGTCTGCACCATCAATAACGATCTTGGGAAAGATTAATGATGAATACACAGTCGAATTTAGACCATATTTGTTTTACGAAAGGTCTATTTTCAAACGCTGGTATGAGAGAGAGTAGAAAGTAACCGTTCAAGTGAATATATGTTGAGGTAGGTCTGGATACGTGTGTGATGGAATAAATTATGATTATCATAGTTTTAATGTTACGTAAGACCATATTGTAAATCTTTGTCGTTAAATTGTTTAACGTAATATGTGAACAAATGAGATAGTTACTTCTTAAAATAAAATGTAAAGAAAGTTCAAGATCAACAATGTTTATAAAGAATAAAAAAAAATACATGTGCATTAAAATCATTAATTAAAGTTGTTAAAAACGTTAAACAAACACTACCGTGAATTGTGACTATATTTAAATCTTACACGATTCTCTAATAACATTCTACTTTTAGTTTTTAATGTACTTCAGTAGAAAACGATCAAAGGCTCCCATTATATCGGCTTTATAAAAGAGAGTAAAGGCGAGGAACGCATGACTGGCTGCAAGACTGACGTTTCAATTAAAAATAATTTATTTACAAAATGAAAACCACCCGCACGTCGATATCGATCTTTTGTTTGTCGGCACATCACTACGCCGCTCTCATGCCTTTGTAGAGATAGTGTTGTTGCATCTTTTGTTCGTTGTAATTATCGATGAAAATGCTTTGTAAGGATCGATAGGTGCTTTTTTTATTTGAAATCATTCAATTAACTGTGAATAATGTTTTATTAATTTATTTACTTTCATTGTTCGACTGAATGGTTAGAGATTTATACAGCGGATATTTGATGAGTTTTAACTCTTTGTTATAAAGTCGTGGCATAAAATAAATAGTGAAGATAAAATTAATGTTGTAAACATTACTTCTATGGTATTTTAGTGAAATATATCAATTAAATAAAATACAATTCTCCAAAATTGAACTCAAGTAGAATTTTATTTGTATTAAAACGTAAAACATTGTTTCCAACATGTTTCGTTCTTGTTTTTGATAAGAAATACGATCTAACAAGATGGTATAAATAAGAGATAATGTTAGTCTTTTAGGATTGGAGCGCTGTTCCTAGGTTATACTTAGTCTAGATTTAAGATATGTAGGGCTCGTTGCCGCTAGCTTATCTTAGCATCTAGGTCATATCTTAGGATGTTGGTACTTGTTATCTAAGAGACCGTGTCTATATATATGAAATTACACGCTTCAACAAGTTATTTAGTTTGGTGTAAAAAACTGTTAAAATAACAAACAATTGTCTTAAATAAAAAAATATCAATATTTACATTTGATGGTATTAAGTTTTATTATGGTTATCGTTTATTAAATCTGATACTTTAGGTGTAAGTTTTTTCTTGTATCTGGGAATAAACTGCGGGTGGTAGGAATTTCTATCGATATAAGAAATAATCGATGTGATAAAATTTTAATAAGGTGAAAGTAATCGGTATTATATATCAAGTAACATCGATTCTAATTACGATTATCGATTTCTATTCATGTAATTAAATAGTTAATCCATTTATGTATTGATTTATAGCAGAAGTTCTCAACCTTTTTTCTCATGGACCACTTTCAAAACATTGCTGGTTATCGAATCTCTTTTTAAGGGTGGAAATAATTTTTCTAATTTGATCACAGAGAATAGTTCAGACGAAAAAAATAGATATTTGTAATAGCAAAAAAAAAAAAAAACACAAACACACAATTTTTCAATACAAAATTTCACGAATTATAGCGTAATTACGATTTTATATTGCTTTCGATATATTCATGGCTTTCGACTGTCGGAGCACTTATATTAAAACAAACACATCAGTTTCGAAATAAATTAAAAAAAAAAGGTGACAGGTATATAAATCTTGTATGACATTTTTATTGTATTCGAACCCTGAACTACAGACATACTTCAATCTCCACGCTTCAAAGTTTCTCAAGTTTTCCATAGCAATTCCTATTTGTAGCATTAGTTGGTCTCTCCGTTAATTGGAGTTCCGAAACCGGACGTTGGACACTATTCCGTGTCGGTATTTCTATGATGGCAATCAAATGCCAACGATTCAATGCGTGTTTGTATTAAATCGATTGATCTTGATTTATATATCTATTTTAAATTGAACTAAAGTTTAATTACTGGATAGAATTTTAATTATAGTTAAAGAATATTACATTTGATATTATTAAACCAATTACGTAATCGTATTTCCTCTTGATATTAGAAATGGTAAATTTATTTGTTTTTACAATTAATAAAAATGTGTGGCAATTTGGTACATCATTCTTCAACTAATGATCATTGAAAGTATTTTTTTTGTCTTTTATTAATTTATTTTAGTTCCTAGAAATATTTTTTCTAAACATATACTGAGAATACTATGGGATATATTGATAAGTATTTTCCTGTTAAAATGCTTAGACATAAACAAAAATGGATAACTAAGATTTCTCTGAATTTAGATTGTGATCAGGGATTCTGTAGAGTGTAGGCGGAAGCTCTGCATGTGGTCAGTAGCAAGACACGTTAGTTCGAATACACACTAGGCGTTTCGTAAACGCGCGTTTTAATGACCAACGTTTAGGAACGTCAGTGTCTCTATATACGAGTATGTAATAGGAATGTGCATAATTAAAAAAAATACATTATAAAACTCGCTCAACATCGGCGACGTAATAAATTCGATTTGTAAACGGCTACAGAAAATAACAGTGGTAGAGCCCGCATTAACATCTTCGCACGAATGGGTCGGCTCGCCCGGTGAAATACCACGACCACACAGAAAACAGGCGTGAAGCGGAAGCAATTCCGCGTTTCGTCTGATGAGTGTGGTGCCGGAGGCCTAATTTTTAGTCCCTTTCCCTTTCCACCCTTTTCTCAAGAGGAAAGGATGGGAAGGAAGAGTGGATTTGACGGTGGAGGAGACGCATAGGAAGGGGAAATGTCCTCTTTATGTGCGTCTCCTCCTCCGTCAATTAAGGGTAGGCAACGCAACTGCAATTGCGGATGATTATGGGCAGCGCTCGCTTTTCATTTCAGTGGATTCAGGTGGCCGCTTGCTCGTTTGCCATCTTATATAATAAAAAAAAATCAATAAGAGCACGCGCTATAAATGCATAGTGTGTACTCGCTCTTAGATTAGTTTACTAGCTCACTACTCGTATCGTATTTCAGTGTACTTGTAGTAATATTGTTTATGTAATACTTTGATTTTCTCTTCGATCTATGTCAGCTTGTTTTATTTTAATTCTAGCACAGATTATAAATAAGACTAATAAGAATAAAAAGATTAAATAAATAAAACTGATGGTTTCAACTGCCGAAATACACATAAAAGTGTTGTCTTAACTCATATTTCCCTCCAAAAGTGATCTGGTAGGGGTGTTTACCGTTGGGTCAAATGACCTAGCGATCAATCAATTCAACGGGAAACACCCTACAGGGTACTACAGTAGGTAAATATTATTCACGTTATCCAGCCGTTATTCGTTAATATAATTAGGCTCATCCGTTAAAAGTTGTACTCTTATTTAGTTAACTTTAGTTTTAAAATACCAAACGTTCATTAACAATTTAACACATGAAACGGGATACATTCAAAGTTGCCGACAAATTTTATTCGTTGTTATTAATAAACAATAAGTTTTTATAAAAATTACTCAAATCTCGTTTACAAACACAAAACGAGTTTTTTAAAGGTCATTTTTCTATGTAATCGATTCTAAAATACAGCGTACAGTTATGTTTAGAACTGGCATTGGAACTTTAAAAACGAACGCTTTGGGCAAACACACTAAAACATGCACAAACATTGGTGCAGGAAGTTTGACAAACACGTTCCAGTAATTCAATTATCAATACATTTTGTCGGTAATATGATAATTTTTTCGACTTTGCATAACTTTGTGAGACGTCAGGAACTAGCTGAAATTATGTCATTGAAAGTTGTAAGTAAGTTGTATAATCGGCTGACGTTGATGTCGCAGTACTCAAAAGTATGACAAATCTACAATAAGTGACATTTAAGTAATCATTACACGTCTCTGAGAGATGGAGTTAAATTATTTTAACGATATTAACTGTTTAACTGAGGCCTTATCATGAATATTCGTGAGAATTCTTTCGTAAAGTTATCGACAACATTTGTATTACAAGATGTATAGAACACCAACGAATTTTATCGATGACTTGACGAATACGTTCTCGCAACTGTGACGCAATCATTCGTGATAGATCCTGGTCCTTATTTAAATACAATAAAAAATACCGTATGACCATTGTAAATAGAACGACTACACATCCAGAAACACGCGTGAATGCCACATAAATACTAACTTACTATTTACGTTCCAAGAACTAAACTAACACATAAAAATGTACCTTATTTCGTTGCCATAACGTCTTTTTTGATGAGTGTATGTACATATACGTAGGAACGAAATACTTTGTTAGCACAATGACCCTCAGCTAAGGGCGAATTTTGATTATAACGTATTTCACTAGCATGATTAACATTGCCAGTTTCAAGCAGACTGAAAGCAGAGGTTAACAAGAAGGTTATTCATATTAACTTTGTAACAGAACAAGCAAGCTGTCAGTTGCTAAATTAGTACTTCGCTGAAAATTACTTATTTCTCACAAATGTTTAAAACATAATTTTATAAATGTATTGCAAGGGACAAAAAAGTAAGACAAGAATCCTAAAAATTAATTGCAAATAAGGTAACAATTTATCAAATGTATAGTCCAGGCCTTTTATTCTTTCGTCTCTTTTAATACAAGGAAAGGACGGAGAAGTGGATTTAACCAGGGTGAGGACATATAGTAGAAACATATTATTTCTGTGCGTCCTCTGTTGTTAAATGTAGGCAAAGCACCTGCAAATGCGGTTCATTCCTGTTCGGTAACCTTTACCAGTTAGGCATGAAGTTAATCTTCTAAGATTCTTTCTGCTTGCATTAAAATATTCGAGAAGTTTCTATGCGGTTAAGTAAAAATGAGGAAGACCAAGTTACATGACTTCCTACACCATTAGAATGCCACAACTAGGAACAAGATGCATTAAACATATTTCTACTAGTTAATGCAAGATGCTATTCTTTAAGCGTCTAGTAAACAATATAATCATTTCATCAATTAAAAAAAGATAATATCGAAAACCGAAAAAAAAATCATAAACATGTTAAACAAATTGACAGTTTACTGGGCACTTAATTGATTTTGACAGATGTATCGTCAGTCAATCTTGTACGGAGGTCAATTTCTCTCGTCAGAGCAGCGCGTGACTTGTTATGTTCTTGACCTTTGACAATCAATTCCGATTGTTAGACAATAACTGTATAAAGCTTTCGAGGTTCATGCTCATCACGAAGTATGTTCATCTCTTTCATATTCTATAAATAAAAAAGAGACAACAATATATTTCTATATAGGTATTTCAGCAGTGTAAACCCAAGCTTACACAGGATCATAATAACAGTGCAAGTTACACAAGCGGATTGAAAACGAGTTGACGCGTGCGATGAACGCGGGTACCGCACAAGGTGCGCCTGTTACAAACATACGACTGTAAAAAGTGCATTGTAATGTTCCGCAAAGAAGCAGTCATATTGTAATTCATGGATCTATAATAATATGGTCAGATTATATTAAGCACAAAGTCAGAGCTTTGATTAAGATACATAAAAATCCAGACGTCACGATTGAACGTCACGTTGAAGCATTCGTTAATTTTCATTAAATTTATCTTAGACTAGCTTTCGCCCTCGACTCCTTCCGCGCGGAAATAAAAAAAAAACAAAAGTTAGTAGCCTATGTGTTCTTCCAGACTATCCTCTACGTCTGTACCAAATTTCATCGAAATCCGTTCAGCCGTTAAGGCTACAAACTCTAACAAACATCCATCCATCCATCCATCCATCCATCTAAACGTTCGCATTTATAATATTAGTATGAAGTATGAAGTATGATTAATAAATAGACTATACATCTATTATCTTATCTTAATCAAATTTTGTTATCTTGATAAAAAGTAATACCTTGTTTAGCTTTTATTATTGGTACAAGCAATATTAAATGTCGGGAATATTAACAGGCATAAGAACGCACCATTGTTGTGCGTGTAATGTGTATCTGAACCGCATTGCTACCAACCGCGGAATACGTGCACACTTTCTCTACCTATACACTTCTCTTTGTTTGCTCTCATGTTAATGAGAGAAGCGTTACGTACGAACATTTTACACACTTAGTATTTTCCCGATATTTTCTATAGTCTATACCTTTTAAATTAAATATTACAGTAGGGATATGACAAAAAAATCTAAAGAAATATGTACGTTTTTTTTACACTGTGGGAAGATAAGTAGTTATCATAGAGACTGCTTGCTCGATTTCTTTATGTTTATTTTCGCTTTTTAAAGGCACTCCTAGTCATCATTGATGGGTTCTAATATTTTTTAGGTTCACAGTTTTTTTCACTCTTTTACTCTTATTGTTCTTATTATTAAAAATACAAGGTCATATGAGGTAACTTAGTAAACCACTTTTAGAAGTGTCCCAATGAAGGCGTATTTTGAGCAATGATCGTATGTTGTGAAGAGCGTGCACTTGTTTGTATTGGAGGTTATGCAATGTGTTCGTACAAATGTGTTGACAGACAATATATGGTGACCTAATTTAAATGCTTTATATCTTCGTAGGTCACGACACACATTTCATTTTTATTTGTAACGGTACCAGAAAAATATAATAATAGCAAATTTAGCGAACCTGTCTTATGGCCGGTTTCCCTACCTTTAACCATTCGTTACTGTTTTTGTTCGATAACTTTATGAAATGCGTTTCCGAATGTTATTTTACTCCGTTTTAAAAGTGAGTCACTAGGAAATAACAAAAATGAAGCCTTTAGGAACCCAGCATTAAGAAATTTGGGTGCAATTGTTATGTTAGATAAGGAATATCGGAATATTCCCAACCGTCACCCAGCTTTGTCCCCACGTGAGAATAAAAAGTTTCATCCTTCCCACCTTTTAGTCCCACTATCACCAATAAGGCGACAGATGGAACCGTTTGAAATAAAATAAGGTCCAACCGTCCCTTCGTCGCAAAAGATGGGACGGATAAAACTTTCTATTCTCATTTGTTCCCACGTGGGGACAGAGCGGGGTGACGGTTGGGAATAATCCTGAATGTCTTTTTTTAGAATGTGTTTTTTATATTTTTTTGATTTTTATGTGTTGCCTGAGAAGGAACTCAATGTAATATAGCTATTCTATCAAATATGTCTCACTGTAGTAGACATGTTCAAATGTTTATAAAGGAATGTAGGAACAGATGGCATTTTATAGCGGGAAGTATAAGCTTGGTTTCCACTGACGACTGCTGTGTAAAATTAGGTTTTACCATTTTATTCACGAAAACATTACACATAGGCGTATGATCGGTTTTGTACATTACTGTTTTTTGCTATGTGTATAAAAATAATACCATAATTATTTTTTACTCAGTATTTCATTAAAATGGTATTCGTGCTTAAAGTTCTGTTACACGGGAAGCGTTGCATGGCCTATACTTGTCAAAAAACATCTACATCGGTGATTCAACTTATTTTGGTTGTATATAACGATTATAAACTTTTACTATATATGACAATAGTGAGTACTCACCCTTATTGGATACGGTTTATTAACTCCGCCGCCAGGTGTCGCCATCTGACTGTGAGGGTGATTACGAGACTGATAACAATTGCAGTTGGATAATTAACTAAATTGACTAGGGATGTCTATATCTATAGGTATATTATAACGAGCTTTCGCCGTCGACTCCGTCGCATAAAAAAGTAATCTATGTGTTTTTCCACACTATATTCTACACCTGTGTCAAATTTAATCGAGATCCGTTCAGCAGTTTAGGCTACAAACTCTAACAAACATTCATCTATCCGTCTAAACTTTCGCATTTATAATATTAGTTAGAAGTTTAGAAGTATGTCTATATACTTAACAAAACTAGTCTATTATTTCGCGAGAGTAATAAAATCTCGTTTCGTAAATAGGTTACAATAGTTTTAGATTGTAAATCATCGTTACAATTTACGAAGTCCGACATTATTATCGTTTTAATATTGTAATGACGTGCTACGTAATGTACCGGTTCGTTGGTCGAGTATAGTACTACTGACGGACACTCGTTACTTTCACTAACTATTAATACAACCCAACTAATGTTAAGGAAATTGAACTCTGTTAGGATAAACTACATGATTGATTGCAAATTTTATACCTATTCGAGTCTTTCATTATTCCAGAAAATAAATGCTAATTGTTTTTTTTTTTGTATTTAATGTCCATTCGTGCTAATCCACTCTTGGACAAATATATTCTAACACAATGGTCCCAAACTGCAACGTTTAAACAGTAAAAAATCATATTTATTCAGGTTTATGCCTTTGATTCAAACAACTTCGAACATTTCGTACTTCCATTAAAAGTTATGCCCAAAGGTATACTTATAATCAAAATTGCTTGCGCGCAAACTTGCTCCCGTTCCCTACACAATTGTTGGCACAATCGGATAAGTTATGCAAAACAGAACTAAACATACCGCAGGCTTATGAGAGAATTCCATAAACGGCACTAGTACAGTCGAGTCGATATTACAATTGTTTGTTATTTTTGTACTAGACATTTAGATTTTTGATACTAGGTGTGACCTGCGACTTCGCCCGCGTGGAATTAAAGGAACAAAAGTAAGTAGCCTATGTGTTCTTCCAGACTATCCTCTACATTTATGGCTAATGTTTAGTTGAGTGTTTGACAGGACAGAAATCTGCTTTAAATCTATACTATTATAATAAAGCGTAAACATACACTTCTTTGTTGCCTAAGATGTCAGCAATTACAGCATATTTTTCAATGATTCTTTTTTCAATAAAAAGCCCTACACTTACGTCATGCTTTAGGCTATATATATTCATGCCATTAAACTTAGGGGGTAAATATTTTGGATAAAAACCCTAATGTGGGAAAGAGACCATAAGTTGCTGCCAACATCAAGAAAGAAAGATTGTTAAGGTTTGTCATGTCATGTCATGCCATTTTGACATTTGCTATTGATAATTTGACAAATGTAAATAATAAAATAGAGTTTTTATAATTTCACGCGGATGAATCTGCACGCGAACAGCTATTAAATATAAATATCTATAAAATAATGTTAGTTTTGGTTAAACTACGAGGATTGTTACGATTTGTTTGGTTTCTAGTTAGGTTTTACTAGTAAAAAATAATTAATGTAACACTTTTGTCGCTAACTGTAAATGCAACATGTCGAGCACTTTCGATTTCCAAACAACGCGGCTCGATGATAGTGTCGCCGAGTGCAGGCGACAACCGGCGTGCTATTACGCCGGCATGCGATACCGAATACTTTATCTATTAATTGAATATTAAATCGATTAATCATTATCGAATAGTTGTATTCGAAGAATCGATTAAGTAATAGACAACGTGTGACACTGAAATGTCTCTTATACACGTTTTAATGGCCGTAGTGTCCAGAGTATTTATTTTATTTTGTGTAAAAAACTATTCTTTGTCTTATTCTCGTTGTAGTATAAGAAGTCGACACTAAAGGTCTCCCTTAGCGATTCATTAACGACTTTAAATGTGTGAATTTCATAAATCAATCGATGAACTTCTTTGGTCATAAGTTACAAACTATCAGTCTTATAATGTTTTAAAATTGATTTGAACTCTGCGTTCCATTTATCTGGTTTGGTATCCTCAATAAACATGCTAAACGCATGCGTTTATGTAAATAGCAACTATTTCTTGAGATGACAGAAATCCGTTAGGTTGCAGACACGTCACGTTGTATGCAACGAATGCAAGCTCTGGATGAAAATGGAAACAAATTCTAATTACAAAATTACTCGATAGTAGTTGTAGGTAATTACTTTAAATGTTGACAGTATTCTAACCTTTACTACTAAAAACTTTGGTACGCTATAAGTAACATAGTTCACACTATCATACTATTATAATATTATAAATGCAAGAGTTTCGATGGATGTTTGTTAGAGTTTGTAGCCTAAACTGCTGAACGGATCTTGATAAAATTCGGCATAGATATAGAGGATAGTCTGGGAAAAGATATAAGCGACTTACTTTTTTAAATACATGATAAAGTGGCAGAGCCACGTGCAAAGCTTCTGTTTACATAAAATGTGTGAGAAAATACTTCCGAAAGATGATTTGGAGTCATAAATTGTACATTAGTGGGGCGAGCTTAGTGACAGCGCGGGATGGGAACGGTACAATCTTACTTTCATCGCGCGACCTCACGACTCGACCTACGAGTACGGGCAGGGGTCGTTACATCGCGGGTCGCAACGTTTACTTTGTTCAGTGTCATCAGTCATTGCTTGTTAACGTAGGCTTACATTGACTAAACTTGTATACAAACTTTGAAAAGTCAACTACCAGTTACATTTATTAAGATTAACTAATATAGAGTTATATTTAGACAGGTGGTAAGAGGACGTGGACAAGACCTAGGTTTTAGCAGCTTTAAAATGCATTAATTAGTTATTAAGCGAAACTTCATTCTTTAAATGTCCTTATACTAAGTATAGACAAACAACATATTTTTGTTATGCTCGTTTTATTCGTATTTTTTTGATAACGAATTCCCACGGTTGATTGTTAGGCGTTAAGACATCTCCCACGATAAGCGTGCTAACAAAACACGTTGATACAATCGCTGTTTGCTGTTATTTTTATATGTTTACATATGTAACAAACTATGTATATAGGTACCTAATATAATATGTACTAATCTACATCGTAGTGCTCGGAGCCTACGCTAGGTTTGAGGTAACTAAGCCATAGTCATTCAAGCTGGCCCACTGAGCGTTGGCCCTTTAAGATTATCATCATCATCATCTTCCTTCTAATTCTAGTCCCGAAGGGTCAGCGTAACAGGTTTTTGTCCTCCACATAACTCTATCAGATGTCATCTCAGTCATCACTCCCTTCTTGATAATATCACTTTTCACGCAATCCATCCATCTCGTTCTAGGTTTACCTCTACCGGTGTACCTCCACACTCATAACGACCTTCTTGTAACATGCGATTCTTACCTCCTCATAACATGTCCATAACTTGCCAACCTTTTACTCTTTATCTTCTCTACTCTCAAACTTAGATACTACTACTCTATCTCAGGTTGGTTGATTAAGATATTTGTACCTTATATTTTGCCAAATGCAAAGACTACGAGAGCGATTCCAAAAATTCTTTCACCATTAACATAGATTATCATCATCATCATCATCATCATCATCCTTATCCTAGTCCCGTAGGGTCGGCGCAACAGGTTTTTGTCCTCCAAATAACTCTATCATACGTCATCTCAGTCATCACTCCCTTTTGGATCATGTCACCTTTCACGCAATCCATCCATCTCTTTCTCGGTCTAGATTATATTTAGTTGTTATGTTATGAAGTATTTTATAATCATAAAACAGATGTTTAACAATGTTGGTTCACGCCTACAGTTGAAATTCTTTGAAACGAGAATATGAATGAATGACAAATCAATATTTGCACATCCTCATGAACCGTCAGACTAAATATGGTTCCTGAAGGTCATTTAAAGGTGCCAAGGTTAGCTTAAACATTTGAAATGTTAAGGTACGTTTCCACTGCTGCTGAATATCATCATCATCAACTTGCCCTTATCCCTTATGGAGGGTCGGCACAGTATGTGCTGCTCTTCAATACATCTCTATCAGCCGTCATATCTGAATCCACTCCTTTCTTAAGCATATCCTCTTTCACACAATCCATCCATACTTTCTTCGGTCTTCCTCTTCCTTCGTAGCCATCCACATTCATTCTTAACACTTTCTGGTTTATGTCCCCATCGTCTAGTCGCATAACATGTCCATACCACGCTAACCTTTTGCTTCTCATTTTCTCCACCACTGGCGCTACTTTCAAACTCCCTCTAATATACACATTCTTAACTTTATCCATTCTTGTCACACCACACATCCATCTTAACATACGCATCTCAGCCACATGCAATCTCCTTTCATCCGCAACTTTGGTGGCCCAACATTCAGATCCATACAATACGACAGGTCTAATGATGGACTTGTAGATCTGTCCCTTAAGCTTAAGAGGCATTCTTGGATCACAAGTCACACCAGTAACCTGTCGCCATTTCATCCAACCTGCATTTATTCGGCTTTTCACGTCCCGGTCAACGCCACCGTCGGACTGGACTAGAGAACCGAGGTACTTAAAATGGGAGCAGGTTGGTAGAGGCACGCCATTTAAGGCGATTGGAGAGAAGCTGGTCGGACCGCCAAAATCGCAAAATAAATGTTCTGTTTTGGTTCTGCTGATTTTAAGACCAGCTCCCTCCAATTTAACTCGCCATTCTTCCAACTGCTCTGTACCTCGCATTCATCCTCCCCGACAAGCACGATGTCATCGGCATAAAGCATACACCAGGGTGCCTCCTCCTGTATGTTTAATGTCAAAGCATCCATTACCAGGAGGAACAGATACGGGCTTAAAGCCGACCCCTGGTGTAAGCCCACCGAGACACCGAACCTGTCACTATCGCCAGCAGCGGACCGGACGTAGGTACTGGCTCGCCAGTACATAGCCTGAATAAGCTGCAGGTATTTCCCAGGCACTCCTTTCACTTTCAAAGCCCACCACAAAACATTCCTCGGAACCCTATCATACGCCTTTTCGAGGTCTACGAACACCATGTGCAGGTTCTTATGCACGCGCCTAAATTTCTCGCATAATTGGCGAATGGCAAAAATGGCGTCCGTAGTCCCCCGACCCGGCGTAAAATCCGAATTGGTTCCGAGATACCTCACTTTCTTCTCTGATTCTTGCATCTATCACTCTTTCCCAAGCTTTCATACTGTGTGACATGAGCTTTATTCCTCTATAGTTGTTACAGTCCTGCACATCCCCCTTGTTTTTATAAACTGGCACTAGTTCGCTACCGCACCACTCGTCTGGGATTATCTCTTCCTGTAACAACTTGTTGAAGAATAAAGACAGCCACACCCATCCATCCGACTTTAGCAGCTTCCATACTTCCACTGGTATTCCATCCGGCCAACGGCCTTACCATTCTTCATACCTTGCACTGCCTTCTTCACTTCATCCACACTAATCTCTTTCACCATACCAATATTAATTGGCATGTTATCCAACACTCCACTCCAAACATTCTCTTCGTTCATCAGTTTTTCAAAATATCCCTTCCATCGCCTTTTAATATCATCGTCATTCATCAATACCTTTCCTACATCGTCTTTTATACATCTAATATTGTTTATGTCTCTTCCACTGCAGTTCATAAATTATAGTAATTGTACAGAGATTTTCAGTGTGTATTTAAAATAAAAACAAAAATGCTTCATATGAAATGTACGTCCGAAAACATGTGGTCTAATTGGAAAATTTACTCATTTAAATGCGGCTTATGGCCAATTGCATTGTCACTACCCACTGTAAATTGAAATATTTGTACGGTGCAGTGGAAGGGCACTTTTATGCTTTGGCTGTTATTGTTTATTGTTCGTGCCTCATATTTATGTGTTCGGTGTACTGATTGCGTCAAACTGCCCACGTGACCGTAAGTAGGAGTTAGGAGTATGAACATTAAATGTGTAATCAAAACAAATTAATCTTCAATGAGATATAATCAAGTTTAATGATTTACAAAGGTTTAGTATCAATAAACAATATGAATTTTGTAACTAATTTACAGTAGAAATGTGTATGATACTTTAATATGTTTGTCAATAGATGGAGCTAATTTTAAACAAAAGCCAGCACTTACTGGCTAAAGATTGGCTGGAAATTGAGCTATACAATTATTACTATAACTAGCTGTTTCCGTGCAGCTTCATCTGCATGTAATTATGAAAATTTTATTTTGATGTTTACATTTGTCAAATTATCAATAGCAAATGTCAAATGACATGACATGACAAACCTTAGCAATCTTTCTTTCTTGATGTTGGCAGCAACTTATGGTCTCTTTCCCACATGAGGGTTTTTATCCAAAATATTTACCCCCTAAGTTTAATGGCGTGAAAATATATAACCTAAAGCATGACGTAAGTGTAGGGCTTTTTATTAAAAAAAGAATTATTCAAAAATATGCTGTAATTGCTGACATCTTAGGCAACAAAGAAGTGCGTGTTTACGCTTTATTATAATAGTATAGATATATAGATAATATTTAAAATTATCAAGTAAATATTTTTTTTATGCTCCAATCTTTCTTTGATTAAAAATGACAACCGTCATACCATCAGGCAATCAGGTGTCATAGTGATTGGTGGTTGTTAGATAAACATAAAAACAGCATCGATATGAACACCAATTATGATACCACACCCGTTATATCATAAACAATGTCGCTGCACAACTGCACTTCCGGACATTACATAAAACGGCCGGGTGAGGAATGCGCAACAAGTTTTTCTCCGACGTATACAAACGTCATAATTCAACGTTTCTTAGGAGGGCACTAATTGAAAGCAGTAGCCGTACAAGGAAGCGGCAGTTACGTTTTTGCCCGGTGCCATTACACGTAACTGTAACCGAGGGATCCACGCCTCGCATCTTATGCGTTCGCTTTTGATTTAATTTTCTTACTGAATTGGAATTAAAAAAAAACGACGAGAAAATGAGACTAATCTTTAAAGACGTTACTTTTATGAACACAGATAAAAAATGCTTCGCTTTAAATCATACTAATATTATAAATGCAAAAGTTTGGATGGATCGATGGATGTTTGTTAGAGTTTGTAGCCTAAACGACTGAACGGATTTCAATGAAATTTGGTATAGATGTAGAGCATAGTCTGGAAGAACACATAGGCTATTCACTTTTGTTTTTTTTATTCCACGCGGAGGAGGCGCGCGCGAAAGCTAGTACAGAATAAGCCAAAAGTAGAAGTCAAAAAGTCTTAAAGACATTGTCTTTAAACAGAACATAATGTGCGTAAGTAAGGACTGAGTAAGCAAGTTACTTGATAACTAAAGATGTGACATACTTACTCACATGCGTAAGTTGCATCGATTAATTATGCACCAGCTGTTATCTAAACGAATCATCTTGTTGTGTAATTCGTTTATTTATGCAAATGAATTGCGAACTCTTCGGTACTTTCTCCAAAAGGCCTAATTTCTCTTTTGATCGTTACATGCGCGGCTACTTAGTTCACTCTTGGATTTTAGTCATGCTCTCGCTGTCAATGACCTAGGCAATTCGTAATACCCGTGCTTAAAGGCGCTGCTTAAATATTTATTTGACTAGAAATGTGGTTTTTGGAATAATTAAAAAGTGATTTAAAAGAATTTCGATGGTTAGCGATTCAGTACAGAGTTGTAACGGTAAAATGTGTTAAGGATTTCATCTAAAGATAGCTGTAGCATCCGGAGTTGTTTAACACTTGCTTATTGTAGATTTCCTATTAAAACCTACCATAAGGGACTGATTTAGTGACCATAATGATCCCTTAGTAAGGTAGTTAAAGGATGATAAAATTGTAGTTAATTCTACGATCTTTGACTTATTTTGAATTACAAATGAAAGCAAAATTAGATCTTTTGACCATCACAATTAGTGGTATAGTTGTCTGCTACCAAATTGGATCCTTTCCCAATGCAACTGTCACCGGTATCACGATGTTCAAGGCGAGTTAGTCCATCGCCCACGTTCTCTTCGCCTGTGGGCAGGTTGGTGTCGCAAAAATGTCGTTTTGTTAATTGGTAACAAGGATATCGAAGTAAGAGTCGAAATGAAACTGTTTTTAATTCGAAAGTGTGATATTTTCGTAAGACTTCGATGAGTTTAGAAATGACTTTAATGTAATTGTTGCAACAACAAAAAATATTTGTAAAGAGGAGTTTAAAGCTGTTACTTCTCGAGTGCAAAGTTCAAGGTTAAATTATGAACATGGTTCTTATTCAAATGTAGTGAAAAATCCTCAAATTCGTGTAAACTTTGTGATATTATTCGACAAAAAAACAGACACTATTTCTATCAACACAATTACATTTGTAATATAGTCGCAGCATTAATTAGGGGGCATCGTTTGGGTTCTCATCAAAGCAAATAAAGCCTCATGAGTCACCAACTTCGTAGCCAACCTGATGGTAATGTCAAGTTACGCGGCGAATGTACTTTCAGCGATGACGTCAGTACCGAAGTTAGATCGTGCAAGTAAACTGGTTTTAAAAATAATTTGTATGGCAGTTCCATTTACTGTTACACATTTGTTTGTTTTCTATCATTACTCATACGTACAGCACATGATTGAATAAAGATAAACAAATTATTTCTACTAGATCATACTAATATTATAAATGCGAAAGTTTGGATGGATGGATGTTTGTTAGAGTTTGTAGCCTAAACGGCTCAACGGATTTCGATGAAATATGGTATAGATGTAGAGGATAGTCTGGAAGAACACACAGGCTACTCACTTTTGTTTTTTTAATTCCACGCGAACGGAGTCGCGGGCGAAAGCTAGTTTATAATAATAAAAACAAATCTGATTAAACTCGACGCACAAGTGGACACGACAACGTATCACAGACTAATAAAATACGCAGTATCTCAGAGGATTGAGATAATGACGTGACGATTCTTAAGTAGGTCTGATAAGGTACAGTCGCGGGAATCCGCGGTGTTCCACGTCAGGAAAAATTGCCTTGTTCATTACAAGACGAACTTTGCCTTTTCAAAGAAATAACTAATTAGATAGCACTGAGTGCAAACGAATGGATAATAATAAAAAGAAACTAGCCGTGTATCACTAACAGATTTTTTTTTCCTACATATCTTACTAATATTATAAATGCGAAAGTTTAGATGGATGGATGCATGTTTGTTAAAGTTTATAGCCTAAACTCCTGAACAGATCTCGATGAAATTTGGCATTGTTGTAGAGGATAGTCTGGTAGAACACATAGGCTACTTATTTTTGTTTTTTTTTAAATTCTTAGTTTTGTGTTTTCCACGCGGATGGAGTCGCGGGCGAAAGCTAATACATTTATAAGCACTGTTGAATTGGTTTTTGTTTCGCATCTCGTTTTAAAATGTACAAACGATTATAGCTTTTAAGGTGGAACACCGACAGTTTCCCTTATTGTACGTCAACAATTCCACACGGCACACGACACGGCGCACGGCACGGTACTCTGTCTTGCACTCGGCGTATCCATTGCGCACGACACGAGGGTATTATCGTAATATATAGTCGGATAGTCGGAAACCGTGTTATTACAAAGCGCTCAAGTGAGAGTAAAGTTTGTGCCTTTAACTTCCGAAGACAATGTAAGTATTGTTTCAATATTTTTATGAGATCTACTTGTGATTTTTGTGCTGCTGGTTTTCTCTTCCAAAGATCTTAAAGGATCACGTTTCTGTAACTGGCATAGTAGGATTTATATCATTGGAAGCTTTTACATTTTATAACCTTTAGACGTGCACCTCAAACTAAATTATAGTATAACTTAGACTAAACTATCGCACAACTGTTTAGTCGCGCTTTGATTCCTATAAGCTTATATGGAGGTGCGCACACTACTCGATTTTAGTTGTGCAACTAAACAGTTGAATTGACTTCGAAACAATCGACAATCGCACAACAGTTGTGAGACACTTTAGTCAAGGGTTTGCGCCCACTCTTAAAGTCTTTCCCCCAAACCCTGAATGTGGATATCAGTTACATTCTAGTTTACGCAGACCTGTAAGCAACCAAAGTTTCATTTTATATTTATTTTTAGATTGCAAACGTCAAAATGCCGTGCTGCAAGATCCCAGGAAACAAGAACCAATGTTGCCAAATTAAATGCGATAAAAATGGATGCGTCTGTATAAAAACTGATGGAAAATCCAATGTTTGGTTATGTCTTGATGAAAAGAAGAATATCATCAAGTGTAACGACGACTGCAAATGTCAGGAGAAAGAAGCCGGGTGCAAATACATTCCTACGCAAGGAAGAACGTGTATCTGCGTTTGTGTCGGTGATAATGAAGAAATCAAAGTATGCGACGATTGTCAGTGTATTTCTGAGGAATAATCTGAAAGATCAGTTACCAAACAACTGAATAACAGAGGGATATTGGAACCAGACAATAAAATATTTAATCATGTTCTAAATCTTAATGCAATTATTTTGTCGCGTCTGTTTATTCAATACTTTAATCTATTATGTGTTTAATCTGTTATGTCAAATAATGTAAATGTCAAAAATATAAATATAAATAAACATTTTCATCAGTTAAAGAATAAACGAAGGAATATGGTTTCGTAAATTTTCTTTCCATTTATCTACTCCTTATCCTGGTCAATTAATAGCGCAAATATATTCCCAAGGAAGAAAAACCGTTTATTAGCTATAGTGTGGGCAAGAATGAAGAAAACAAATTATGCTGCAACAGCAAGTGTATTTCGAAAAAAAAATCCAAAAAAGGAATCAACGAAAAAAAGTCCGTCAAAAAAGGATATGTAAGTCTATCTATAAATTATAAAACGATTGTCTGCATGTGTGATACAAATGATGAAGAGAATGGTAAATCTAGCGATGAGTGCGTTTGCGAAGACAGTAGTTCCGGTGGTAGTTCAAGCTCCAGTTGCAACTGTGTTTGCATTCCTTGCGAAGGTGAAAAAAGTCTTTGCGTTGGTATAAATGTAAAGGGAAAAATTGAGGCTTGTAATGATTGCTCCTGTGGTCAAGAGGACACCACGCCTAAAAGTTGTGACAACAAAAAATGTGACAAAAAGAATTGCATTTGTATCGAGACGCGAGGCAAACCATACATTTGCGTCGGTATTGACAATAAAGGCACAATTATGTGCTATAGCGATTGCACTTGTAAGAACGATTGCAAACAGGGACCCAAACCTAAGGCTAATTTTGCGCCCAGCGGTGCATCGTGTATTTGCATTTGCATTGACGATAATAGAAAAGTTACCCCCTGCTTTGATTGCAGCTGCAAACAAGAGGAAAATAAAGACACAGTTTGTGAAGGCTGCTGTTGTGTCCGACAAGAAAGTTTACCAGTTTTGGCGTTCACAGAGGACACTGCCATCGAAGTAAGGAAGGCAATACTAGAAGATAAATCCACTAATACTTCTTGCGCCGACTGTTTGTGTGAAATTCCTAAATGCACAAGTTTTAATTGTATTTGTCCTCCTGAAACAACAACTGTCACTGTTGTGAAGAAGTTTGACGAAACTGGCGAAACCCATGATTGCAACTGTCCTGAACCCAAAGGCGAAGAGAAACCTAAATGCTGCAAAGAATAATTCAGAATAACTATCCTGGTATAGCACTTTGTTAATGTGATCTAAGCTTTTATACTTCTATCATTTTTCAAATGGTGTTTTGTTTGTAACGATTATATTGTCTGAGAGTATTTTAATCCAATTTTGTACCTTAATACTTCGTTTTTATTATAATTATGGCAAAAATATCAAATAAGTATGATTTACGAAATAGTAAATTACACAAATAAATACTATAGCTATTTGTGTCTAAATTAATAAAAAATATATTCGTTCCGCTATCTCCACTAAGACCACACCCGAAGAATCTCAGATATGATTTGTATTGAACATTTGTAACAGCATCTCATTTCTCCGAGGCAACATCGCTCATGACAGCCTGAACATGACTTGTCATTTCGATAGCTCCACTTGGGTGGTAGTTTTGATGGCTACGGGCGTTATTTTTTAATTACTTATTTGTGGCTTTTTTAATAACTTTATTAATTCTGAGTTCACATCTAAAAGGTACCAGAAAAAATAAATCCTTTTTTATGTTATTAACCATTTTCTATTAATATTATATTTTTTAAATCCTCCTTTAATGACTCCTATACACGAATATTGTGTAAAAATAATTTAAATAGGTATTTCGTGTACTCTCTCTGTATTGTATCAGTTTAATGTCGGTCGTGAAGTAGTCATAAAGTTAACCGTCATAGACCAGTACGGTTAAAGACATTAATTTCCTACCCATGTGAAAATTCATTTGACGCTCACAATGCAAGGGCGAAACATATTCATACATATTGGTACATCATAGTTGTTTTGGTTTGTTGTGCGAAGCTAAATTCTAAGTGGGTAGGGAATTTAATTCTCTAACTATACACCTACTTAGGGCCATCTAATTCAAACGGTCACGGTCCAAATGGCAACTGAGCCAGAGATCGCGATTAGCAGTAACGATTGTACAAAGCAACGAGAGGATGTTCACTGTACTATGTATATGAAGATAAATCCATCCAGTTGATAGACGAGGTTCATACGTATATTTAAGATTTAAAAGATATATTTCTGGGTACTTATTAAATTAGCGCGTACCATCCTTCGAACACTACCACACTTCAGGTGGGATCGTTGTCAAGCGCTAGTATATTACATCATTAAAAAAATCTGTTTGTTTACATACTCTGCTATGCATTTCTTAAAAGAAAAGGGATGAGAAGTAGACTAGAATTTGGCCTCCAGTACGTATCCAGTACGTACGCCGAACGCAGAATTATGTCCACCTCATGCTTGTTTGTAAAGGTAGAGCTGGCCAAAACTAATGCTGTGGGCTCTACTATCATAGGTCATTGTGCCTACCTCTGTAACTAAATTAATAATAGAATAATTTACGTGTCTTAATTAATATCTTATTCTCATTACCTTGTTAACACACGCTTCGCGCATTCCGTATTGTTTAGTTCCCGCGCTTAATTCGTGTTTACATCGTCATTAAACGTTTAACGATGTGATATATTAACAGTCTCTTTTAGCTGTTGTATCGATAATTGGAGCATTCGATTAACCTGTTATATTACTTTATAACACAAACAATTATATTAATGCTTTGATAATTTTGTCATGATTGTGAAGGACTTATAGGCAATTTTAACCATTCATCGCAATCGGTTATAGGCTCAGATAGATGGATAGTATTTATAGCTCTGGTAAAAAATTATAACTTACCTCTTTGCTATCAAAGCAGTCACCAGTATAAAGTGGATTTGACGGTGGAGGAGACGCATAGGAAGGGGAAATGTCCTCTTTATGTGCGTCTCCTCCTCCGTCAATTAAGGGTAGGCAACGCATCTGCAATTGCGGATGTTTATGGGCAGCGATCGCTTTCCATTCTGGTGGATTCAGGTGGCTGCTTGCTCGTTTGCTGCCTTATATTATAAAAAAAAATACCTGTAACAATAAATACATCTTTAAAGTATTTAGATTTTAAAGAAGATTTTTGAGATAGGTAGACATAATAGTTAGACATTTTTATTAAAAAAATTGAAATCAAATGTCCCAAAAGATGACAGAATTTGTACCAGGTTTCAGACTAGACAAGGCTGTTTTAGATGGTGTTTATAATATGAAACATAGATCCCATATAAGAACATAATCTCCGTGCCATATCCAGGCACAGTACAAGGATGTCGAAAGCAGATATTTGTGGGCACGACATCGCAATATATCTTGTATTAGAATTACCGCACATCGTAATAGCTGAAACCACTATAAAGCTGTCAATCGCGCCCCAGTCATCGCCTGTGATGCTTGGGTTCGTCCGTTACTTGGTGACATGCTATGGTACAAGTTATAAGACGTCGGATCTTATTTTCACATTTATTACGAATGGATACATACATTTTGCTAATTAAAGTGTGCTGTGTTACAGTTACTGTTTAAGAGTGTGTAGAAATTGCATTATTAAATAACAAATTATAAAAAAATTAATACTACAATTTAATAGACTTAAACAATGGATTCTTCTACTATAGACATAATACATTCTGGATTAATAGATTTAATAGCGTTGATACCTAATCTATTCTTTAACTTTTCTTTAATCGTATCAGAAAGTCTATTTTAACTAAAGTGTCTACTATTTTAAATTTTGTTTAAATCTTCCCCGCTACCGCTTATACCTCAGGCCATAGCTATCAAGTGTAGATCGGTTCACTTTGTGTAACAGTCTGAATGTACGTTAAACAAATTGTTGCAACACATGCTTTGAGATTAATATCGATACCCGTTATTTGTTAACCATTACACATCAAACTGCTTCATAATGGAGATATTAATGCGTGAAGTTGTTCCCACTAATAGATGCTCCTACATGGACAGTTATATGAAGAAATGTATTGGAGAAAAATTGCTTAATAAAGTAAAGACATGAATAACTTGATAAGGTTTCATCCAGAAAAGCTGTCTGGAAGGTGAAATAAGTTTATTTTCAATTGAATAGATGCATTTTTGACCGACTTCCCAAAAGAAGGAGGTACTCAATTCGTCTGTATGTTTTTTTATGTGTGTTTCGGCATAACTCCGCCGCTAGTGGACCGATTTTGATAATTATTTTTTTATCCGAAAGGTGGTGCTTGTAGGTGGGTTCAATTTTTTTTGTTTGATTTTTGGAGTCAAAGACTACGTAGTTAAATAGTTTAGCTCAAAATCGCGTGATAAAATTTGGGGTATTTTTTGCTTTCTTTGCTTATTACAAATCTCAGCTATGTGTGTTTTATGAAATTTTTATTCTGTGCAAACGGTATTATTTCGATATTATATTACTCTTTTTTTTAGTAAATATCGCACAGAAAAAATAATTAATATGTACATAATTAACACCAAATGTTAATGTTAATACCTATTAGCTATTAAATTAAGAAATAGAAAATAACATAATATAGCTTAACATGTAATTTGTATTAATATTTACTAGTTCAAGGTTACAGGACAAGATTTAATAGCTTTCTTTCTCACTTCTTAAAAACACCGTGGGTTTTCACTGCCAAAACATTTTTAAAAGCCTATAGTTGTTCTTCTCTCTATTTCATTTTAATAAATAAATATAGCAATATTTTCTTACACAAGTTTCAGGTTAATCATACTAATATTATAAATGCGAAAGTTTTGATGGACGGATGGACGTTTGCTACTGCGTATCTCCAAAACGGCTTAACGAATTTAGATGAAATTTGGCACAGATGTAGAACATAGTTTGAAAGAAGACATAGGCTAAGGTTTGTTTTTTATTCTGCGCGAGTGGAGTTGCAAGCAAAAGCAATTCTACAGATAATGGTCATAAAGTCTATGCTAAATGGAAATCTGTCTCGAACATCTTAGTTAGTTTTAATTGTTCAATGTTATTGGATGTGAAAGTGAACCGTAAATATTATTTACATTGAATAAATTTAAAACATACGTAGTGCTAGTTTTCTTCATACAGAACTGGTCTTGTAGGTCAAACGTTGCGTCGTTTACATCAAAAAATGTCCTTCAGAACCGGTCCGCGGTTCGCGTCTTGAAGAGATTTACTTGAAGATTTAAGTAAGGAACGAAATAAATTGAGGCTGTCGTGGTTATGGCACAATAGCTCTATCATTGATATACATTTTTTGTTTTTTTTTCCGCTTTTTTTTAAATTTTGGAGTTCAGATATGGTTTTTAGAAGTCTCAAGTATCAATTTTCACAATCATTTCAGTATCCATTACAGCTCAGGTACAAGTAAATTAGTGCATCAATCAATTAAAAGAAGCAATGAATAGTAACGAACGTAAACCTTCGAATGGCATGTAATGAATGTTAACAAACGACGGACGTGTTCGACCTCGCAAAGTCGGCTAACTATAGTATGGGAGTGCGTTGTCACCAGAATAAACAGATTCCATTGCAAAAAGACGTACAGAAAATCACCTTTTTCTTTCAATTTGAAAACATAGAGACAAGATTTATCTTTATGCATTATGTATATGAAAATTAAAAACACAAGTCAAGTGATTGAAAGTGATTGTTAGTCAATATCTCAGAACGTTTGTAAATTGACAAAAACCGTATTGTAACATACCAAATCATCATCACCAGCTCACTATACATCCACACTAAGGGCCTCGGAACCTACCCTAAGTTAGGTGACTAGGACATAGTCAACCACGCTGGCCAAGTGCAACCCGCACTTCACACATATCTTTGAATTTACAGACCGTAAACAGACCAAATATGCTACTAATATAACATAACATAAACACAATAAAAAACGGAAAATGAAAAAAAGGATATGGTAAATTTAAGATATCGAGATAGGAATTTATAGTAATTCCTTAAAAAAATGTGTAAAAAATTATGATCAATTAAAAAGAAATTGAACATATACTGAATCAAATATCAACTTGTATAAAATACATTTTATTTGTCCTTGTAAGGATATTTATGTTGGTATCCAGTCCTAAAATTAGGTATGATGTTTTTAAAACACACTTAAATTCAAAATAACAAACATTTTTTGTAATTATTAGAACATATTTTTTACACAACTAGTGCCTATCCTTGTATGTAACCTTAGCATAGTTTAGTGCTGCATTGTACTACCTATTAGGAATTACTCATCGTATTGTTAAAAGGATATATAAACACAAGTATAGATATACTATGCTTTAATCCATACTAATATAGCGTAAACATATAATTTGTTTGTAGAATGTCAGCAATCAGAGCATATTTTTGAAAATTCTCTTTTTAATAAAAAGCTCTACACTTACGACACGCTATATATTTTCACGCTATTTAATTTATTTTATAATAACATATAACTGTATCTATCGTTCTCTCAGATAAAACTGAGATAAGCGATGTATTTGTAACATGTTTCGTGAATGGAAACACGACAAGAGATACAGGAAACCAATCATTCTACAATGTTGATCGTGTCACGGGCTAGTGTGAAAACCGTACGTTGGAATGCCAACTATCAAGAAGGAATTTATTTACTGTAGGTTTCCACTGTCAAGAAACAACACGGATTAATATGTTACCGTAATGAATTACACGGGTAGATTCTGTTCCAATGGATAGAGATAATGATGCCGTGACGTAATCCGTTAATAGCTAACCTTGCTCCGAGAGTGTGATCGAAAATTGTTGACTAAACCGCACTTAGGTTTAAAGGTCTGTAAAAAAAATGTAAACTACCCACGGAGAATGTGCAGAGTTCTCACAAACCTAAAGGTTTAAGAATCTAAAGTAAAAGATGATGAGAATTTATTTAATACATTTGGAATAAATAAAAATCTATATCTATACTATTATAATAAAGCGTAAACACACACTTCTGTGTTGCCTAATATGTCAGCAATTATAGCATATTTTTGAATAATTCTTTTTTTAATAAAAAGCCCTACACTTACGTCATGCTTTAGGCTGTATATTTTCACGCCATTAAACTTAGGGGGTATATATTTTGGATAAAAACCCTAATGTAGGAAAGAGACCATAAGTTGCTGCCAACATCAAGAAAGATTGCTAAGGTTTGTCATGTCATGTCATTTTGACATTTGCAATTGAGGATTTGACAAATGTAAACAATAAAATAAAGTTTTTATAATATCACGCGAACAGCTAGTAATAAATAAAATCACACGGAGCCAAGTACAACCGGCTGAAGAAGTCATATGTGTAGATATAGGAAGGCTTAGATTTTGGTTTTAAGGTATGGTTAGTAGTATGTTAGGCAAGTAACTATATTGACTATTTTTAGGGATGATTCAGTTGTATTAGTGTTAGTAGTTAAGTAGCATATTTAATTATTACCCGGATTAGGTTTAAAACGTTATCAAACTTAAAAAAATACTAGAACCTTGTACCAGTATTAAATATGTCAAATGCACTATTAAAATTCAAAGCACAATCTCTGTTTAAAATTAAAGTAAACCAAGGCCAGTTCACATACAAAATATTGTTTATTCCTTAAACATTTTGCACGGACAATAAACGAAACGCAAATGAGATGCATAAAAGCGGGCGGGTTCGAAAGCCGGATTATTGCACTGAACATTACAAACTTGTTCCATTTGTTTACATTTATTCTCACATTAAACCACTCGTGATATTTTACGAGAAGGATTTCTGAAATGCATTAAATTATAACCATATAAATGATAATTTAGGCCGTTTTATTGAATCCCAATTGTATCAACACAAAAACTCCATTTTGAAGTAGGTAAAAGGAAGTAAAGATATCACCATAGTATTTATTTCATTGCATATAATAAACAATCATCATCTCCCCTACCTTATTCTATTTTCTTAGGGTTGGCGCACCGGGATTTTCGTCCTCCAAATAACTACCATCCGTCATCTTTCCCTTCCCACCCCTTTCTTAAGAGGAAAGGATGGGAAGGAAAAGTGGATTTGACGGTGGAGGGGACGCATAGGAAGGGGAAATGTCCTCTTTATGTGCGTCTTCTCCGTCAATTAACGGTAGGCAACGAATCTGCAATTGCGGATGACTATGGGCAGCGGTCGCTTTCCATTTCGGTAGATTCAGGTGGCCGCTTGCTCGTTTGCCACCTTATATTATAAAAAAAATCTCAGTCTTCACTCCCTTCTTGATCATATCAGCTTTCATGAATCCATCTCTTTCTAGATCTTACTGTACCGTTGAACGATATTATAATCCATAGATGATAATTCTCTACCGTAGGGTTTTCAACTTTTTAAATTGTTATGTTTAAATTATTAACAGAAATAGCATTTAACGAGATTTTCGACACAGACGATTATACATTGCTGGTCATTAACTTGGTATTTGCGCGGGCGTTTAATAATCTAACTGGAATTCATGAAAACAAAGTAATGGGCAATGAAACGTTATTTTTAGCGTTTAAGGCGTTAAATATTCTTGTACAATAGCTGCTGTGATTGCCAACGTCTGTGCCAATGAGGGCATAGCGCATCCTTTAGCATCTACTGAAATCAAATATTTATGATTAGTACATCCTTTAGCATATGTATGTATCGTTTAGAGGTCCAAGTACTTAATAAGGTTTTGATGTTGGTTTACACAAAATTGGTTTTTAATATTAGGCCAAATTACCCGGAACAAACGCGGCTTGCGGACAGACAGACGAAAATTTTTTAATGCGATTTTCGTTATCGGCAACGCATATACATCATCTTCCCGAAATCTGGAATTTTTCCTGTGATATTACAAACAGAAACTCCAATTTTTTTTAAAAATATTTGTTCAGCTAGCGCTTGACCACGATGCCACCTGAAGGAAGTAACGATGCAGTCGAAAGATGGTACGCGCTAGCTTAATTTTATTATATGTAAAGATTACCTTAAAACCAAAGAGATTAAAATATTTATAGAGGAAGCATGTTGACACTTCACTTGAGACATTTCTCACACTATTAATAGAACCTCAAAACATGTCAATATAATTAATCGTATTTAAATGAATTGCCTATAGGTTTCACTAAGTAATATTTAAATGTTTATATTTTATTTTGTAACACTGATTAGTTTATTTTATAACAAAAGATTGAGCTTATTATAATTTGTAAAACGTTTTATAACATGTCTATACAAGGACAAGGTGGCACCAAACTTGACAACTAACATAGTACCTTTCAAAGAAGTTACCTGTGAATAAATGTCGTGCACTATGTCTAGTCTATAAACTTGAATGTCTTTGTTACTTTATTCGTAGTATTATTTAGACTAGCTGTTCCTTTGCGACTTCATCCGCATGAAATTATAAAAATTTCATTTTATTGTTTACATTTGTCAAATTATCAATAGCAAATGTCAAAATGACATGACATGACAAACCTTAGCAATCTTTCTTTCTTGATGTTGGCAGCAACTTATGGTCTCTTTCCCACATTAGGGTTTTTATCCAAAATATTTACCCCCTAAGTTTAATGGCGTGAAAATATATAGCCTAAAGCCTGATGCAAGTTTTGGGGTTTTTATTAAAAAAAGAATTATTCAAAAATATGCTGTAATTGCTGACATCTTAAGCAACAAAGATGTGTGTGTTTACGCTTTATTATAATAAGTATAGATAGTATAGATACAAGTCAAAAATGTATCAATGCGTCCAACCTACGCGTGGTTTAAAACATACTGAGTTACGTTCAATGATGTCACCTCGCTACCTGTACAAGGTCCGAACAACCTACCTTATACAGTCGTGTAAAGCCTTATATTATATTCGTATTGAAGGCTCATTTCCTTCCCCCTACATAATTCAGTGTAACAAATGAGATTGCGAAAAAGGTGAATACTTTACAATCCAGAGCTGTAGACAGTTTTTATACGGGCGCACACCTTTGCCAAAACTATCACACAACTGTTGTGGGATTGTCGTTTGTTTCGCAGCCAATTCAATTGTTTAGTTGCACAACCAAAAATCAAGTAGTGTAATCTCCTATAAGCTCCATATAAGCTCATAGAAATCAATGAAAGACTAAACAGTTGTGCGATATTTTAGTGAAAGGTGTGTGCACGCCCTTAATCGTGGATTTCCATACAAGTACAAAATTGCTGTCTTTTTCGAAGTTAATTAGTAATAATGTAACAAGTTTTATTCATATCTTTTGGACAAGGAGGTGGGACCTTGGGAGACATGAATTTGGCAGTGAAAACCCACGGTTAATTGGTAACGTGGGAATAACTTGACATGTAAGTAGGTGGTCATGTTAGAATTATTGACTCAAGTTTAGTTAAACCCGCAACTTGTTAAATTTTAACTGAGTTATAAATCAATAAATTAATTTTTCAATAACATTTACATGATTTGTAAATCACAATGATTATCTGTATAAAAAAATGTGACAGAAATTATAACAACTGATAGGAATGTTTACGACTTCGTGGTAATTTTTAATAGTAAGTAGTTCTCTTTTAAATTAAAACAAAGTTTTAAACAAATATTTCAAACAAGCTAATTAACTCAAATGTTAGCTATGATATATGTCGGTATCTTAAAGGGAAATTGAACCATATCACATGCACGACTCGATTAAAAATTGTGGTATACAGGTTCGGTATGTCGTGTGGGATTGTAATTTGGTACGTGCCCTGACAAGCCTTCTTAATTCATCTCATTAGCCTTTCCCTTAATCGCCCGAATCGACCGACTTGTGGTTTACGGAGAAGGGTACCCGTAAAGGTTTGCTTATAATGCATTCCAAATTCAAATTTCATACACAAATAACTGGCAAGGCTTCAACAGAAAGGGTTTTTAGAAGTAGTAAAGAAATTCTTTTATATCACGTATTCGAGTGTAAGACGATTCTCAATAAAATCGAAACAAGTTTTATATAAAACTGTATTATTTCATATGGCATTCGACTTAAATAAATTCAATGCCATATTATATTTAGAAACACTTTATGAAATGCGGTGGCTCCAAATGTCGCAAGGAAATGTGTCGATTGCACAAACTCGATGCGAGTCGAAATCTATATCCATCAATCGAGTTACAATGGTAATGGAAAAATCGTCAATCAACGTTTGCCAATAAGATTACCAAATTTGAAATATAAAGTTTTCAAATTATATACCGTTAGTTATAATTTACGAGGATTGATTTCTTTGTTAGTATTAACTATATTAGAGTATAAAGAAATCGAAATCGTAAAAAGCATTGAAAAGAACCTTCAGTAAACGATTCGCATTGAAAATGAACTAAGGGTGCGCGCACAATATTGACTAAACAATCGTACAACTGTTTAGTCTCGCTTTGATTCCTATGAGCTTATATGGAGGTGCGAACACTACTCGATGTTTAGTTGTGCAACTAAACAGTTAAATTTGCTGCGAAACAATCGACAATCGCACAACAGTTAGGCGTTTGTCGATTGTTTGAAAATTCTAAAGTTAACCATGAATAGTTAACACTTATTACTGTTAACTAAATTAATATTCAATTCACTTCACATAATCTAGCGATTAGATTAAAGTTACACGAAAACTGCTAAGTTTTCGTGTAACTTTTCAATGAGTGAGTTCGACTTCCAACGCTAACTGACTGCGTAGGATTTAACCTTAAAATTCAGGATAGCGCATCTCGTAGGCGTATCTCTGATGGTAAAACTTTGCAGCATAATAACGTAATATTTAACACTTCGCACGTTCAAGACAAGTTAATCGTCATCTAGTGATAAATTCATAATAATCCGCCATCTATGCAAATTGCCGCAAATTGCCAAGATACAATCGCGCTCAAAATTGTACTATGTGAAAACCTCGCGAACGCTTGGCATTTCCTTTGTTTTATAAGTACAAAGTTACGCGGATGACTATAAACATTGACGTTTGAGAGACAGGACCTGTCCAGCCATTAAACTTTGTTAAACAAAAATGAACAATAACTTTTAAACTTTAATTGTCCTCTAGTTTGATGTGTGTAAATTATCCAATGCTCGTATTGAGTTTTATAAATTGTGTTCCAATTTACGCGTGAATATGTCATTTCCTCCGCGGAAATTACAGACATGATTTAATTATTCACTGCAACTGTCAGTTTTTTGCCTAGTCCATTTTTCTATAGTCAATGTTTTTCTAAGTTACGCGGATGACTATAGATATGACATCAGTTATGTTAATGTTAGGAATAACTTTGTAGTCGACTCGTTTGTTCACAAGTAAACGGAATATCGACGTTTGTAATGTTTTATACAGTTTTATTAATGTTGTGCTAATAATACCGCTCACATCTATGATATAACAGTTAAGGAGATCAACCGTTAGTTAAAACTAGTGACAGGTTAATTGGTAAACACAATAATAGCAAATCAAGGAGTCAGTATGACCTTGAAGCAGTCGTCTTACAGAAAGCAGTGTTTAGTAGCCGGGTCATATATGGTGAACATTCATTGTGTCACTGCTCGTGTATATCAGTCCAAAGAAGAGTTAAAAACAGTCTACATTTGTGCAACTGGCTATAAAACTGAATACATTACATCATATTGATCCGTCGACCTGTTTATTGGGTACAACCGTCCTTATAAGTCAGAAGCACCAACTCATAACCTTTGTGATCGCCGCTTTCGATTTCTTTTAAGTATACATTGCTGTTTGGAAACGATATTAAAATTTATCATCACCTTTTAATGAAGCAATGAATGGTGTATCAGAGAAAGTGTTTTAAGCGTAGGTTTGTTTCCTATATTCGGAAGGTTTGATAATGTTATGTAAATATGTTACGTCGTTTGACAAAATGAGTTGTTTTTCTTCGTCAAATTCATACGTAATTATTTCGATGTTAAAAATATTCAGATAGTATTGAAACAGTTGTTATTTTTTGTTATAAGAGTGAAATATAATTGAAAGCGAGCGCACGTAGCTGAGGCCTTTAAAAATTCCAGCGTCTGACCTTCGATGAATGTCAACACATTAAGAACGAGTGATTAATTTGCTCAGCAGACATTCTGATGCAAAGGGCACCGGTTGGTACCGATAATATTTATATAATTTATATTCAAGTAGGTAACAAGATGGACGTTTCTTATGAGTGAGAAGATACACCGGTAGAGGTAGACCTAGAAAGAGATGAGATAGAAAGGTGACATGATCAAGAAGGGAGTGACTGAGATGACGGATGATAGAATTATTTGGAGAACGAAAAGCCGGTGCGCCGACCCACAGGAGTAGGATAAGGTAGGGGATATGATTATGATGATGCAACTAGCGCCCCCGTAGGTCCAATGCTGATACGAAAATGTGTTTATTTATATCACAATAAAAACCTAAAAATTATCAGTATTTATCTTCTATAGTATACACGTAATATATAATTATAAATAATTCTTATAATTGTTGTAACTTTGACAGAGAATTCGATAAAACATCAATAAATTGGAGTCTTGTTAACCTTGCAAACGACAGCATATTTGTAAAAGTTATTCTGTTTAATAAATCGTTTATTGAAGGTTCTTTTGTCTTACAATTGTCTTGCATGCTCAGATTATGCAACATACTATATACAACTGGGTTTATTTGCATACTTTAATATGCACGTCACCGAAAGATTTGACATCAGCATGCTATAATCTACACACACATTTTATATACAGTCTACGAATAACGAACAGAATAGATCATAGATACACTCGCACGTAACTTATTTTAAAAATAAAATGTTGTTATATTCCAATTCCACTGTCAAGAAATATAAGTTAACTAGCTTTCGTCCGCGACTCCGTCTGCGTGGAATTAAAGAAAACAAAAGTGAGTAGCCTATGTGTTCTTCCAGACTATCCTCTACGACTAAGCCGAATTTCATACAGATTTGTTCAGCCAGTTCAGTACAAACTTTAACAAACATCCATTCATCCATCTAAACTTTCGTATTTATAGTATTAAGTAAGATTTGTAAATCATTCGGTATCGGTACACAATTTGATGATAGTTTATCTCACTGATAGTATATCAGCGAAGTTCGCAAACTATCGGTAGCATGTAGCATGGTAGTAGTGTCATTAGGCACAAGTAACGATCCAGCGATTAGCTCTTTGGAGCCGGCCAGGTGCGGCGTTACACAACAGATTATCTCATTGCTTATTCGTTAATAGGCTAGATTATAACATCAAATTATAATATGTGGTCTCACTGTTAGCGGAAAACGTAAAGTTAATAATCTCATAGATACTATTGTTTTTTCTTTGTCTACTTGTATAAAGTTATTTTCAGTATAACAACTTTAATAGTAATTACGTTGTGTAATAAAGCTTTCAAAAAAAGTTTAAAAGCTCAACTGACTTTTCAAGATAATTTGAAGTTGTTATGATTATTTATGTAGATTTACGTCTATTTGTTTAACCTCATAGAAACCATACCCGATATCATGAGCTTAGAGAAGCTTCGGATTTAGTACTTGAAAAACATTTATTGAATTTTTTCTATAACAGCCTTGACCTAAATGTTTTTAATATCAGTTTAAACTCCGTAGATCAAACATTTTTACAGCATACAAATATTTCTATGGCCTTTTATTACGACGTTACACCTACGCGGGATATTAACAATTTTAAACAGTTTTACATAAAATAGAGAACATAATATGTTTTTACTCTTTAAACGCAGTATATAAAACCTATAAAAATCATAGTGAAAAACAACTCTACGTAGGGTTTGCAAAATATGTTTTCATCTTCCAAATAGATCTATCATTTATTTTTGACTGTTATTCGCCGTTATACACGCCTCGTAATTTGCTAGTATTATTTTCTAAAAAAGTCTAATAAGAATACACAAATATATAGTTAAATTGTTAATTTCCATCGTTCGTACATCGATTTCACATTCATTTCTAACTTATATTACATTGAAATACATTTTTATAATCCGTTAAGTTTAGTTATGTTATAAAACTTACCTCAACAATCCGAGTATTTTGACAGCTGGTGTAAGTACACAGCGAAGTATTTTGCACAATTCATTAAACAAACATTAATTAGGTTTCAATTCAATCTTTACACACATTCACCAGTTACACATGTCAGTTCGTTATTCGTTTATTAAATAGTTTAATTAATACTTCGATATTTCGTAAAAAGAAACGACAGCCGTTTCGGCGTGCGCACGCGCCGACTAAACCGCGCACCACTGCCTGATAGGTCGGCCATTTTCTTGCAGCATGGTGGGAGAACACATTGAAATAGGAAATAAACAGGAAAAGTTGCCACAGGCTTCCTAAGCTATGCTATAAACTATAAAACCTCATTGTTAAATAAGAACAAAATAAGTACGTATATTAATAGAACAAAATAAGTATTATACATAATTTAAATTTGTAATTTTAAATGTAAATAAAACATGTGTTTTCATTCAATTCCTATTTCCCATAGACAGCTGAAATTGCAGATGCCTTGCCTACCCTTAATCGGAGAAGGAGACGCACATAAAGAGGCTATTTCCCCTTCCTACGCATCTCTTCCACCGACAAAACTATTTTCTCTTCCTATCCTTATAAGAAATGGATGGAACGGGAAGGACTCATCAGACGAAGCGCGGAGTTACTTCCACTTCACGTCTGTTTTTTATGAGGTCGTATTGTTGCACCGGGGGAGCCGACCCATTCGAGCGAAGATGTTAAAGCGGGCTCTGCAACTGTTAGCATGTATTTAACATTAACCAATACGACTATGGGTCCTTCAAGAAGCGAGTGTATCTATTTCAAAGACGCAACTGCATATCCTTGCAAATGAGGTTGATACTCATGGGCGTCGATGATCAACTTGTTGTAAGCCTGTCCCCCTTTCTTAAAAAAAATAGTGATTAAATCAAGTTAAAAGTATAGCTTGACCAGGGATATAGAACCTTCGCCATATTGCGGTAAAATATGGAACTCATTCCTTTACAAGTAATATAAAGTGATGTAATAAAGGCCATTGCAGCGCCTTTTCATAATATTGAATAAGCTATTAACACGATATGCAAGTTTGCTAGTTATTTGATTGTAGGCGAACTAATTGTGAATATCATTTTGATTTTCATTATGAGAAACGCTAATACTCTTAAGTTTATGGTTACCATTGTTTGTTACATTTTTTATGCTTTAGAACAGATCTAATCGAAAATCTTAAAATAAATCGATCTTTCTTTTATAAAAGTTTCGTTATACTGAGATCTTCGGAACGAGAAAATCGATCAAGCCATAGGTGTCACTAGCCAATGATCTAGAGTAGGGACAGGCCGAGAATTATTGGAGGGGGTTTAGTAGTAAAAAACTTACCAAAGGGAATACTCATCAAAATGGGGTCCTATATTTAATGAAAACCGACAAGTCGTTTTTGAGTTATCTATACGGATATTTCGGTATTGTGTCTCTAGGAAGGCAGCTGCCCTACCCACTTTTGGCGACACCTAAGGTTTATGGTGTATGGTACATTAGTAGTCTATATTGCAGCCTGCTGAAATTGTTATAGCAATATTTTTATTTTGCATATTTGATATTACTTCGTTTTAAAACTTGATTTGCCAGTTTTTTGTTAATTTTAACATCATTTATGAAGTCACATTTTAGAAAAGGGTTTCTAAAAACAATCAAGGTAAAGGTTACTGTTTAAAAATATGATATGCAGGTCATATCCCTCGCGATACATTCGCTATAACAAATTCTTTCTTCGATTGTTTTCAACTCGTTAATATGAATGGTTGGTACAAATCAATAACACGATTCCGATTGTATTTTGACAGGTCATTCACCTTGAGGTCTAAATATATTCATATGGTAACTTTTTGGCACAGATTATAATAAAGAACCATTAGAGCGCGCCTTTGACTAAACTGTCGCACAACTGTTTAGTCGTGCATTGATTCCTATAAGCTTATATGTAGGTGTGCACACTACTCGATTTTTAGTTGTGTAGCTAAACAGTTGATTTGGCTGCGAAACAATCGACAAACGCACAACTGCCGTGCGATAGTTTAGTTAAAAGTGTGCCCCCGCTTTTAGAGACAAGAGTTATAGTGCAACAAGCTTATCTGGACAGGTAAGGAGGCGATTCTATCGCGGTTAGTGCTATCAGAATACATGAAAAACCTACGTAGCCATAGAAAAAATATGACAAATCAGCTACTATACAAAAAAGATCTTGGTATATATTTTTTAAATTGACAAGAGTGGGCTGTGATAATTTAGTCTTTATGCCTATCGGGTCAAAAACTTTCTGTTCTATAGGCAGTTTTATAATATCCTTAATTGCTACTATTTACTTATTTATATTTTAAAGTCCTTGTTATTTAAAGGAAAGGACGAAGTCGCGGGCAACAGCTGGTTTAATAAATTTTACGTCTAGTATTGGATTATCGCATTAGTGAAGTTATGTGAATTTACTAATATATTGTTCCTTATGGTTTAACTCGTCAGTTCTATATTGTCGTCACGTACCAAGCGAGTAAGGAATTTCAACCATCCGAGACGGACTTTCTACGGTCGTATTTTATAGTAAGGTATTATTAAATTAACAAATAAACATCATCATCATCATCTCCTTATCCTACTCCCGTAGGGTCGGCGCAACAGGTTTTTGTCCTCCACATAACTCTATCATACGTCATCTCAGTCATCACTCCCTTTTTGATCATGTCACCTTTTGCACAATCCATCCATCTCTTTCTAGGTCTACCTCTACCGGTGTACCCTTCCACACTCATAACTAACGTTCTCCTTGTAACATGCGATTCATCCCTCCTCATAACATGCCCATACCATGCTAACCTTTTACTCCTTACCTTCTCTACTACGGGGGCTACTCTCAAACTTCCTCTAATATATTCCTAAATTAACAAATAAACATATCTGCGTAAAAATATTATAATTATTGGGCTTTTAATGTATTTCACTATTTTTTTACTGTCAACAACTTCTAATGAACAATTAAAACGGAATGAGGAAATTAAAAAAAAACTACAATAACAGCATGATAACCAATTATGTGACAATGTCTTATAATTATGTTGAATTGCAGCAATATATTAAAAAAATCCTTTATAGCATGCAATTTTTTTAAGGAAAAATACGGGTCAGATGTTTTTTTTTTCAATTTACAAATAACAGGTAAAGCGACAAGCGAAACGCGGGAAAAAGCTAGTCTTACTAATATTATAAATCTAAAAATTTAGATTGGTGGATGTTTGTTCGAGTTTGTAGCCTAAACTACTGAACGGATTTGGATGAAGTTTGGCATAGATGTAGAGAATAGTCTGAAGGAAGAATAGGCTACTTACTTTTTTAAACTATTCCACGCAAATGGAATCACGGGCGAAACTAAGTAATATTATAAATGCGAAAGTTTGGATGTTTGTTAGAGTATGTTGCCTAAACTGCTGTACGGATCTTGATTAAATTTGTCACAGGTGTAGAACATAGCTTGGATAAACACATCATCATCACATAGGCTACTTGAATTACACGCGAACAGAGTCGCGGGTAATCAAGTAGTTCGTAACTATATCAATAAGTTGTGCGGATATACTCGTAATTGGTAATTAATCCAAGTGGAATACATTATCATTGTTCAATTGCGATCAGCAGGTCAATACAGTAGTTAAATTATTCTAGAGTTAATAATAATACAATGTTAATGTTGCCATCATGGAATTATGATGTGTAATTAAACATTATTTTTTTTAAATAAATCGTTTCTGGTTCGTTGAATTCTCTTTTAATCGGCGGATTAAGCGTACACAGGAAATAATTGTTGCGGTATTCGAACTCACAAAAATCGCGATAACATTCGTGTCAAATGAACAGTCTTTAAATTAAATTTACTTTGATTTCCTAGAACTCTTCAGTTTATGTAAAGAAAACATTTAACATGAAAAGTTCTTGCCTGGTTGTTTTTTTTCAACTTAACCTTATAAACTGAACATATTTCAGACAGTTTCGTAACTTTACCTAAGTACAGATCTACGATGAATCAAGTAGACAAACCAAATTAGTAAACTTAAACGCAATAACTTCAACGGGAATTGTAAATTCTGACAAACAACTCAAGCATCCATTACCATCCTAAATCAGTCGTGTAAAAATGATTTATTTAATTCTCCTGAGACGTAGCTAAACAGATAGAACCGGTTGTATTTATTTCCAAATATTAATAATAGATTTTAGTGTCAATAGTGTAAAATGTAATTAATCAAGTAATCGATAAGTTGATGTCATGTAAAAAAATAATGAACAAGGAACACGGTTTTTACATTTATTACGTAAAAACAAGTTATAAAAGTTTTTTAAATATTGTATCTCGCAGTAATGTAATTGAACTGGACTGGCTTGCGTTGTAATACAGCAAAGTATCTGTAATCTATATCTATACTATTATAATAAAGCGTAAACACACACTTCTTTGTTGCCTAAGATGTCAGCAATTACAGCATATTTTTAAATAAATAAATAAAACACTATTTATTGACCAAAAAAAATCACAAAAAAGAAAAACAAAATTTACAGAACATATTAATGAGACAAAAACAAAAAAAAAATTTGGCCAAAAGGAGAAGGCTCAGCTGATGCGGTCTCCAGGTTTTTGAATAATTCTTTTTTTAATAAAAAGCCCTACACTTACGTCACGCTTTAGGCTATATATTTTCACGCCATTAAACTTAGGGGGTAAATATTTTGGATAAAAACCCTAATGTGGGAAAGAGACCATAAGTTGCTGCCAACATCAAGGAAGCAAAATTGCCATGCTTTGTCATCATGTCATGTCTGTCACTTTGATATTTGCAATTGAATTTGACAAATGTAATCAATAAAACAATTTTCATAATTTCATGCGAATGAAGTCGCACGGGAACAGCTAGTTTTATTATATGTATAGATAGATATAGATATATATCTTTTTGCTCAGCGTACTGTGTTCTAAAAGACCTTATTTGTAATTAGAATTATAAAAAAATGCACAGACGTATAATTAATATGTAATTGCAGTAATTGCTTGAATCGATCCGATCATAGTATAGGTCAAGTTCGCAATAAACAAAGTAGGCTCGTTTTTATCACGCATTTTGTGTAAGAAACCGAAATTTATTGCAATAAAATACAAAAAACGATTGTCTATTTGTTCCCTTTGTTACACGGGACAGATTTTGATGGGAATTTAGTAAGATGTTCTGGGGACGTAAGACAAGGATTGTCCATCTTGTAACTTTTTGCTTGCACAAAAATTTGTTACATTACTTGTGACTTTTGACAAACGAGAAAGCGGTCACCAAAATTCGCCAAATTAGTAAAGCTACCTCTGACCATTGACATCATTTGTAGTTGCCTACCTTAAAAAGCGCCTCTTACGCAGAAAAATATAATATTTTCTCTACCATTTCCCCTTCCCGTCCTTTTTATTTGTACAAAAAGGTTAGAAAAGGAAAGATAACTAGGAATAAATTACTAGCCCGGTATTCGCGCACATCTCGCCGAAACAAATACACCGACTTCAGGTGATTCAAAATAGATTCATGCGCAGAGCCACGGGGGCCCCGTGGTACATGCGTAATAGTGATCTTCACATAGACTTGGACTTACCCACCATAGCCCAACACCTGAAGCTGGCGTCGCGTCGTTATTTTGACTCTGCCGTCGGTCATCCTAATTCGTTAGTTGTAGGTGCCGCCACCTACAACCCAATCGCGCTCGGTAAATTTCGACGTGATCATCGCAGACCTAGGCACGTTCTTGACTTCCAAGACGATGCAACAACAATCGCTCAGGCTAGGATTAAACAACTACGACAGACAAAACGCCGTAGTCGCTGTCGACTACGGCAATCATTCCCGCGATACGGCCTCATAGCAGGCAGGTTTTCTCCTATCAATGATAGAAGCGTTGCTGGAGTTTCTTCCGCCACTTCTTCTCCAGCGCTAACGCTTTCCGAAGTGGTAGTAATGTTAGATGTAATAATAATAATAATATTAATCAGATAACAGCAGCCGATCAAGCCGAGGTTCGGCCCTCTTGGGCACCCTTGAATCGGAATGCTAAACGCGTATTGAGTGACAGCCCAAGCCGAGGTCCCCTCTCGGGGCCCTTGTGCCTAGTCACTCCATGGAGCGTCCCCCGAAGCGATCTAAGAGCTCGGTGGCCTCCCAATCCGGTAATAATACCGAAGTAACGGCCCGAGCCGAGGCTCCTGAGGGAGCCCTCGAGCCTAGTTACTCATAAACGAGGTTTAGGCTAAGAGCCATCTGCGCTCGGCCACCTCAAGCCCGGTGAATCTGTAAATGCCTCTTCAAGGCAAACAGTGACAACTCAGTCACAAAAAAAAAAAAAAAAAGGAATAAATTAGGCCTCTGGCACGCTCATTTAACGATACGCAGAATTGCTTCCACTTTACGCCTGTCTTCTGTGTGGTCGTGGTATTGCTACGAACGAGCCGACCCATTCGTGAGTTAAAGCGGACTCTACCACTGTTTAAAGCATTGTATACTAGACGTATACTAGAATCGAAACACTTTTGACCACATTAATACTTATTTATTGTAACGTTGACAAGTTGATTTTTAATTGCGATACAACGTAAGATACGGGAAGGTTTCATGAGTCGTGCGAAACCTCGTGTTGTTTTGACGTTGACGCATTGGGGCATTGACATTGCTTGAGTTCGGACGTCCAGCGCCGGTGCATTGCCTAGTGTAGACGTACCGACCATGTTACGGACCGTTTTATATATATTGTTATTTTTAGTTACAAGTGATGTTACTTCTATGCAAAGTTCGAAAGCCCTGGAGGGGTATCCATCTGGTATACTCGGAGATTGTAAGTTTTTTTTTATATAAACCTAGCTGTTGCTCGCGACTTCGCCCGCGTGAATTATATAAATAAATTACCTTTCTAACGGTGAAAGAATTTTTAAAATCGGCCCAGTAGTTTTTTAGTTATTTCAATACATACAAAAATACAAATCTTTCCTCTTTATAATATTACGAGCTGTTGCTCGCGACTTCGCCCGTATGAAATTACAAATATAACCTATTTCGTTCCTTTTTTTCAACCTATTACCAAAAGTATTAACTTAGTAGTAATCTACGTAATAACAGAAATCTACCGATGCAAGATTCCAAATATCTATGCCCGGTAGCTTGTAAGCTGATTTTTCGGTTACCCTTATTGTTTGTGTTCGCGATATCTTCTAAACTATTAGTCCAATTTAAATACTGTAAAGAACAATTTTATTCTACATTAAATTCTCCTAATAACAAACGCATTTATTTGGATAAGGATTAATATTGAAACCAATAAAAGAGCGCTGCAAATAGCGTACGGTTTTTAATTCATTTTGTAAACAAAAAAGTGATTATTGTAAGAAAACCGTTAAAGATAGATATATGCTATCGCGGACTTTTCTGTAGAACTTTTTGAGATCTACAATTCTTTCATACATCATTTTTATATACCTCTAACGGTTTAGGCAGCGTAAGCCAAGAAAAGTTAAAGTTTAGTGAATTTTGACGCCGGCGTCCAGAAACACGCTGTTTATTAATAGCTCCTAAACATTAGTAATAATAAAATATAGCCTATGTTACTCACAGATAAATTACCTTTCTGATGGTGAAAGAATTTTTCAAATCGGCCCAGTAGTTTTTGAGTTATTTCAATACATACAAAAATACAAAAATACAAAAATACAAAGTTTTCCTCTTTATAATATTATATAGATATAGATATAGATTATAGTATAGATGCAGTAGACGTTTTAATGCAGTCTTCACTTTTCATTAATTTATAATAAATATTTGGACTTGTCATTATAAAAATATTGTAGAACTATATTTTTTAAAATGTTATAGGTGAAAAATTTCGTTTCAATTTTACTTATGATAGCCTTTCCAAAAATGAATATCCCTCTCATTTTCATTAAAACAGTTCAGTGGAAATCCACTATAAAGGAAAACTAGGATAAAATGTCGATGACATCAATAAAATATTCACGAAAACAAACACTTTATGTTGCATCAACATTTGTACTGCGGTTTAACTACTTAACTAAGGGTCTTTAAGTTTAAAATAGTGTTCACTTATGTCACCGAACGTTTGTGAATCGTGAAAAATTAACATCAAATTGTGAATTCAAAAAAAATATTGGTGACACCCAGAGACGTAGGAAAACATAAGAGGGTCTATCGCGAATATTTACGAACGTATTCGTAACGTATTCGACATTGTATATCATTTGTTTGTGTACTTCACGTCCAGTAGTGGCGCTGCAAAAATCTAATACAAACTTTGTTAATAATTACGAAATCGTTCCCACGATTATTCGTGATAAACCCTCAGGCCCAAGTATCTTAGAATAGCTTTCGCCTAAAGAACTCTATATGGAGTCAACGGTTAACTATATATCAAGAAATCGATCATATGTTGATCTCATTAACTTGTAACAAAGTTGTTTAATCATCGACTTCAACCCTTACAGTAATTATTGTTAAAAATCTGAAACATAATAGACTTGTAACAAGTAATATGGTAATAAAACTTTATCACCATATATTTGCTTCTGACAGAACTACATACATTGTTAAATGCTATTTATCTTCATAAAACATTGTTTGACTAACAAAGAGCAATGTAGTCGTAGAATATATAGAATTTACAAAATACCGTATTAAAAATCTAGCTCTTGAGCATTACCGTTTATAACAAAATTTTCTGCATCACTAGCTTTCGCCTGCGACTCCGTCCGCGTGGAATTAAAAAGAATACAAAAGTAAGTACTCTATGTGTTCTTCCACACTATCCTCTACATCTATGCCAAATTTCATCAAAATCCGTTCAGCCATTTAGTCTACAAACTCTAACAAACATCCATCCATCCATCTAAACTTTTGCATTTATAATATTAGTAAGATCAACCTGGATAAAAAGGGATATGGCAGGGGACGGGATGTAATGAGGGAAATATCCTTTCTAGTAGACTACGCATTTGGTGATATTTAATTTGTTGAAACTTTGGCAAGCAGTGTCTTTGCTATTGAAGGGTAATATGGCCGTTCATTTCCCATCTTTTCTATGGCCGGTTTCCTAGCTACATTTAACCATTCGTTAGTGTTTTTGGTTCGATAACTTCATGAAATGCGTTTCCGAACCACGTAACTTAAGTTTTACTCCGTTGAAACTTAGGTAAACTTAACACTAATGAATCACTAGGTAATCTATATCTATACTAATATTATAAAGATGAAAGATTTGTATTTTTGTATGTATTAAATTACTCAAAAACTACTGGGCCCGATTTTAAAAATTCTTTCACCGTTAGAAAGGTAATTTGTAGAGTAACATCTATACTTCTATACTATTATAATAAAGCGTAAACACACTCTTCTTTGTTGCCTAAGATGTCAGCAATTACAGCATATTTTTGAATAATTCTTTTTTAAATAAAAAGCCCTACAGTTAAATCATGCTTTAGTCTATATATTTTCTCGCCATTAAACTTAGGGGGTGAATATTTTGGAGAAAAACCCTAATGTGGGAAAGAGACCATAAGTTGCTGCCAACATCAAGAAAGAAAGATTGCTAAGGTTTGTCATCTCATGTCATGTCATTTTGACATTTGCAATTGAGGATTTGACAAATGTAAACAATAAAATAAAGTTTTTATAATTTCACGCGGACGAAGTCGCGAACAACAGCTAGTGATAAAATAAATGGAGACTTCAGCAACTTAACATAAGAATAATAACAATTAACGGAACTTGACTTTAGACAAAATAAATTGCAATTCGTATTGCACAGTATTTTAAGGCGATTTTTTTATCGTTAATATTGAAGGGTAAGAAACAATTAAAAGCGTACTTCCGTAAGCCCTTTCGCTGTTTGAGGTCAAAATGAAATAAATATCTTTCGTACAAATAGTTTACTTCCTTACGGAGTCCTTATTGAGTAACCAGTTTTTTGGTATTTAAATACAAATATGAATAATCGTTAATTTTGTTAAGTTTTGTCGATGGAGGTGAACAGAGAGTGTTTTAAAGGAGGTCAAAGCATACCTTAATTTAAGTTTACATGATAATATTAATAAAATGTTTGTACGTTTGCCATACCGTACGCGATTACGACGCACATATAAAAAAAAATTAAAACAAAGTTTCCTTTGCTCTTCCTTTGAACATTTAACATACGTTAACAACATACATATTAAATGCAAAAATACTCATTCTTGATGCCTCGTATTCATATTTTTTAAAAACGAAATATGTTTTTTGCGTAAAAAAATGGAATTTTCTCATGCTTCAAAGAATTTACTACTTCTTTAATACTACTTTATATGTTTTTCAGAATGACTTATGTTGAAAATTTGTTCTTTATGTTTGAGATTAAAATGTTTTTATAACTTACTAGCTTTCGCCCGCGACTCCGTCCGCTTGGAATTAAAAAAAAAAACAAAGTGAGTAGCGTATGTGTTCTTCCAGGCTATCCTCTATGTTTGTGCCAAATTTCATCGAGATCAGTTCAGCCGTTTAGGCTACAAACTCTAACAAACATCCATCCATCTAAACTTTCGCATTTATAATATTAAATAAGAAGTAAGATAACCCAGGAATAAGTATTTTTTCATAGATATACGATTTTATTAAATAGCTTAATTACAAAGTTAGATGATTTTTAACCGACTTCCCAAAAGAAAATTGTCAGTTCGTCTGCATGTTACTTTTTTTCTAATAATTCGTAATTTAAACCGTTTTAAGTATTATTTTCAATTGAAAATACATACTTTTTAAATTAGTCAAGAAAATACGAAACAAACGGGTTACATAAACCAAATAGTTAAACGTTATTTTATCAATATTTTTTACTTACCACGAAAAGAATAAAAATCTTTGCAGTTAGAACTTGAAAATACTTATTGAAGAATAAAACAATGTCGTCTATAACCGTGTATATCGCCAGGGACGAGAGTAGACATGGAGCAAATCCCCTCATCCCTATAGAACCTTAAAATGTAAAAAAACATATACTTATATAAAAACTACTTTACATAAGGCTATAATCGTGATAACCTTGGGCCTAGCTTACATCATATGGAGGCTATATCATCGGCTAATAACGTCCGTGCCACGGACTCCGTGGTAACTTGTACAAGATCTATTGTCACTATCATTCTGTTTGAAAAGAAAAGAGATAACAATATTTTCTACATCTATTTAAACAGCACGATAAGCTTGTTCATAGTTAAATTGGTATCAGCAAGGACAAAACAATATGTGTTCTTCTAAATATGGTCATATGACCCACTTAATTTTTATTCTGTAGGTTCGTTATTGTATTTATATTTCCGTAGACTATTTTTAAATGATGTACTTTTTTCGACTTACGTTTATCGTAAACAAAAACAATTGGTTAAGCTATTGAACAGTCGAACTGTACAGTTAATATTGACGGTGTAGCGGGGCTTAGAAATTTCTCAGTGTTGTAAGGTATATTAGGGCGTCAAAAGTATTTACCTATTAGCTTTTGACGCGACTTCGTCCGCGTATTAGAAAAACAAAAGTGAATACCTATGTGTTCTTCCAGGCTATGTTTTACATCTATGCCAAATATCATCGAGATCCATTCAGCAGTTTAGGCTACAAACTCTAACAAACATCCATCTATCCATCTAAATTGTTGCATTTATAATATAAAAAAAATAAGATAGCTGTGAAAACAAACTACTTTGTGTGATATTTCATCGAGTATATAATCCAAAACATTTATTTCTTTAAAATATAAAAAATATTCAAAAGCAATAATACGGTTTCCTTTCATAAAACATTCTTTCGATTGACATTTACACCGCGATATTTATTGATTTCCTAAATAATTGAGATATCGTAAATTCTTAAATATGTAAATCTGATATAACGTTTTCTTTATGTTACTATTTACATATATACATAAAATACTGACTGATACACAAACTCTCAGCCGAAAATACTGGGCGTGATCTTAATTAGCACAGAGATTTCTGTTAGTATAAAGAAAATACTTTATCTTAACAACTAATGATGATGAAAGTTTATTTTAATAGACGGAGTCACGGGCATCAGCTCGTTTACAGAATTGCGACAATATTTCATCTATCTTTTTCTACTAAAACTTGTCTATAAATGCGAATGTTTAGATAGATAGATGAATGTTAATAAGAGTTTGTAGCCTAAACTGCTGAACGGATCTCGATGAAATTTGGCTTAGATGTAGAGGAAGTCTGGAAGAACATTATAGGCTACTTCCTTTTATTTGTTTTTTAAATTCGCGAGTCGTAGGCGAAAGCTAGTATAAAAGTGTAATGTCAGATATATACGGACTGACTGGTTTTCAATTTTTACGTTTACAATAATTTTAGTACTGGATATATTCAAATAGAAATATCGTTGAATGTTTCAGGTCCAGGTTCAAGTAAGGAAGCAATAATAACGAAGAAGGCGTTAAAATATTTATCATTCTACGTCCAAGGTCCGGGGAACATTTTCAGCGCACGCCACGTCAAGTACACATACTTCCAAATGCACCAACTCGCGCGTGACAAAGATATCGACTTTAAAAAGAAGACTCTACTCTACATTGGTGGATTCCTTGACAGCCCTAACTTTCCTGTCGCATCATCTATTGCTGCGGCGTATCAAGATTTGAACTATAACGTGATCTTACTGGACACCAATATGTTCACCACTATGGAGTATCCGATGTTAGTATAAACAAACAGGTTGTATTTGAATGCCGATTTGTAGTGTATGATAGAGCATATAAATCATTTATTTTAAATTTCTCTTTACATTTTATAGTACAAACCGTCACTTTTTAATAATACATAAACAGATTTAGTTTTTCCATCGCGATATAAGGCTATCAACCCGGCACTGAAACGCCGTCGCCGTTGATAAAAACTCGGGTTGATTCTTATGAGAAATCTTTTCAATATTTCGCAATGTTAAAATCATACGTAATTATATTTCAGGGCCGCTCGCTTCATGCGTCCAGTCGGCAGACACGCGGCTAAAATGTTGGTAGTACTAATGGAGGAGGGACTAGATCCTAAGAAGCTAGAAATCGTCGGTCTAAGTCTTGGAGCGCATACCATGAGCTATTTAGCAAAAAAATTCCAAGAGATAACCGGCAAGAATATATCAAGACTAACCGGTCTTGATCCATCTGGACCTTGTTTCAGAAACCTCGGTCCTGAAGATCGTTTGGATATGTCGGATGCTGATTTCGTTGATGTTATTAAGACGAACATAGATGGATATGGACTTGCAGCACCTACGGGTCATGTTAATTTCTACGTGAACGGTGGTGAATACCAGCCTGGTGATGTTTTGTGGATGCCTTGCAATGTGTTGTGTAGTCATATTCGATCTTATACGCTTTGGATAGCAGCCTTAAAGCATCCTGGTAAATTTATAGCTTTACAATGTGATTCAGTACAGCAAGCAAGAAACAGAGAGTGCTATGAGAGGAAACCTTTAGTAACAAATTTATTAGGATTAAATGTGGATAAAAGTAAAGAAGGTATATTCTATCTTGCGACAGATAATAATTACCCTTATTATTTAGGTGAGAAAGGTCTGAAAAGGGAAAACGATTTCATTTTAAAAAGTTTGAAAACGATTAATGAAGAAGCTGTGATAAAAATGTGATATATAGTTTAAATTTAGGTGTTGAAAGAATTTTTGGTAGATATTTACATTTGGTTTGTATATAAATAAAAACATGTTGAGATTTTGACTAGTTTTAAACAATGCAGTGCCTTTTATTAACTACAATCTTACTAATATTACAAATGCGAAAGTTTAGATGGATGGACGGATGGATGGATGTTTGTTAGAGTTTGTAGCCTAAACGGCTGAATGGATCTCGATGTAATTTGGGATAAATGTAGAGCATAGTCTGGAAGAACACATAGGCTATTTACTTTTGTTTTTTTATCTCCACGCAGACCGAGTCGCGGGCGAAAGCTAGTATTTAAATAATTAATGTTAGTTTGAAGTTTCAAAAAACTCTATTCGCAATTTTCTTTAAAAACATGATTGCTTTGTTGTTATTTATCTTTATCTAATGGCCGTCATAAATTTTCTGTTTCATGTTCATTTGATTTAATGACTATGCCTATTTTAGGCAAAACAAATTGAAAAGAAACAATCTTCTTATAGGACGAATTTGACTTCCTTATTTTATTATTATAATAATAGTTAAAAGATGCGATAGATAAGATCTATAAGCATTATTATTACTTTATTACTCATTTAATGTTTTTATTACAACAATTTTGCAATGGATTGTTAAATACTTCAATATTATCTCAATGTCATCGTTTTAACTAATTTTATAAATGAATGAATGTTGGTTAGAGGTTGTAGCCTAAACTGCTAAATTTGCCGTAAAAGTAAAAGAAATTCGTCATAGACCATAGTTTGGTAGAAAACATAGGCTACTTACATTTTTTTAAATTCCACGTGTACGGACATAGGCAAAAGCTAGTTTAATAATAGTTTTCTAAACCGTGTTATATTTTCGGTTATAATAATCTGGAACGACACCCATGACCCGATTGATGCAAGTCATGTAATCCACTTCCTGCTTCCTACTAACAATATTTCATAAAAAATGTTACTGTGTTGTACATATTTAAATTGTTCGTTTATAAATTCGAAATTACGTCCTGAGTCTCAATATGTACCCGGAATCAATATAATGGAACAGGAAGAGTGACATTTACTTTATTTCTGCATTATGGTAATATATTGCATATCAAATTCATAAGATAAAAATGCGCTTACAAAATTAGATATGGTTTTTATTGTAAATAAATTATCATACAGTTAAAAGATACACTGATAAAAGCGATGCAATAAAGTCTTTATAATTGTGAAGAATCTAACAAAAATAATATGTTTAATAATTAATAATAATAGTAGAAAATCTTGAGCCTTGAATTTATCCCGGGAAGATGGTGTGGTCCCGTGTAGCGGTAAACAGGGAATATAATGGAAGGTAGGTAACACGAAATAATTGTACATCTAGTTTTTAATAAAACACAATGGTTATTTATAGTTAACTTACAATATATTTTAGTGTTGTTTTAAGAACATAATTACTTACGGTTTGTACTATCCTCGGTCAATACGCAAATATAAGGGTCACATCACAATAGATTTACACTTTAGGACCATGAATGGACCATCGCTGAACTACAATGAAAAAGTATTCTTATTCCATTGTAATTAGATTGGTTATTCAATGAATTTGTATGTATTGTTATTTTTTTTAAATAACTTAACAAGGTGTCTAATTTACCTATTCATCGAATTATCAAAATTAGTTATTTTTTTTAAATAACTTAACAAGGTGCCTAATTTTACTATTCATCGAATTATCAAAATTAGCTATTTTTTTTAAATAACTTAACAAGGTGTCTAATTTACCTATTCATCGAATTATCAAAATTAGTTATTTTTTTTAAATAATAATAATACGTCGTGCACAAGGCCATAAGACATGGATGATTTGTCGTAATGTCATAATAATGCAGCGTAATTTTCATAGATGGCGTGCAAGAGGTTTTGTAACTAAAACTCATATTAACACCGTCTGTTTATTTTTAAACAAATTTCCGTACAAACAAACAGATTAAAATAAAAATAATTTTAACATATTACAGAGAAATAATTTTTTTAAATATTAGGATATGGACAGAAAGGTGATTATCGTATTAATCAATATGTACCTAATAGGCTAATGTTAGGAGCGTTATAGAAGTGTGCTTGCGGCACCGTATTCCCTAGCTAGAGTCCATAGCTCACCCTTGTTCTGTGGAAAGCACATGGATTCTGACAATCATCGGGATAACAAAACTTAAACTAAAAAAAATAGATCTGCACTTTTTAAACTAATTATTATTACTATTCAATTTTATCAAAGGGTTACCAAAGGGTCAAATGCGTCCATATTATAGTAAATCCGCTGGCAGCTGGCTACCTGTACATCTTTTGTTTAAGAACATAATTACTTACGGTTTGTACTATCCTCGGTCAATACGCAAATATAAGGGTCACATCACAATAGATTTACACTTTAGGACCATGAATGGACCATCGCTGAACTACAATGAAAAAGTATTCTAATTCCATTGTAATTAGATTGGTTATTCAATGAATTTGTATGTATTGTTATTTTTTTCAAAATTTCTAGTGTAAAGGGTCAGTTTTGTACCGAACAATGGAATTTTTTGGCGAGAATTGAATTTTTTAATACGGAAATAGACTGCACCTGGCCTTAATTTGAATGTCACGTTATATTATTCTGATGGATAACCTTTGTCATGAAACTCAAGAATGATGATTAAATTGTTTTTAAACTAAGTATTACTTGCATTGAAACCTTTTTTTTATTATATCTGCTTCTGGGAGTCTCTAGACTTTCCCTTTTCCCATAATATATGAGCTGCTGAATCCTGCTGTGCCACTTCATGAAGAATGGAGATCTCAGGACCTCGACCGGCCCAGATGTTGACGACAGAGTCAGTGAAGGACCAGCGAAGGTGGACCTGCGTGAGCTATAAACTATTGAGCTATAAAGATTATCTATACTAATATTATAAAGAAGAAAGATTTGTATTTTTCTATGTATTGATATAAATCGAAAACTACTGGGCCGATTAAAATTATTTTACCATAAAAAGCAAAGTTATCGCTGAATAACATAGGCTATATTTTTAAATTTCACGCGGACAAAGTTGCAAGTAAATGCGAGTAATGAATAAAAATATTAAACGAAAGGTGTTATTGAAGGTTATAATAAAAAATCAGACCCTTGTTCAATAAAAAATCACGTCCGTTTATGTAACATTATTAATTGTGTTTTGATTTTTGTCAGGTGCAAATTAACAGATGTGTTATACACATTTTCTTTGCATAAAAGGTGAAGAGATCAAACTTATGTTAAGGCAGCTGTGTGTTATATAAGTTGACATAAATATGAAGTGTTTGTTTTAATTGGTGAACTGTAAACACTACACGTATAAGAATTCTTACTAATAATATTATAAATGCGAAAGTTTAGATGGATGTTTGTTAGTTTGTAGCCTAAACTGCTGAACGGATCTCGATGGAATTTGGCATAGACGTAGAGGATAGTCTGGAAGAACACAGACTGCTCACTTTTCCTTTTTTTTAATTCTATGCGGATAGAGTCGCAGACGAAAGCTAGTCTATACTATTATAATAAAGCGTAAACACACACTTCTTTGTTGAAAGATCTGACTTATGGAAAATTTGTTGTAAGTCCGCGACTTCGTCCTCATTCGTGAAAGTTATGCTCTAATCCAGAGTTTAAAACTCTGTTCTAACCAGCTTGACCCGTTCAGCCGTCTTTTTATGAACCCCCGGGTAGATAACGACAACAGTGGACATCCGGAATGCCAGAAGAACTACTGATGCGTTGCCGGCTTTTGAGAAGATGGTACACACGCTTCTAAAAGCGCCCTAAGTCGTATAATATAGACAATATCTGAAAAGCCATTAGATATTTTCTCTCTGTAGACGTATTTATGTAAAACTAGTTAAAACAGAAAGCACAAGTTTTGGAAAGCCTAATTCGTTTCAACATGAAATAACAACAAAATTGCTATACTATGCTATACGTATGCCATACACGTTAACGAGTCGTCAAATTAATTAGCATGTAAGGTTAGTTATACACGGTCGCGCCTATGTAGGAGGTTTTCAAGGGCCGACGTGCATTCTGCACACTTGCCTCCATTATGCATGGGGCGGTAGCTTCCCTGCGAAAAAGAAACAAGGCGTAGGCATTGAGACTGTATATGACGACTAAATATTCTTGATCCTTCTATATTTTGCAATTACTATTACGATAAATAGAATAAAAAAATAACATACTATTCTGTAGCTTCATTTGAGTAGTTTTAGATGTTTATTTTCATATCTCTTTATGAGTTTGCGAATGGATAACTGGATGGTAACTCTCCTAGTTCGTAATTGTTGATTAACAGTCACATTTGGGGTTACCTAGTCCCTTATATTAAAATTAATCTGTTGTATTTACAATTTGTATGTAAATCATCAGATTTAAAGATAAGTACATAGTTAAATATTGAATGTAATGTTTGATTTTCTTGTTGCTAAGTGAAATAAATCTGTCATTAATTAAATTCACAAGTATCAAGACTATTGCATCGTGACGCGCAATCTCGTTAATAAGGAGAAACGTAGGTACACAGGGGATCTTCAGCGAGGCAGGAGCCCCCAATTTTTCCTTTTGGCACACTATGCAGAGGTCGTCAAAACTTTTTTACATGTCATAAATGTTTGAGAGGGAGTCTTTCTTATGCGAGACATCTTTTGTCATTGTCCGTTTTATGAGTTTTTATTGCGTTTGTGAGTTTAGTACTCGTATATGCTCTTTGACGTCCGAAGAATGTTTACTTACATGTCTGTTTATTTATAGGGTTGTTTAGAAAAGACTTATTACTTTCTGCATTAATCATGTGACTTTTTAATATATATTTTTTAACGTGAAACTTTATGCGCTGGTTTTAACGTCATTTTGATAGAAAATATACATATTTTGTTTTCATTTCATAACATTATGTGATGATACTTCTTTGGTAGAATTGTTAATAACTAGCTTTCGTCCACGATTCCGTCCTATGGGAAATAAAAACAAAAATGAGTAGCCTATGTGTTTTATATCTGTGCCAATGATCTTTTGAGCTTGAAAATATATTTTTCAATTTGTAAAATATTAAAAAATTTAATACAATCCTTCCCTATATTTATCAATGACAGTCAAAGTATTAAAACATGTGTTTAACTAAAGTGTTTTTGTGGTAATCTACACTAATATTATAAAAGAGAAAATATATGTATTTTTGTATTGAAATAACTCAAAATCTTCTAGGCCGATTTCAAAAATTCTTACACCCTTAAAAAGTTACGGCATCAGTGAGTAACATTGGCTATTTTTTTACATTTCACGCGGACGAAGTCGCGAGCAACAGCTAATAGTATCATTTAAGACACCCGAGTCCCAACACAATTTCACACTACTTGCCCTCTTTCTCGTTTCAATCTTCAAATTAAATGACGTCACTAAATGGGCGTGCCTGACGTAGTTACGTGGACCGGAAGTACGTCGCCGAGTGTAACCGGATATTGCAATTTGGCGCCAAGCCGCAGTCCCGATTGCGCTGGAATGGCCATACAACCTCCTCGCAGCCTGATCGATGGGAAATTAACCGTCATAATGTAATAATACGAACCTTTTTTCGATTAGAACTCCGATTTAACGGATACCAAATAGACTGTCGAATAAAATAAAGAAATGCCATTTCGTCATACGTAGTCATACCTTTAGATCTTGATATCCTGTAAGATTTAATTTATTTTTGTAGGTTCACCAAATAGCTGATAAACAAAAACATAATAAATGAGAATAATGAACTAAAGTAACTAGGTTTAAAACCGAAGTAGGTGTACAACATGACTATAAAACAACTATAAAGAAAGCAACAAAGTGCGATAAAACATACAAAACAAAATCTGAAATAGTCCAATAGAAATTCTGTTTATTACAATTTGCTTATTTAAAATAAATAAATAACCCTACATTTAAAGAAACTCATTAATCAATCTTTTAATATCTTATAATAACTTCTAAGAATTTCAGCATTGAAGTTCTTGCTTGAAGTTCACTCGAGTATCGTATACGAAGACGGCACATCCCCTGGCAACGATCAACCCTCTATTTTATTTACAGCTATCACATCGGAATAAATCGATGCGTTTCGACGGCCAAGGGGTCTGGCCGAGCACGGCGCGTGCGCGGAAAAAATGGCCACCGAAAAAAGCCGGGAAATAAGAGAAAGAATCCGCGGGGTGGGGAAAAGGGGAGGACTCGAAGCAACGTGCGGTCGCTATACACTGCGCACACTGCTTTGCTTGTTTATTTTCTTTTATATTCTATAAGCATGCGTTTTTATTTATATTGCTTTTAATTTTTCTTAACGTTTCTAGAAATTAATTAACGACACATATAGGGATAAATAAAAATTGTTTTCTTCTACTAAAAATCTTAGAGGACGCATATCTAATTAATATTTCTTTCTACGTGTAGCAGACACACGCTAAAGCATGCTAAAGCATGTGTCTGCTACACGTTTGCTTTAGCATATGATCATAGTATTGCTTTAGCAATATTATGATCATAAGTTAAACTTACATTATGTAGTTCTTATTTTTATCTTTATTTTAAGTTTCTTAACGCATTACTTAGATGCTAACTCAACATTTTAAACCTAAAACGTTATAACCTAAAATTAAATAATGAGAATATTTTTTTATAACTTCAATAAAAATAACTCCATTCACGTTAGAATAAAACAATAAAAACCTCTTCAAACAAAGAGCTATTTATATTTTAAAAGTGTAGACAAAAGGACAGAAAGTCCTCAATTTTTTATTGTAGACTCACATTTGTATGATGCAACAGCGAGGGGGGTGTGTCTTCCCCTCCGGCCCGCCCCCCGCCGCCCGCCGCCTGCCGCCCTGAGGGTGGCACCCCCTACGTGCGCCTTAGCGGATACATGCCGCGTTTATAACACGCAGTACTTGCTCGAGTTACTTAACTCCAACTGGCATTGGAGCTTATTCAACTGGTGAAGAAATTCGATGCAATATTGTTACAAACTTGTTTAATTAACTGACTGGAGAGTAACATTCACTTGTAGGTGTATTTCAATTCTGTTATAAATATGTCTAAACTCAACGGTTTGATCAATATTCTGAAGTCATAGAATATATTTGTTTCGTAAAAAGAATGAATAATATCGTAGCCTTACCGAAAGTTATGGATTTAACATGTTTTTCTACCGCTTTTTCTAATTATTATGACATAATTATTTTCCCTGTTTTTTTGACAGCATAAAATATGTTATTTTTATAACAAATGTGTGTAAGTTAACAAGAAAAACAGTAGTCTGTTCTTGTCTATCATGGGAGAGTACTGTACCAAGTACTTGTATAAGAAGAATGCGCATCGAATACCAAGAGAAACGATGACATACATCGACCTAGCTTGACTATCATAGCGAAGGGTTTTTGCCTGTCTTCTGTAACTGTCTAATTACAAACAAACACTGTTCTCATAAGAATGTAATTAAAAATTATTTAAACAGCAAGTAACGTGTTTTATAGGCCTATAGCAAGTTCTTCTGGGATAAATTGGTGTTTTTCTATATTAATATTATGAAGAGGGAAGATTTGTATTTTTGTATGTATTGAAATAACTCAAAGACTACTGGACCGATTTAAAAAATTCTTTCACCATTGAAAAGCAACGTTATCAGTACCATAGGCCATTTTAACAGAAAGTAAATACGAAAGTTTGTATGGATGAAAGGATGTTTGTTAGAAGTATCTCTTAAACGGTGGAACGGATCTCGATGAAATTTGGCATAGATGTTGAACATTGTCTGAAAAAACACATAAACAACTTATTACGTTTTTTTTTAATTCCGCGCGCACGGTATCGCGGCAACAGCTACTTATAAAAATGATTTTATTGATAAACTATAAACAAAGTTTCTTTTATCAAACGTTATCAATTATTTATTTTAAACTCAAATATAAATGATGAAAATCTGGATTATTATATACTTTGTTTTAAAACATTCATCTCGTAGGTCGTACATTCTCAATCGCCTAACGAGGCTAAAAATCAGATTCGAAGTTCTTAATTGGTTTTCGTAGGGGTTCGTAAAAGTAGGGGAATATTCTTTTAAAGAATAATCTCTTTATGAAATAATTTATATACATAGGTATATTAAAAACTCTTGTTGATTGATGTATTAAGTAATAGCTATCGCCCGCGACTGCGTTCGTGTGGGATAAAACAAAAGTAAGCCTATGTGTTCTTCCAGACTATCCAGTCATTTATAATTTTAGTAAGATTAATAAAAATGTTGTTAAACGACTTATAACCAATAAAATACGTTTGAAGGAGATAACTTAGAACTGTTTCCCAAAAGGTTTAGCAAATTTTAAATACATTAAATATGTTGCCAAGAAAATAAAGCGTTAATAGTTCATTAGTTATTACTTGATAGGCATGCATAGGCATAGGTTACATATTTTTGTTTCTTTATTTTCGGACAGAACCGCGGGCGAAAGCTAATTTGTAATAAAGTCTAGTGGTTATCATTACTTACAGTTTATAACCAGAGTTATTTTAAAACTCTATCATTTCTTTTAAAATTGTCATTTTCTGTCCTACAAAACGTTAATAAGTGGCGAAAATGTTGAAATTTTTATCACGAAATATGAAAAATACTTAAGATCCTAATTATTTATATTACGCGTCGGTCTCATTACTTGAAAACTAAAAACAAAACCGTCCAATTAAAATGTACGTTGGTTTTCAACGACTTGCAAGTCGAAATCATTTTTTTTTAATTCCCCACGGCAGCTCAAAACAAAAACCGGGTGCATTTGCGAGCGTAGGGGCGACAGGGCCAAATGCATAAACAGGGGCGCTGTGGGGGAGGCAAGAACACAAAAATAGGGTGCTAAGAGGCACGGCAGCCATCTTTGAAAACGTCGCCCCCGCGCCTGTCGATTTTTACCCGATGCTGAAATTTCTGCCAGGTAATCATTTCTAAGTTTCCAGCAGTGTCGCAATGGAGATTTATTATTATCTATTATGTCATAATATAATAAAAAAATACCATAATTAAACATTTGCGTGATTACACTGTCTCCATTCTAAAAAGTAATAACTCTAGCTCTTTTTAACTTTAATACTGGTATTTAGGCATTAGTAATTTATGAAAAAATCAAAACTATTTTAGCCACAGATTACAATAAATTCAAGTTACAGTCTTGGGATAAAAATATTATTAACGGGAAAGATTGTTTATTTGTTTATTGCATTGAATAGGCTCTGAAAAACTGAACTGATTTCCAAAAATCTTCGCCAATAGAAAGCTACATGATTTTAATAATTACTGACAAAAAATTACATCAAAAAGGTATGGATATGCCAGAAAAGATAACATTATATCTATGCCAACCATGTGAAGCTGGGGTGGATCGCTAGTATATTAAACTCCGAATTAAAGTATATAAAAAGGTATATTTAAATGATTGGTAGACATAAAAATCAATACTCGTTATGTACCAATACAAACGATATCAAAATGTGGGGTGACGAATCGACAAAAAAAACGGCGAGGGTGGGGTTCGAACCCCACAGTTTTTTGTATGAGTTTTTTCTTTAGGGGACTAACGAAGGTTCAATACTATCCTTATGTGCTTATTTATTGTGTACTGATTAGAATTATGGGGTAACGGCTTTTAAGGCCGTGGGTGGGCTTATATAAAGGGCGATAGATGTATTTACAAATCGATATGTAATACTATATATCATTCTAGCTTTCGCCTGCGACTCCGTCCGCGTGGAATTAAAAAAAACAACAGTGAGTAGCCTATGTGTTCTTTCAGACTATCCTCTACATCTTTACCAAATTTCATCAAAATTCGTTCAGCCGTTTAGGCTACAAACTAACAAACATTATCCATCTAAACTTTCGCATTTATAATATTAGTATGATAGTATGATTTGTTATAAAACATAGTCGTAATTTTCTACACGTACTTCATTAATTTGTCTTAAAAATACATGCATAATTTTACTTAATATAGATATGTTACTATCCTAAAATTAATTTGCCAAATTGGCAGTATCAAATAGCGGAATGTCGTCCAAAAAGAGGATCAGCGATACACTCCACACCTTTTTGATCAAATTAGGATAAAAAAAAATTGGCAGTAAGGTAAAGTTTTTGGGTTATAAATATGCATCTCTTATAACGTTTCTACTATTTATAAAGAATGAGAACTTCAATTCGTAACTTCTCGAGAATCGTAAATGAAATGTTATCTATACTAATTTAACATCGATTAATAATTTCAATCGATTTTTAAATTTCGAACACTGGCATCTTTCAATGTCGCGAATAAAAAAGAAATACAATCGATAATGCACGCGTCCAGCCAGTGTTTGAATGTTCCCACCATTTTCCATCGCGTGCCGCAATTCGGGAAACTTCACATTTTATAATGGCTGCGTATTAATTTACTTCATAAGTAGAACCGCCTCGCCTTAACCTCGGCCAATACACCATAACCAATCAACATGCGCAATTATAGACCGTTAAGCCACGCCCGTTCTTTGTGTTTTTAAAACAATTATACCTTTGTTATACATGGGAATTACGCCTTTATAATAGACTAATAATATAAGTATACACGAGTAATAATTTTTTACGTTATCCAGATCTTTGTGATAACTTTTTGTATTAACATTAAGTTTACTGAAGTTATGATACGCTACACTTATTTCAACGGAATTGGTAAATCGTTGGAATTTAATACATACTGTCAATTAAGTTTTTTATTACTATGAATCGATGTTAAAACAAGATCGATTAAAATAATTATTTTTTCTAGGAATAATTGAGTAATAAATATAATCTACTAGCTTTTGCCCGCGACTGCGTCCGCGTGGATTAAATAAAAACAAAAGTGAGTAGCCTATGTGTTCTTCCAGACTGTCCTCTACATTTATACAAAATTTCATCGAAATCCGTTCAGTCGTTTAGGCTACAAACTCTAACAAACATCCATCCATCTGAACTTTCGCATTTATAATATTTAGTTAATAGTTAATATTAGTAAGATATTATTTTTAATGTAGCTTTTTAATGGCTAAAGAATTTTTGAAATCGGTCCAGTATTTTTAATTTATTAATTACATACCAAAAAATACAAATCTGTCCTCTTTGCTTCGACTATACCACTTACTATTGCACTCAGAGTAGTTAAGTGGACACGTAACGTAGATTTAATAAAGAAAAACTTCTAAAGCACGGCAAGCACAATTCATATAGTACGGTTAAAAACTCCGTTAGCAATAAACGTAATACCCAAGCTGTGAACGAATGCCTACGACTGAGGCTAGCAAAACTGGTTCATATGCTTCCTTTTTATTAGTAAAACAAACCGGGAACAGATCCATTCATCTCAAAAGAAACCCCTTCTCGAAGCTACCAACCTTTGGAAAAAAACTAAAGACAGTGCGGAGAATAAATCGAAAATACGAACCACGGTCATGATAGTAAAGGTAAGAGCATATTCGATTCATTAGTATTGACTGAACATTGATATGTACAACTGTTCTATAGTGAGTACGGAAACTGATTTGGTTTTTAATTTGTTTCTAGGAAAGTTAATTGACTTAAAATTGTTTCTCAAAATGTGATAACTGAGTACATAATGTCCCTTATAGACTAATATAATAACAGTAGTACCTGTACAGACAGATTAAGATAATTTTTGACTGTTAGGACTTCGAGTATTTTCGTAATTATTATAAGAAATAAAGTTTTCATAAGATTTAATGAACCTATTTGTTCAAAATTTTATCCTAATAATTCCGCGTACAGTTATTTTGTAAAAAAGAGGCAGTAATGTCTAAAATTATTTTTATTTTACTGTCCTTAAGTAAATCAGCCATTATGTGTGTACGGCTTTATTCACCAGATGGTGGTTTATCGTGTACAGAGCACGCAATAAAACTAGTATATATTTCAAGTTCGTAGAACCGGCTGATGCCGCTAGAGACCCGTTTGCAAGGTTAAGACCCTAGCGGTCTCTGTACCGATCCTGTGAGGCGATTTACTCCGTATTTTAAACAACGCTTGTAGAATTGTACGGTGACGCGATCTAAGATGTTATAAATACCTACCACTACAATTTTTCTATCAAAATTTTAAGTAGCCTATGTGTTCTTCCAGACTATGCTCTACATCTATGCCAAATTTCATAGAGATCCGTTCAATAGTTTAGGAGATATCTTTTAACAAACATCCAATAAAACTTTCGCATTTATAATATTATTATAATAAGAGTAAGATTACCACGGTTTTTAATTTCAATGCCAAACACAAAGGTTAAATCTAAATTATAAAAAAAACATTTATTTAAGCTAATCATGTTTAGTCTAAAATAGCGTTATGTTTACGAAAGAACATATTTCTGATATTTTCGGCGCTAAATCGCAAGTATCAACTCAGACATATACATAGAGACTAGCTTTTGCCCGCGACTCCGTCAGCGTGAAATTAAAAAAATAATAGTAAAGAAATGAAAAACTGTGGCCTATGTTAACTACTCAGACAACCTTTCTAACGGTGTAAGAATTTTTAAAATCGGCCCATTAGTTTTTGAGTATATTCATTACAATCAAACAAAGTTTTCCTCTTTCTAATATTAGTATATTATAGGACATTATTAAAAAACAAAAAATACGCACACATAATAAGGGAATTTATGTTTATCTAATATTATATTTAAATAATACTTAATGATAATCCAATTATATTGTTCCACCTGTCATGTTAAGAAGCTATTCAATTGCTAATTTTTCCAATTGTAATATATCGATAACTCGTGCCAATAATTATAGAAATCATTCAATAGAAACCGAAGACAGGTAAAAAATATTCCATAATGCAAATATTTTCTTACTAGCTTTATAATAAGAAACACTTTTGCCCAATTGAAAAAAAGTTAAGGGTATTTTTTTATGTTGGCCCCCTTGATCTGTTGTGTGAACGGAATTTAAATTATGAGAGATTTATTTTTTTATTGTTAGGTTAGTTTTTTACGTGGTAAACATTTTTTTCATATGTTTGCCACTTAACTCGCTTACGGTGAATGTATTTTGAATGAAATCTTTTGGATGAAGTCATTTTTTTTTAATTCGATGAGCAATTGTTTTTTTTGTAGACCTTTTTTGGATTGATAAAAACGTGTGAGTTTATTTTTGTTTTTAGGAGTATCGTTTAAAATACAGTGAAAAGGAATCTATGATAATTTGAAATTAAGCGCTAGAATATTCGACATGATGATTTTTTAATTATTTAGCTACTTATCCAAAGCTCATTATCCATTAGAGAAATTATTAGACTACTTCAATATTACTAATATTACAAATTTGAAACTTTGGATGGAGGTTTGTTAGAGTTTTTAGCTTAAATTGCTGAACGGATGACTATGAGATTTGGCATAAATGTTGAGCATAGTCTGGAGAAATACATAGGCAACTTAGTTATTTTTTTTGATTCCACGCGGATGGCGTCGCGGGCGAAAGCAAGTATAAAATAGTTATTACTATGACTTTATAGAAAAAATATTTTCTTGGTTTCGTATGTGTTTTATACAGCGTAAACACAAACTCGATACAGCAAGCTATATTTCTCTGTGAAAAGTTTGAAATTGTTGAATGCAAATACGTCGTCTTTCGAAAGCAAAAAGACAAAATTTCCCCCACAGCAGTATGAAGTTAAATAAAGCTTCAGAGCAACGTACGTTCTTCAGACATTTATTTTTATTTCGTCCGAGATGTTGGTAAAACACTTACGTATATAATATCTGTTTGAGGTAAATCCTGAAGCCAGTCGACTGGGCAGCGCAGACTTTCTATTTAACAACTCTCAAAACTTTCTCCATCTGACCATTGCCTTCAAGAAGCAGCTACGAAAAAAAAAAACAAAAAAGAGAAACAATTTTATTATTAATTACGTATACTTCGAATTTTATACTGTGAATTTTCATTACGGAATAACAATTATGAACCTTAAAGGCACCTTAATTATATCGGGCGGTGAAATTACCGCATAATTATGAAAATGTCGAAAATCCCTCCCCCCGCGCCCCCCAACAAACAAAATCCCTACATATTTACGTCACTAATACCTCGCAAATTAAAACGCGGCATCATCAACAGAAAACGTGTTCACTAATTAATTTTCTAGGGAAAAAATTGAATTAAGGGGTGGATTTTGTCGAAACTTAAATAAAAATGCAGATAGGTAGAAGTTTGTTAACAAGGGGGGAGAGATCCCCCCTCCTTTGAAGTTCGGCAAGCACGCAAGGGGAGCGTATACTTAGAGATGAAAAATAAGTCGCTCCCTTTTAAAATAAGATATCTGCGAAATCGGTAGTCGCTGAGTTAGACATTTTACCGCTTGAGCGCCGTATGTGGCATTTCAAATATTTTTATACGAGGATTTTCAACGAACTTCAGAATTTGTTCAATATAAATATAAATGCTTTTTAACTACTTTAAATTATAACTAACTTGCTTTCGTCTGCAACTCCGGCACATGGAATTTAAAAAAAAAAAGTAAGTAGCCTATATGTTCTTCCAGACTATCGTCTACATCCATACCAAATTTCATTGAAATCTGTTCAGCCGTTTAGGCTACAAACTCTAACAAACATCCATCCATCTAAACTTTCACATTTATAATATTAGTATAAGTATATGATTATTTACCGAAGAAAGTATGGATGGATTGTGTGAAAGAGGATATGCTTAAGAAAGGAGTGGATTCAGATATGACGGCTGATAGAGATGTATGGAAGAGCAGCACATACGCTGCCGACCCTCCGTAAGGGATAAGGGCAAGTTGATGATGATGATGATGATATGATTATTTAACGGTTATTACTCACATCTATTTTTTCGGTGGCGGCACTGACTAATTTTGGACCAATCGGGGAACCATCTTCAGGCGGAGTGTTAGTTAGCATTGTTCGCGGTCGGGTCGCGCCTCGCACTGCTTTAAATTGTAATTTTATCACACTTTGTGATAATCATCGGTCAACTAAGTCACGAGAACTACCTTGATTTTTTTATATATCTTCCTTACACTAAATGAAATGGGAATAAATCACTGTCTTAGATTGTGACTTGAGAATTTCCCCGACGTTATAAACGGACTTTATCAAAGATAAAAAATGTTCGGAAAATTCGAGAAGAAAGAAAAGCCATTAAAAACAATCTCAAACAATAATTCGCAGAAAAGTTTCGGGTCTCAATCCTCTTGTCTTTTGCAGGCACTTGATAAATATTACGGAATATCGGTCGGTGTCTTTTGAAGCCTTTTTATTATAGAAAATATAACCTTTCGCTTGATTTATCAAAGATTTTATACTCGTATTTTTATACGCCTTTTGAAAGTTTTTGACAGATTTAATAGCAATAAAAAATTATGTTATTAAACTTTATGATTGGAAATTAATTAAACAAATTTGACGAACGCGGATGGTTGTTAAATTAAGAATTATTGGACGACAGTCTGTATCTAATTTCCATGATTTTTCCTATATTCCATGTATTTAGTTCTTCAACTGAATTTACTATTTATAACGTCCATCGGTTAATAGTTTCCGAATTAAGGTACTTTTGGCTTCACTAATATTAATTACAAGTATTATAGAGAATGTTCTAGAGGTAGCGGCGAAATAATTAAAAGTTTTTGTCATCGTTATTTTAATATCACTTACTAAATACCGTAGTATTATTATCTATCATACTAATCATACTATCATAATATTATAAATGCGTAAGTTTAGATGGATGGATGTTTGTTAGAGTTTGTAGCCTAAACGGCTTGACGGATTTCGATGAAATTTGGCATAGACGTAGAGGATAGTCTGAAAGAACACATAGGTTACTTAGTTTTGTTTTTTTTTTAATTCCAAGCGAACGGAGTCGCGGGCGAAAGCTAGTAATAAATAAATCCGTCGTCTTTTATTTCAAATTTATTATGATGGCACCATTACTTTAAAAGTAAGTCTAAAATAACATTAAATTTCGATTTTCATGTTTTCTTCCTGGCCATGACAATAATTTGTCTCTAAGCAAAAACATTGCATTCTTTAATATATTATGTAAAAGTTGTTGAAATAAATTAGAGGGCGGCGCCACCCTATTATTAAAATCTATCGCCCCCGGGACCTCTTCTAAATCCCATCAAATATGGACGATATGTTAGAAATCGATATTTCCATTTATAACTGCGTTCTAAAATTAATTGATGTTTACAGTAGTTAATTACATTTTTTTTATAAATACAGACTAAACGAATCAATAACTAACAGCTTAGAGCGCAGTTTAATTAGTCATTAGCGTGGTGCGAGAGATTTCCTGTTCACGCATGCCATAGTCCCCGCATGAAAGATCCGTTTTATTTCATCGATAGTGCCCGCATGCGTTGGGCGATAGTCTTTTTACCGCAATGTGATGTAAGACAAAGAAGTCCGTATCCCTTAAACCAGGAATTTAAAAGTTTAAAAAGTAAAATAATTTTCCTTTACTTCATCAAACTAAGAGTAGAAAATGTATTATTAAAAACTTTTTATTTAACTGTCAATGTAGTTTAATGGAGTGCAAATATAACTGAGCGCAACAAAGGAAAGAAATTCTGATCCCTTCAAAAGAAAATTAAAAATGTATCGACAAGCCGCTATGTAAAAGATTTCAAAGTGAAGGGATTCGTTAAAGAAAATGAACTTTTCATCCGAAGGCGAGTGGGGACTTTATTCGGTACAGTCGAGAACAAAACTGTATGAATTTGTTATCTATTCTTTTTTTCATAAAAAAATCATAGAATATAAAAAATAAGAAGCTTATCTTTTACGTTCAACCTATATCTAAATAGTTTGATATAGATGAAATGGTTGTTATTTAAATCAAATCAGTAGCAGTGAGTTTATTTGGAATAAATGACGATCATTTTGTTCTGTACCTTATCAATTATTAGTATTCAATAATATCAAATTGCAATGATCTCAATGTAAACCTATTATGATGCATATTTTTAGAACATGTAAAGCTAAAGAAAAACATAGTCTAGTAATCTTTTATCGTACTGTAAGTATTACTATAATTAACATGTATTTTATGTTAACAAGTCTTTTTGCCGTATGTTTTTGTACTGAGAAAACTTTCAGCATTAATAAGCAAAAGGATGTTTGTAAAAAAACATAACACTTTACCACACAATTGTACACTAACCTTATAAGCTTGCACCCTACGAGATGAAGTTTTTTCACTCAAATCAGATGCAATCCCCCAACGCTTGTTACCGCTTATGTATTATTAGGTTTGTTAACACACCGACGACTCTATGTACTTATTTACTTATTGAATGGGTAACCGAAACGAGCCCTTAGTTAGTACATAACCGGCAGCAGTATACCATCATTTCACGCATGATTTGCTCGTTTGATTGCATTGAGAGTTATTTTGCTTGGCGATCTTGTTCATTCAGACTCGCTGTATATAGACTGCAATTCATTCCGCGACTAATGATTCAGATGAAAGAACTCTCTAATTAATGCTGCTATTTGTCGAATATGCCTAGTGAGATTGTAAAATGAAGTTTATAATACTGGATTAAGTGCTAGCTTTAGAAACAAAATCATCAAAAATATGAATCCATACGCGATGCCAGGAGGAAAGAATAGAGGAAGCCCCCCTTAGAGAGTTAAAAATGTAAAATAGATAGGGACTCCTTAGAACAAGACGATATTAAGTGCCCGCGCACACCTTTGACTAAACTATCTCACAACTGTTTAGTCGCGATTGGATTCCTATGAGCGTATATGGAGGTGCGCACATCGATTTTTAGTTGTGCAACTAAACAGTTGAATTCGCTGCGAAACAATCGACAATCGTACAACAGTTGTCCGAAAGCTTAGTCAAAGGTGTGCGCCCGCTATCATAGTATGGCTACTCCCATAGACCTAGCCTAGCTCATTGTATAGCGACACCTATATTCATTGCATATCTATACTATAATAAAGCGTAAACACACACTTCTTTGTTGCCTAAGATGTCAGCAATTACAGCATATTTTTGAATAATTCTTTTTTTAATAAAAAGCCGTACACTTAGTCACGCTTAAGGCTATATATTTTCAAGCCAATAAACTTAGGTGGTAAATATTTTGGATAAAAACCCTAATGTGGAAAAGAGACCATAAGTTGCTGCCAACATCAAGAAAGAAAGATTGCTAAGGTTTGTCATGTCATGTCATGTCATTTTGACATTTGCAATTGATAATTTGACAAATGTAAACAATAAAATAATGTTTTTATAATTACACGCGGATGAATCCGCACGCGAACAGCTAGTATGTAATAAAATACTGGCACTCATTAAGATATGGAATTAATTAAAAAAACTAAACCGTCAAACGATAATTCTATACCCCGGAATTTCCTGCTTGATTAAAATAAAACCGGTAATAACTCAAAAGTGCCGTTGTATAAAAAAACAAAAGCGTAACTAACAATGATATCCCGACGTCCGAATGCGAAAAGGGGTCAGCGATTCCCACAAACGAAGTGTTGCAACCGAACAGAAAAAAGTAATTTTAATAAAGCTCATCTGCATATTGCACCTCTGTTTATTAAGACAATAATAAAACTTGCCGAATTTCGTTACGCACCGACATCTGTTCTTAACCCTTCGCCCGCTATTGTTTAAACTCGGAAAGGTAAAAATAAATCACAATGCATCGCGTTGACACAATTATGTGACCCCCCAAAGTACCCGGTTGTTTTAAAACAAAAAAAAAGAATTATTGTTATAGTTGGAACAGGTTTTTATTATCATTAGAAAAGGGTAAAGTGAGATGTAAACTTGTAAAGTGTTTCGGCATGTTGAGGGTTGACGATTTAACGAAATTGTTTTGATTTCAAATCGGAATTCCAAATTCAAATTTTTCAACATCATTAAATTTTAATTGGTTCGAAGAATTTTACATCGCAAAATTTTGTGTTTTTATTTCATTTTTAATATTTTCAATTCAATGATATTTTGTTAAAAATGATTAAATATTAACAAAAATACTATTGATATTATTACATATTTAAAAATGTCCAATGTTTGATATGCGTAATTTAATTTAGGATCCGAAATAAAATATAAAAATATGATATTAAAATGTTTATTACAATTTTAATCAATGACATTTATATTTTTTCGAGATAATAAAGTGTCGTATAAAAACATTGAATTGCTAACCCTTTAACATCCAGTTTTAATTATAACTTCTTCCCCTATGCATCTCCAAGACATTGTCCTCGATTATAATTTATTCAATTTCTTTATGAATTATTTTACACTGGCAACTTATGCAAATCAAAGTACATTTAAACTCAGAGACAAAGATTTTTATCGTGTGTCATTTTCCCACAAGACGATATTGTTTATGCTTTTAGGAACCGGAAAGAATTCCGGATTCTTTTTTTTAAATATTTGCATTAATTTGTAAGTATTGTAATGGGGTAAAATTGGTGAGATACGAAATAAAATGTACCAGGAACCCATAGCCATAAATGAAATGGTTATAGAGAACATTGATTGATCTTAATTTTAATCTATACTATTATAATAAAGCGTAAACACACACATCTTTGTTGCCTAAGATGTCAGCAATTACATCATATTTTTGAATAATTCTTCTTTTAATAAAAAGCCCTACAATTACGTCAAGATTTAGGCTATAATATATTTTCACGCCATTAAACTTAGGGTGTAAATATCTTGGATAAAAACCTTAATGTGGGAAAGAGACCATAAGTTGCTGCCAACATCAAGGAAGCAAGGTTGCCATGGTTTGTCATCATGTCATGTCATTTTGACATTTGCAATTGATAATTTGACACATGTAAACAATAAAATATCAAAAATTCATGCGGATGAAGTCGCATGGGAACAGCTAGTTTTTAAAATAACTATAAAACAAATCAATTATAAAAGCCTTGTCAATAAAGTGAATAGTATAAAACCTTGTATATTAACGTTTAAAGTATCTAATATTGAGAAGCACCTGCAGTAAATAAAATAGAAAACGGAGATATTATCGTGTAATTATGCAACAACCAGGCTACTTGATAATCTAGACTTAGATATTATACCTGCGTAAAAAACATCTGCCTGTCGCCTGTCGGAGACATTTCTTTGTGTTAGAAATTCGCTTTTTATATAAAAAAATAGTTAAGCGCTAGTTGTAAATTCATCAAAGTCATTTATTGATATTAATTTAATAGCCTTTTAAAAGGGAAAGGAAATGTTAAAATGTATTCAATTAATGTTTTCTATTGTTCCACATGTTCGATTTTCATTTACGATTTTCTGTAAAATAAAAAAATAAAAATGTTGAAGAAAGCTTATGGGCGTAAAATATTCTAAAAATTGTACTGCTTATTTCACGAAGCTTTGGAATATAAAACAAGTTAATATGGACTTTAAATATTGACAAAATGATAACAACAAAGGAAATGAAAATGCGTTTTTCGTAAATGAAACTTCATTCGTTCGTTTAGGTTTTATTCATTTTTATTTTATGTTACAATGCAATGTGTCGCATTCACCTTGTATATAATAAAGTAGAGTTAATATTAGAATAGTGATAGTAGAGTGGTAATAAATTGTCAATTGACTGTCTAAACTGATCGGAGCACGATAGCGCCGGAAGTAAATGTGTTCTAACTTTTTTTTATCTGTATTCAACAATGTGTGTCGAAGGATACGTAATTACTGTGACTAGATTATTTAACATGTTGCTGTTTAACTGTTAATATTGGGAAATTGGGAATTATCCCAGAAATTTCTTTACCGCGTAGTAAACCACAGTTTCTAATTAGTTTAATAGTTCGATTGAAGACTTTATTTTATTTAGAATTCAAATGAATTATTTTATCAAAAGGGTTGTCAAGTTTTTTAGTCTTAAGACTTCTTGTATTTTAAAGGAAAAATTTTATATTTGAAGAAGTATTTAGCTTCTACTTAATATTATTTTCAATAAGACACTTCAAGCAAACGATGAAATAAAAATAGAAGAAAAATTAAATTTTAATTACCCCTAAAGAGATCGTTAAATATTACATCCGACGGGCAAATAAAATCAAATAGAAATGTTACCAATTAGCCAGCTTCAAGTATTGCCAGGTAAAAATATTTCCCTCCCTTCGGATGAGATTTAAAAATAAAACAAAGAAAGCTAATGACGGCGTAGCAAATTTGAAAATACTTTTAAAACAAATTATTTCAGAAAAAGGACTAATTAAAAACCAACTCAACATCGTCTTAACGGATTTAAGCCTTTTTTATTATTTATCTGTTTATTATAGCCGTTAATCTTACTAATTATTAAGTAATACGGATGTTTGGATGTTTGGATGTATGGATGAATAAGTAAAGTATCTAAAAAAGCTGAAGGTATGAAATATGGAGAAAAGAGTAGTAGTATACACTTCAGAATAACGCATAGACTTAAAGCGTGCGCACACTTGTAACTAAACTATCGCACAACTGTTTCTCGCTTTGATTCCTATGAGCTTATATGGAGGTGCGCACACTAATCGATTTTTAGTTGTGCAACTAAAAATTGAATTGGCTGCGAAACAATCGACAAACGTACAACAGTTGAGCGATAGTTTAGTCAAAGGTGTACTCGCTCTTAACTTAGTTTTTTAAAAACCACGCGAACGAAGTCAAGAGCGACAGCTAGTAATTTAAAAACGTTCCATTTCACAAAACATACATTCACAAATTCGAATTATACGCGTTACGTGAATAAAGTTAATTAAAAAAGGTTTTTTTTTAATACTCAATTAACATGGTAGGAACTTTATATAGAGGTCTCAAGGGGAAAAGTAGACCATAAATTGTGTGTATAGTTGTGAATAAACATGCGATATTTATTCCTGCTATATAACGCCGCCGACGGATATGTATAGCTCTACATCTATTATTGTACGTAACTGGACTTAAAGTCCTGTCAATGATATGTAACGTAGAATGGACATACCTTTTATACCTATGACGTAGCTTTTTGTATTAAATGACAGTCAAATTTTTTGTTAGATTTAATATAAATCTTTTTTCTTTTTTAATAATTACGTTTCAGGCAGCATTTATGTTTTTATTTTATTTTATGGTTTTCATGGTTTATAATGGGGAAGAAGAAACAGGCTTTATCAAATTTAGTTACTACATCATCATCATCATGTATAAAAAGCATTTCAGACAGGTTACGAAACGTAGAAGTTTAATTTTCGAAGGTAAAAATCTGTTATATCTTTAATATTACTCTGTGACTACTCTATTTGTGGTTTGATCAATGGTAGTAAGTACTCTAAGTTTAGATCTGCCGTTAGAAACTAAGCCCTGTTTTTATTGCAAACGATAGAACATTTTTTGTTGAGTATACGTCTCCATTATAATATTTAATACGACACGACTATGTTCTGTTAATAATGTAAAATTGACAAACTGCACTTTATTTTGGCTATTAAAGCAAAACCCATCTTTCTTATGTACTATAAATACATTCATCATTAGGACTTGATCTTAATAAAATAAAAATATCATCCACATTTCGTTTTTCTCCAAAAGATGTCGCTGTTACTACATTTTTGACATCTGTCATCTGTCAATTGAAAGGACACGTGTTGTGTGGTGAGACTGGTTGGCAGATGTGGTTTGCGTATAGTTCCAATTTGCCTAGTCCAGCCGCGGTACCAATCGACCTTGATAAACCAATCGGTTTCACTTTTTAATAATTAAGTTTCACATGTCCGCCGACAGATGTCGACTGGTGTCGATTAAAGAATACAACACCGATTCCGAGTCATCGACCGATCGATTATTGTATGCAAATTGCAAAATTTAATTTAATCATTATACTAATCGGTTTGCGCTGTTTATGCTAGTGTATGTATTTCGATAAAAGAAATAATTCATAGCTTTATAGTTTTAAGCAAGCTGAGATTGCTTTAGTCCTGGCAATGTGTTGTTCAATACAAAAAAAATTAAGAACTTTTCATCGTTCCTACTCGAAGAGAACCTCAAGAGATTTTAAGGTCTTTTATCATAGTTTATCAACATCATAGACCAGTGATTCTCAACCTTTTTTTTGTTGCGGCACATATTTAACTTTAAAATTTGGTGGCACACAAAGAAAAAGATAAAAATTATTTACTTACTACAACACACTGCATAAATAGTTTATGACAAAAATATGCAAAATTTGGCGGCACACTTTTGAAATTTGGCGACACACAAAAGTGCCGCGGCGCAGTGGTCGAGAATCACTGTCATAGACAATTAGCCTATTAATTAGCATTATTCAATTATCAAAAACCTAAAACAAAACTAAATTGAATTAGGATATAAGTTTCTGTCATAGAAATGTTAGAATTTAAAATAAATATGGTGGGTGCCGTATCGTTGGACCGTGTCAACTAATGGCGAACCCTTAGGTCACGCTATGCGTAAGTTGTCGGCCATTTTGAAAAGTCGCTTGTAATGCACGCGAGTTGTCTAACGGGGGCGAGAGAGGGCGCGGGGGAGGTCAATGCGGTATACAAGACGTGTCGGAAAAGAATGACTGTAATTACACAATGTTGAATACAAAGAAATAAACGAATTTTATACGTTGACGTGTTTATTGTTTATGATATTAACTGAAATATACACGTGTAGGGGGTCTTTGGTTTTCATTAAGTTTGATAACACATGTACAGTTAACTGAAATTCCGCGTATTTCCTTAGTTAATAACTAATTGAAGTTTATGAACTTTATTTTTTTTAATCTTATTAACTGTCATGCACCATTTGTACAAATCTGAAATTTATGAGAATACTTGCTTTCGCCCGCGACTCCGTCCGCGTGGAATAAAAAAATACAAAAGTAAATAGCCTATGTGTCCTTCCAGGCTATCCTCTATAACTATGTCAAATTTCATCGAAATCCGTGAAGCCGTTTAGGCTACAAACTCTAACAAACATCCATCCATCCATCTAAACTTTCGCATTTATAATATTAGTAAGATTAGTAAGATTGGCTCGATCAAAAAACTTTTAAAATCATGCTAAAGAGACAAATTTCGTGATATTTTATCGCGTTGCGTTTTGTCTCATAGGTAAAACGCCAAAAGCCTATTAGCCCTAAGTATATGTTGGAGAAATTCCCGAAAATATTTCGTTTTACAACGTACAATGTTGTTTTATTAATGTTGCATTGTTATAAACGTCAAAACGTAAACTTTATTACGATTTTGTATTAACGTATTTTAAACATGTGTTCGATTTAATGTAATTGTTATAAGCGTTCAATGCATACATGAAAATTTAGCTAGCAGCTATCCAAACACATGCCCAGCCTCGGGGTCAATTTTTAAACGGACGAGAAATTAATAAAACACAAAAATGAAGGTAAATTGTATGTTATTCCATTTTGGAGTCAATTAACGTAGCAAGTTTCATGATAATATCGAAAAATAAATTGTCATGTGGTATAAAGGTAGCTATAGTTTTTTTTCCGCCATTATTGATGACCATAAATAAAGTTTGACGTGCCGCGTAAAGTGTCGCCTGTCGAATTATACAGCAATTATTAGGCAAGACCAGGTCTTGTGTACAATTTAAAAATATATTAATAGAGTTTTATCTATGCTTTCATTACATAAATGCTGGCCGTCGAGAATCCATTTACGTTCCACGTTTGAATTTAAAATATCGTTAAAAATACAATGTTGCTATAAAAAGTTCAGTATAGGGAATTGTGGTAATAAATTTTATTAAAATTACTACTTAGACAATAGGTCAGTAAAATGTTTTTTGTAGTCCTAAAAAATAGTCTACGACTATGAAAAGAAAAAAATGTTTATTACAAAAAGGGTGCAGTGATATACTCGTAAATGTCACAGACGAAAAAAACAACGCCTTCCGGTTGTGAGCTGATTAAAATCAGAACGATATTCGAGAATTTTAACAAAAAAAAATATTTTACGTTAAAAAAACGAGCTTATTGTCTGAACGCGAATAATTTCGACATTCGTTACAGTGTACTCGATTCTTTGAAATGCCAGCTTTAAATCAAATCCTATCAAAAGGAGTAGTCAAATTTCCACTTTCATTGTTTCACGCGACAAAATCAGGGGTCGAGTTGGCGCGACGATTTTTTTCGCGACTTTCGAATTTAAATTAAAATAAAAACGTCTATTGTACTAGTTTTTTTTAATTAGAAACGAGCGGAGTCATTTTTCATGCATCGCCTGTTATCTGATTTACCTGTCAGTGGTTGCTTTGTTTTTTTTTTTAATTTAAAACTATAAATTCGCTCGTTGCATGTACATAAATTGTGCCTAGCTATAAAATGTGCGTTCGGATGTTTGTATTTCTCGTGGACGTTTGGAATAAATGTGATAATTAAATAGTTGCGAATTCCTATTTTTTACACAGTTTCGTAGAAGTTGAATTTAAAAATGGTTGCACATGTCATATGTGATATTTCTTAATTAATGCTTGATTATAATAATGACAGTTGCGAAACGTTTTTTGTTATATTTTACTTATGTCTGGCAAATTACAAATTTAACGAAATAAGAAATACGTTATTCCAATTAACTTTATAATATGTTTTAAATTAAACGCTCTTTAAAATCTGTTAAGGTTTTTTTTGTGTCCAGTAAACGATGTATTTTCTTTAATAATTTTTTTTAAGAAATTTCATCCGACATCTAAAATATGGAGAAAGGCGTCAAGAAAAGCTGTATAAGATAAAATTACCTTTTGCCCGTTCATTCGTGTGGAATTAAAAAAACTTAGTAAATAACCTACGTGTTCTTCCAAACTGCACTCTACATTTGTGCCGAATTTTATCGAAATCGATTAACAGGTATATACTAGGTTTTAACTAGTTCTAAACAAATTGCAATATCAAAGATTCATCCTTACTATTTGAATTATAGTGGACTAATTTATAGAGAAAATTTATTATAATAAGTTTAGGTTATATACTAAAATAAAAATTTACACATCCTTTAGAAACAATGTAAAAGTTTATTTATAGAGGCAGAGATTTAATGAAGTTTAAACATTTAATTACATATTTTTTTATCAATTAAATAATACTCCGTGTAATATCTATATACAAATAAGTCCTGGTATAGGTAAAACTTAGAAATCTTTAATTTTGTTTTCCACTAAATGTTTATGTATTGGGTAATCTTACATATTACGTATCCTTTTGTAAAAGGAATTCGAATATTACCGAATACACAATTAGAACTAGCATAAATCTCAAGCAAAATAAAACATTAAAAGAATGTTTTATAATATTTGTGATACACGAATATTTCTGTGCGTTGATTCATATTTTATTATTTTTGAAGTGGTACCCATTACGGCCGCCATTCATTGCAACCTTTTTAAAAATTCCAGAGTTCAAGTCCAAACATTCAAAAAATTGTACCCGCCATTTCTCACGCACACATAGAAATGGCCGGTAATACGACACAAGTGGTAAAACAGTTCACCTGTCCGCTACTGCACAATAGATGGCAGGACCAACCAAATATTTAAAAAAAGATTTTTTCATTATTAGCATTTAATATTTGCATATATATTTTTGATGTACTTTACGTAATTTAAGTGCATAATATTATATAACTTTTTAAAATAAAATTCTTTCTAAAAGTTGTAGAAAATCAACACAAGATGTCGCTACTTGTAGCGCTATATCCAATTCCAAAGCTACACAAAGGCAATAGTAATATTCGCGCCCGAAGACTCCAGGACGTGACTTTCGAAGTAAACTGTCTCATTTTGTATCCAAATTGCCTCCTCACATCTTATTCGGTGTGTTTTAACGCATTTATATTCATTTCTTGACGCTTTTATGAAGATACATGTACTTCGGTAAAGTCAAATAAGACCCATTGAGATAGAAGACATTTATTGTCTTATTAGAATTTAAGCAGAAATAAGTGTAATTTGTTCTAAGTTAATTAATTAGTATGTTTATATTATTTAAAAAAAGGTGTAAGTCCGGAGGCCTAATTTTAGTCCCTTTCCCTTTCCACCCTTTCTTGAGAGGAAAGGATGGGAAGGAAAAGTGGATTGGGCTCTTTATGTGCGTCTCCTCCTCCGTCAATTAAGGGTAGACAACGCATCTACAATTGCGGATGTCTATGGGCAGCGGTCGCTTTCCATTTCGGTGGATTCAGGTGGCCGCTTGCTCGTTTGCCACCTTATACTATAAAAAAAAAGTCAGTTAGCTCTCAACAGTATTACCTAAGATAACACAATACTATACAAGTAACATTGATTAACACTAAATGTATTATTAGTGTAGTTTATTTTAGTTTATTATTATCTAGTACGGTATATGAAGCTAAGCTTATATTGCAAGCTCAATTTAAGAATTTTATTTATCCATTAAACTAAATAGGCATTGGTTAAAAGGTAACCAGTTTTTACATTAAGGTAACATTATCTATACTTCTATACTAATATTATAAAGAGGAAAACTTTGTATTTTTGTATTTTTGTATTTTTGTATTTTTGTATTTTTGTATTTTTTGTTTTTTTTAATTCCACGCGGGCGAAGTCGCGAGCAACGGCTCGTCTTTGATAAAAATAACATTTCCCTTTAAGTCATGACTTCTAAAGAATGTAAACACTAATTGAATTAAAACATTTTCAGAGAAATATTTCTACAAATTAGATATCAAATGATCTAAAGTTGTTTATCACTTTATTAGGTAAGCACCTTTACATCACAAAAACTATCCATCCTTTTCTAAACTTTAACTTTTCACGGCTTACGCTTCCTAAACCGTTAGAGCTATATAAAAATGATGTATGAAAGAATTGTAGATCTCAAAAAGTTCTACAGAAAAGTCCGCGATAGCATATATCTATCTTTAACGGTTTTCTTACAATAACCACTTTTTTGTTTACAAAATGAATTAAAAACCATACGCTATTTGCAGCGTTCTTTTATTGGTTTCAATATTAATCCTTATCCAAATAAATGCGTTTGTTATCAGGAGAATTTAATGTAGAATAAAATTGTTCTTTACAGTATTTAAATTGGACTAATAGTTTAGAAGATATCGCGAGCACAAACAATAAGGGTACCCGAAAAATCAGCTTTCAAGCTACCGGGCTTAGAAATTTGGAATCTTGCATCGGTAGATTTCTGTTATTACGTAGATTACTACTAAGTTAATACTTTTGGTAATATGTTGCAAAAAAGGGCGAACGTAATAGGTTATATTTGTAATTTCACGCGGGCGAAGTCGCGAGCAACGGCTCGTCTTTGATAAAAATAACATTTCCCTTTAAGTCATGACTTCTAAAGAATGTAAACACTAATTGAATTAAAACATTTTCAGAGAAATATTTCTACAAATTAGATATCAAATGATCTAAAGTTGTTTATCACTTTATTAGGTAAGCACCTTTACATCACAAAAACTATCCATCCTTTTCTAAACTTTAACGTTTTTTGTTACATCATGCTATTTCACTCTTACACAAGACCCCTTTTTCAAACCCCACCTTCTTTAACAATGGACTGGTTAAGGGTGGGGGTTTGAAACGTTTATCGCAGTTCGTATGCGCAAGAGTCGTTATATGGCAAGTACACTTAAAATTAATATATAATTTTGAGTGATTTTATTATAAGAATGTATTGTTAGTTAATCATTTTACTACAAGGACATTTTACTGTAACTAGGTAAGTGTTAGGTTGAATAACTTTGTTTAAAAATGCACCATTCTTTTTATAAATCTCCAGAAGTTTTAAGTTCAGACTTCAAGGCATAATCATACTCATACTATATATAAATGCGAAAGTTTAGATGGATGTTTGTTAGTTTATTTAAACTGCTGAACGGATCTGGATTAAATTAGGCATAGATGTAGAGAATAGACTGGAAGAACACATAGGCTATTCACTTTTGTTTTTTTTAATTCCACGCGGGCGAAGTCGCGAGCAACGGCTCGTCTTTGATAAAAATAACATTTCCCTTTAAGTCATGACTTCTAAAGAATGTAAACACTAATTGAATTAAAACATTTTCAGAGAAATATTTCTACAAATTAGATATCAAATGATCTAAAGTTGTTTATCACTTTATTAGGTAAGCACCTTTACATCACAAAAACTATCCATCCTTTTCTAAACTTTAACGTTTTTTGTTACATCATGCTATTTCACTCTTACACAAGACCCCTTTTTCAAACCCCACCTTCTTTAACAATGGACTGGTTAAGGGTGGGGGTTTGAAACGTTTATCGCAGTTCGTATGCGCAAGAGTCGTTATATGGCAAGTACACTTAAAATTAATAAATAATTTTGAGTGATTTTATTATAAGAATGTATTGTTAGTTAATCATTTTACTACAAGGACATTTTACTGTAACTAGGTAAGTGTTAGGTTGAATAACTTTGTTTAAAAATGCACCATTCTTTTTATAAATCTCCAGAAGTTTTAAGTTCAGACTTCAAGGCATAATCATACTCATACTATATATAAATGCGAAAGTTTAGATGGATGTTTGTTAGAGTTTGTAGCCTAGACGACTGAACAGATTTCGATGAAATTCGGTATAGATGTAGAGAATAGACTGGAAGAACACATAGGCTATTCACTTTTGTTTTTTTTAATTCCACGCGGGCGAAAGCTAGTTTAATTATACAATTTAAATACCGGCTTCTATATTCAATAAACTTAATTATAACTTAACTAAAAGCATTCACATTAAATTGAAAATATTACCAAATGAACCCTAATCGAATTGAAAATAGCTTCACTAAATTATTAATATTAAAATCGTGAGATACTCTATAACTATTATATACTGATTTTAAATTATATATCTCAAATAATCAATTAAGAATCTTAAATATAATCATATATTAAATCAGTATATTTATAATTAATTACATCACGTTTATCCATTAATTACAGCGCTTTAACGCAGTGGGCGTTTTTGATGCTTTTTATAGTCTTTCGGTTCAATTTACTATAACTATAGTCATATAGATAGAGTGTATATGACCTCAATAAGCCTTCTTTGTCCACGCTCGCTACCGTGAAGTCGATCACTATCGGACGCCCACAGAGTAGAGTAGCGTCAGCAAAATGATTGCAACAATTATATTCAATTTAAAATGAACTAAACCTGACAAACATCATCATAATTTCTACAAGCCTGTTGCTACACAGTATGTAGCACTTTAAGTTAATTTTACTCATATAACTAATGAGAAAGTTTGGATGGATGGATGTTGGTTAGTTTATTTAAACTGATGAACGGATCTGGATTAAATTAGGCATAGATGTAGAGGATAGTCTGGAAGAAGACATAGGTTCATACTTTTTTTTTAATTCTACGGAGACGGACTCGCGGGCGATAGATAGTCAATGATAAATCTTATAACATGTCAAATTATCTATAGTATTATTGTGGTTACTTATTTTGGGTAAAATGTGCAGCGTTATTTTGTTAGGATTTCATTTGGAATGAGAGGTAAGTATGTATTTATTACATAAACATGACTATAGCAATATGCCAATGTTGCATATCGTAATAAAGTTAGAAAGTCTATTATTACATTTTTTTTATACCGAAGGAACTTAAATTTCAATTAGTCTAGTACTAAAAGTAACTTGTGATTTTTTGCTGACTGTACACTAGTGAAGTTGCATTAAGTGTTTTGTATTCGGACAATGAGTTAATTGAAAAGCTAATAGCCAGATGTACTGCACAGGAATTCGAACCCGTCGCTGACGCGTTAATTTGTATATCACTGCGCTATCTGGTAGCCGCAAATTTGCATTGAATTTAAAAATTGTGCAAATCATTACTACGCAAATCATGATCATGATTTTAATGAAATCATTATAATTATTGTTATAATGAATTAATCATTAAAACAATTTAATAATTGCCGGAGGCCAAATTTTAGTTCTCTTTCTATTCAAATCGAAGAAAAGAGTTGATGAAGGAAGAAATGCATAAGCAGGAGAAGGAGGAGGAATGTCTGTCCGTTCCCTTTTCCGTCGATAAAAGGTACCTAAGGCAACTCATCTGTATTGGTCAATGTCTATAGACAGGAGTAGTTTCGCTATTTCGGCGAATTCGTATAATGTGCCTTATAATATAAAAAATATAATTTCGTAGTAATTAAAGGTTTAAAGTCAAATAAAACAATATTTAAAGATGTAGAATATTTTTATTTTCAGAATATAAATTTCATACTTAAAAATAATCACATTTTCAGAGGAAGTATCTCATTAAAAATTATTCAAAATGACTCTAATCTATGAATCTTTATGTTAATAACAAGTTATTGTTTCACCGGAAGCAGATCTACGTGACGAAGAAACGCCTTGGAATTCCTTACAAGCTTGTTACAGATTCATTTTCATGTCAGAGAAGGTCAAATAACTTAGTTATTAGGAACGAACGTACATCTGTTTCTAATATAACAAAGAGTAAACTTAGGTAATAAGTAAGAAAACATTATAAAATAATAAAAACTGTCATAAAAATTACTATAAGCAGGTTTTTATTGTAAAATATATATAACTAGCTGTTGCTCGCCACTTCGCCACCGTGAAATTTAAAAATAATAAAAAATATAGCCTATGTTACTCACATATAAATTACCTTTCTAATAGTGAAAGAATTTTTAAAATCGGCCCAGTAGTTTTTGAGTTATTTCAATACATACAAAAATACAAATCTTTCCTCTTTATAGTATTAGTATAGATTAAAACAAATTGTCAACCATATTTGAAACCATGATACCTAATTGTTTCGACAATTAAATTTTACGGTGATATAAAAACAGAATCAACAAACGCGACAGAATAAATTCAATAAATCTATGCATCTTAATGAGAAATTAATATAAGTTAATTGAAAATGAAATATTCCTTCAACAAAATTCAAACAAATAAATCAAGGAAACGCCTCGTAAATTACACTAGCGATGGTTATAGCCAGTGACTTTCGTCACCAATTAAACACACGCACAATTTCTGCGCTCTAATAAAGGGAAGTTTTTTTATGTGTAGATAACAGTGTTTTGGTCTTGTCACAATTAATAATATAGCATTGTTTAATATAGTAAGATAAACGGCCCAATACTGAAACGACATTTAAATTGTAACAGCGTTTTAAAACTCACGCTTAAACTCCAATTTTCTTTCAAATATTGACATCTGTCTGAACATATGTGTTTAGATTAGTTTCAATATTCGGCCGTAGGTTACATAGAAGTGATTGTAAATTCAATACAAAATCTTCAAGTATAAAAGCAGGTTCTTTTTTTAAGCTTTGTTCCTGAATTAATACCGTGACTGAAAAATATTTTACCTACTATTGTTTCTAATTTTTGCAAAAACAAATGCTACGCTAATATGACGTGAAAATTATTACAATTTTCTTCAAAAATAAGCAATTACACATCAAAAGTTTCTTTAATTCCGCTACATACTGAGCGTATGCTCAGTTCTGACAGTTTTAACTGAACAATGGAACTGCTAAGTTAAAACTGTGCGTGTAGGAAAAATTTTAACTGTTAATTGTACTGAATAGTTCGACTCTACAGTTAAAACTAAGCGTCTATAGAGGGCATTATAGGGACGTGTTGAAAATGTTCAATCGCTTCCAATTTCAAATTTCGAGATGCGAATACAAAATTTCTGGTTCGTTCAACCCTCGGTTCTGCAAATAAAAGCGAGGAGAAACTAGCACGCAACATGACATCAAATCATAAGAAGTCATTACGCATCGGAGCAGACGACGCGGGGCCCTAATTTCAATGAAGACCGAAAAACTCCCATATACCATGTTTGCCTAGGCGGTTTTGATAATTCACACCATCGAAAATGTAACCTTATAGCCACCTTCTTAAGGTGCATTATTAAAGTGATCATTTTGAAGACAATCGCACACATGTTACTCATACAGTAAAAAGAAATTCGACTTTATTCTGTATCACTTAAAGTTGTATTTAGTATATCAAGTGTACAGTCAACATTACACGCTAGCGAGAAAAAATCGGGCATCTTTTTGCGATCCCCTCGCTCCCCTAAGCCCGTGGGGGTGTGGGGTGAAGAAAAATCCGCTCTGCGTGGGGTGGGAAGGGGCCCGTAGTAGTTTTTCGTTGGAATCACGCGTTCGCGACACGCTTTGTATTGATTTTCCGGCACATGCTTACTTCAGGTGCCTTGCAGGGGATTTAAAAGATATAGCACGAATACGTGTCTACTTGAGTTGTATTTCACACTAGCTGTTGCTTGCGACTTCGCCCGCGTGAAATAAAAAAATATAGCTTAAATTACTCACTGATAACGTAGCTTTTTAATGGGGCAAACATTTTTGAAATCGTCCAGTTTTTGAGTTGTTTTAGTATGTAGATATTTCTAGTAAAGTTACAACTTTAATTTCTTCGGAGTCTTTTTATATTTCTTAGCTACAATGATAGTTTTGCTGTTAAGTTTACTAGGACTTTAATCGAATTAATATTCCACATCACGTTTGTACCTCTCACATTAAGTCGATCAGCAAATATTATGCAAATATAGAAAAGGTGTCAAAGATTAGTATCTTATTGTGAGCCGTCGATTAGTTCCGAACACTCGTGTTTGTTCGCCATTCGCAACGGACCGGTGTGTTCGCACCTTTGTATCTCATCGAATTAATTTACTATAAATATTAGAATTAATTTTCGATTACAACATTCCTTGATTTAAACGACATAAACATTTTTTTTATATTGATAGTGCATTAAGTAACTTAAAAAAAAATTGCTATACCGATAATGAGTTCGTAAGATTTTCTTTGTAGCAAATTTTCAAATGACAATGTAATTTTTATTTGGTTAGGTACTTTAATATTCATTGGTGCTTTTTTTAAAGTTATTTCATACTTAACTAGCTTTCGCCCGCGACTTCGCTCGCGTCGAATTAAAAAATAAAAGTGAGTAGCCTATGTGTTCTTCCAGACTATCCTCTACTCCTATGCCAAATTTCATCGATATCCGTTCAGCTGTTTAGGCTGCAAACTCTAACAAACATCGATCCATCCAAACTTTCGCATTTATAATATTAGTAAGATTTGGTTGTAGACACATTTCTCTATATTTCTATTAAATTGTTATCAATTAAATTTTTACCTTTCCAAGTTTTAATTACAATATTGTGTAAAGTATTAACGCACCTCATTTGGATAACACACTCTAAATCATACAGTAACGATATTTGTCGCGCTATAACTAATTTTATTCAGATTCATAAACAAATTGACATACAATATTAAACTTTACTCAATACTATTAAGGTATCATTTTCCATAACTCGTTTATCAAAGACCACAGTGCAACGGTATGAATTCGAGACGGGGACAAAAAAAGGTGCGCTTATTGTTTCGACCCGGCGATTTTGTTTTCAATTTAAATATTTTATACATGTGACAATAGATGGTTTGAATGAAATAAAAAAAAATTAAAATAAAACCGGTACTTGTAACTGTAAAAAATTAAATATAAAAATTATGACTGCGACCGCTTTTGTCTCTAAACATATGGTAATGTGTGCGGATGTGAGGTATGAACGTTGTTTCTGACTTGATTAACATAACGTGTCTAGCCGTACATGCTCTTTGATTTGATTGTTTCTCATATTTACAGTCTATTTGATATGAGCTTTTGCTTTGCCTTGTCTTTTGTGCTTGTGAAATTAAAAGATTACTAAAGGCCTGTCCCACCACTGGCTGATAAAGTCTCAGATAGCTTAAAAATGACGTCACTGTCAGATAAGGGAACAAAATCCGATATTTCCATCACATATTTTACACATTGGATTGTTATCTGATAATTTACAATTTGGTGGGACATGCCCTTAGTCTATGTAGTCTTCCAGACAATGATTAACATCTGATATGTAATGACAAAATCCATCCATCCAAAGTAACGTTAATAATGCTAACTAACTAAGAATTTACACATGTTTTTACTAAAGTTGTACAAACCAACTTGGAATCTACAAATTATTGTAAAAACCGCAACCGTCATATATCTTGAGAACACTAGGTTTTGAAACAAATTATTTTAAACTACTAAAAAACAAGAATTAAGAGTTACGATCAAGAATATAAGGACAATGTCACACCACGATATTTCATTCCTTACTTACGAACCATTTAACTGGATTACAATGTTCTTTAAACGAAATTTATTTTACAGTTGTATTCCGTACGAGTGCAACTTTTATCAACACGATATTAAAAAGAAACACTTTACAACTACTGTGGAATAAACACATTTTTTTCAATTATATAATGACTATCATACTTCATACTATCATACTTAATATTATAAATGTGAAAGTTTAGATGGATGTTTGTTAGAGTTTGTAGCCTAAACTGCTGGACGGATTTCGATGAAATTTGGTATAGATGTAGTGGATAGTCTGGAAGAACACATAGGCTACTCACTTTTGGTTTTTTTTTAATTCCACGCGGACGGAGTCGCGAGCGAAAGCTAGTATAAACATAAGTTTAGAAATAATTGAAGACAGTTCTGATCAACTAAAAGTGCAATTTAATTAACAGAATTGATATTTATGCCTAGGTACTCAAAAAACTAAATATAGTGAAATATCGTATGAAATGCGAACACTTCATTTAGAAATATAATTGCTATATGAACTTATACATAAATGAAATATTGATATAAAATGATAATACCAACATGCCTTGTTTTTATTACAATTTAACATTGCATTCTATAAATATTCGATGCATTTGAAATATTATTGTTGGACACATTCAATGAATAAAATTAATCGTTAATTTATTCAAGCCGAAGTTTTTATTATCTGCCAACTTCATAACATTTCTATTGTTTATCTGTGGCACGTCAAAACGCCACCAGTCAATAAATATGGCCGCTTTTATTATTGTAATAAGAACAATTAATCTTTTACTTCCTATACAAGCGATTAACACATAGTTTTGATTATTATAAATAACTTTTGGATGCATTAGAAATGTTAAAAAAGTTTTATGACGTAATTTATAGATAAGAAATATTTTTGTTCATCTTGTTATTAATGTACTTAAAATATTTCTTTGCTTACGGTCTCTTAACGAAGTACTGGATATTTATTTAAATTAAGAATTCGTGGGAACGGAGTTATCCTACTCCCATTTATCACCTGAACACAATGATTTGAATATATTAGACGACCATACTTTACAAATATGACAGTGTAACGAAAATATTTAATCTCATTAGAAAAATAGACGGATTGCTACACGAAAATGAACCTTAAACCATTGTAAGGAGAGCTAAAATGCTACAGGAAGTAGATACCTAAACAGACATGCAAAATAGATCGCTTGCATTCACGTTCGATATTCAAATGAGCCGCCATTTTTCTATAACACTACGGAAGAGCAATTTTGACACTTGGAAGAATGCTTAACCCTTTTAACGTTTCTTATTTAAATGAAGCGTTCTTTTCGGCCAGTATCAACGAATAGATTTGAATTATACAGATAAAAAATGTTTTTTTTAAACGCTAATGTATTCATGGATTTTACTAGAGTCGTGAGAACATTGCTTGGGCATTATTTAACGTGAGAATCTTGTCTTTGTAATGCATAATCGATGGGGTTGAATATTGTGGAAAGCTGTGTCAACATTGCAGGAGTATGCTAATTTGGTTGCGTCGTAAATCTTAAGACTGGTGTCAGAATGATTTAGGTTCGCTGGGGTTTTAGGTTATTCGATTTTAATGTTAAGTTGTAAAACAAACAACTTGGAAGTTGTAAGATGGACATTAAAACTTAATTATGTTTTAATAACGTAAACCATGTAAAAATATTTAAGATAATTGGAGCACTATTATATTTTGACAGAAATTTTGATTAAAAACATAAGGCAATTATTTCGATTTCACTCCAGTCATGTTAAAAGGCTTAAAATTATATTTACAATGAAATAAATGATCGAACTCGAACACCTTTACTGGGGTAAAACAGACAGAAATTGTCCACTTTCTTTATTTACTCGTATTTAATTGGTTTATATTATTTTAACGATGTAGCTGTCAATTTGGAAATGGCGTATAATTATATCAGAGTTAAATAAAGTCTCCTTGATATAAAACAATGTTGATAACAAAAAGTAAACATCTTGAACCCTTTAACGTCCGTACTTATTCAAATTCAAATGATGTCTCCTTACAAGCAGGTGGGTAGGTGTGTTGTCCTTTAAAAGAATTTCCGCTTTAATACGCTATTATCAAGTGAAAAATAATTCGGCTATTGAATGATGTTTTTTTTGTTTGCGTCCGTTAAAACAGGAAGAATACTCTCCCACGATACTCCTTTTGGAGTCCAATACGAGTAAATATAGTTTGTGTTTATATGTAAAATTGTTAACTAAATCTTGAAAGATTGATAAAAGATAGAATTTTTGAATAGTTATATAAAATATCTTACACATGTAAAGAGAAAGTAACTATCTATATCCAACAGTTCCTGAAAAATTATTTTTAATCTTTCCACAATAACCAAATCTTTCTCATTTGTTGTTAGTTAAGACAAAGATATTTGAGGTTATTTTCAAAATGGCGTCACAGATGTGTTACGGTGACAGCAAAAATTAATGCTCGCAAAACTTCAACTTTTGCGTGAGTTCTATAATAAAACATGTATTATTATATGTAACCGAGTAATTTACTGTTTTACTGGCTTAGATTACAATATAGGAAATATACGATTTTTACTATAATTAAAAAAAAAAACAATGCCGTCTTATGTCTCGGAGAAAATTAGGCATGACATTTCACTAGTCAAAATTATTTTCAATGTTTATGCTAAAAGACGTTAATTTTTTTAAGTTGATTTTTAATAACAATGTTTTTTACGCTTTATTTTTTGTGTCGTATTAAAAGTTAATATTATTTCCAGACGTTTTATACAATCTTACCAACACAGCAATGTGTGTCTTTTGTTATTCCGTGGAACCGGTCGCGCTTTTTGCAAACATCCGCACCTAATTTGCATGCAAAGGGTTAATTCTTCTCGATTATTTGAGCTCACGCATATTTTTAATTATTCAAGGGTCCATAATGTATTCGACATTAGAAATGCAGTGGAGTTATAGTTTTTTTTTTTAATCTCAGTCTGTGATTGAATTTTGTTGAGTGCGGAACGTTACTGTGAAATTATAAGTTTTGTTTGGGTAGTTATAATTAATATTTTAAAGTGACGTCATAAAATTTTGTAAGTATAAACGTATAAGATTGTCTAATACATTTAGTAATTAGTGCTTTGAATTGTGTGTAATCGTAGATAAAATGTGCATATTTTATACTAGCTTTCGCCCGCGACTCCGTCCACGTATTATTATCATAAAAAAACAGTAAATGCTCTATGTGGTCTTCCAAACTATGTTCTACATCTATGGCAATATTCATCGAGATCCATTCAGCCGCTTAGGCTACAAAGTCTAACAAACATCCATCCATTCAAACTTTCGTATAATATTAAGTAAGATTGAATTTCCAATCCAAATTAAACTAGAAAAACATGGCTTTAGTTATGTTAGTATTCGCAACTCTAATATCAAATATATTATTTTTATTATTTTTTTCAAAATTTACATCTCGAAATCAGTAGTAGTGATGTACTGAGGGCAATGCATCACGGATAATGATTGGATTTGCCCCGCCTACGTCATCAATCACTGGCAACGAGTGACGCCGAGTGGGTGGTAACAATAACCAACATAACTTGGTCTGTGACTTTGTGTTACTTTTCCATTTGTTCGTCGCTCGTGGGAGGATGCGGGGTCATAAAAATGTGGTCGACTCACAACTAGGGAGGGACGTTTCGCGAATCCATTGTGTCTTGTTAGGACCATGGTAATGTCTTGGATGGATGGATATAAGTAAATTAGGTTTTTTGTCGTGTGGAGACGCTTTTGTATTTTCGACTTAGAAACTGCTAACATTAATGGCTGTTATTTGATTTAAAAACTTAAGAATACTATATTTACGTTTTCATGAATATCTTGCTTGAATAATCAACGTTTTGTACAAAAAATGTTTACGAGAGACGTGTTTATCCTTTTTTCGGCATCTATCAAGATTTGTATTTTTGTATGTATTGAAATAACTCAAAAACTACTGGGCGGATTTCAAAAATTATTTCACTATTAGAAAGGTAATTTATCTGCGAGTAACATAAGCTACGTATTTTATAATTTTTTTAATTTCACAGGGACGAAGTCGCGAGCAATACCTTATCAAAGTAGGGCGTCAAGTTTAATTGACATAAGCTTATACCTCTGTCTATTTATCTATTTTTTTATATCGGTTCAAACTGAGCTATTTGTTTACATATTTTCATTTTTAAATTACGTTTGAAATCGTATATTAAAATTACGTTACGAATCATCCAAGTGTACGTGAACGAAAGCGTTCTAAGCCACTTTCCATGGCTTATATTAAAGTAGAAAAATCGTCCGTAGCGTCGGCCGTAGGGAGGTAATCCCAGGCTGTGGGGGATGCGGGGGATGTGGGGAGCGAGGGGAGGGGATAGGCCTCGGAATTGAGACGATGTAAGAAGATTACACTGATGTATTACGTGACGACGGTACCTACGGAGGTGCTTGGAGTTTTTTGTAAATTTTTTTTCATATTTCAATATTTCCTTCTACCGAACTCAACCAATATAATATCTGGGTAGAAATTATTGATTATTAACAAGGGATATCAACCTTTTACGGTATCATTTTTTAAGTTTTACATTTATGTCGTTTTAATAAAGCTCTTATGTAACTAGTTATGTTGTAAAGAAAAATATATGTTCTTTACATTTGTACGGCTAAGTTTATATAAATAGAGCCAGCCACAAATCTCTCCAAAGTAATATCTTGGAGGAAAATAAATTGGTAAAAAGCGAGTTTGAGCGCACCTGACTTGTGTTTATGTATACCCGGATACGATATAAAGCAGGGGATATACTGAACGGAATTTACGTAACACTCGAAAAGAAATAAAATTGCAAAACTACATTAAGTTTCTTATAGAAATAAATTAATTGTTACAACTTAAATGAAACTTTTATGACTTAAGCAGACAAAATAATTTAAAAATATACGTTTTTACTAGCAATATATTGCTTGATTTCGGTGATATTGCACGCATATTATAAAAAAAATGTCTACTTAAATACTCTACAATAAAACTTCTTTGGTACAAACTCAGTGTGTCTCCGTACTTAGCTGTCGCAGGCTTAGGATCCTATTTCCATACATATGAGGTAGACATCGCGGGAGATGGGAAAATGCCCGAAACGAGCCTCGCCCCACCTCGTCTTTGTAGTTACGAGATTTTTACCCTCTCTCGGCTTTGTCTTATCCTGCCAAGGAATAGACTTTTAGTGAAAAGACTTGATAGCTATCAAGGCTTAGGAGGTATCGAATTTGTTTGTGTCTAGCTTAATAGTCGTTATAAGGCACTTTTTCTGTAATAATGTCATGGATAACATAAAAGAATTAATTTAAATTACCTTTTATGATAATTTACTTAATTTAGACGTCCATAGTTACTGTCCGTTTGACTTTTATATGTATTTAATATTAACACTTATTTTTTATATTTAAAGTTTCCGAAAGTTTTAGAGATAATTTTCCTAAATTAATAAAAGTATTTACTTCCAATACTTGAATATTCTACCTATTTTTATAGTTTTAAAGTTACGGCAGATGGGACTTAATGTTGTCAAAATTATGGTTCTCTGTCTATCCCAATTCTATTCCTCTAAGGCTTAATATAAACAAAGTGGAACAATGCTCAGAAAGCAATCATCAGCAAAGCGGGGCGTAAGGTTAACGCCAATATATCACGTGACGTCACGGGAGGCGAATGCGCCCGACGCGAAAATATTACGATGCATCAAAACTGCCAAGGAGAAGTGGGAGAAAAACGAACTTAGCCGCTACGTGTGTGGTACAAGACATAAAATGAAGCGATTAAATAAGATACGTAATTGCATTGGTAATAGTTGTTGATCTAATAAAAAAAATGTATGACATGTCTTAAAATCTAGGTAGTGAAAACTGAAAATCATTATTATAAGATTATCTTCGATAAAGTATACGGTACATGCATTAGAAATAAAACTGATAGTAAAAGAATCCCCGCTTAAAATACTTTGAAATACTTGTTATTACAGCTATATTTTTTCCTAATCTTATTTTACTCTTAATAATAAACAGTGCAATATTATACAGTGATCCTTAGATAAGTATGTACTTGTACCACACAACAATATGTAGAGAAACGCGAGGGTGGATTGTGTCTTAAAAAATGCTTCGCGGAGCTCTCTGTTGAGTGCTCGTTCTGGAAATATTACATCACATGTATTTTATTAGATTTCTTACGTTATACATTGGACTCCCCATTTTCATAGTTATATATATTTTTATAAGATATATTTTTATATTTTATAGTTATATATATATATATAAGAGCGTCGGTGGCTCAGTGGTTTAAGCACTTGACTTGTAATCTACAGGTCTTGGGTTCGAATCCCGCCATGTACCAATGTGATTTTCGATTTTTCGAATTTTCATATGTACATAATTTACTTTTATAATATTAGTATGGATAGTATGACTAGTATGATGAAGGCAATGAATAAGAAAGTATTAATCTATACTTGTTAATCTTCGTATATCTTTAATTTCTTATTTTTTATATATAATATATTTACTTGTTAATATTATTAAGAGGAAAGATTTGTATTTTTGAATTTTTGTATGTATTGAAATAACACAAAAGCTACTCGGCAGATTTCAAAAATTCTTTCACCATCATAAAGCTACGTTATCAGTAAGTAACATAAGCTAAATTTTTAATATTTTTTTAAGCTCACGCGGGCGCAGTCGCGGTCAACAGCTAGTAAAACATAAAATTAAATTGTTCTCTTTGAGGTACGAAACGTGCTCAAGACTAAATCAAGCGTGAACGTACCAAACGAACCGCAGTAAAAATCAATAAAAACGTGTCTTTTAATATTTATTTTCTTAAATCACACCAACACACATGTATACTAAAATCTGTACATTTACACCTGTCTTCCTTTTCAACCATACGAGGAACAAAACTCTCAAACATCTATTGAAAACCCGAAACAGGGGTGTGCCCCCTCCCCCGCACACCCACAAACCACCCCTCGTTATTTCACTTCCCTTCTCCCCTTTCTTTCCACTAACTTCGCATCGTCATCCGTATTACTTGGGCCTTAACTTATGTGAGGGTATACGACACGAATACACATAGAAACGTAAATCTTAAAGCCGTACAATAAAGTCTAAATTGCATTGTATTTAAAAACCAATTTATAAAAGCATCGGATAAGCGATTTTATTCGTTAAAACAACACACACAGATCATATTATTCTCTGTCAGTATTGAGATCAATTTTGAGATAGTAGTTGGTACTGATTCTTTTGCATTACTTTTTCCTTCTTTGTGGAAGTATTTTATGCGAGTTTAAGGTCTTATGTGGATAGTCGGGACGCGTAGCGAACGATGCCAGCTTTGTCCAATATGTATTTAAATTGTTCTCTGCGATATATTATTGGCTGTCTCGTAAATACTTTTATTTGGAGCTTAGCTTAGAGTAAAACAAAAGACTACATTTTATTGTCAAGAAATTCTACAATCGTATTTCAAGATACGTGTTTAAAGAGAGCTGTGCCAGCTACACACCTTCGGTTTTAACAACATAGTCGAACTGTACAGTAAAGATTTACGTGTATAGGCAATTTAAATTAATAGTAAAACTATATAGTTCTCAGTATTGCCTACACACGTCAGACTTATCTTTACAGCTTGACTTTGCAGTTAAAATTATGTAGTTAAAACTGAGGTGTGTAAAGGGCTTTAGGTAATAAAATTACTTGTTACACTACATTTATATTGTTTAATTGAGATTAACATTGAAAAGTAATTTATAAACAAAGGAAGTAGGAAGATGAAAGCTAAAAATCTCGGATGAAAAAAGTATTTAAGATTTTTTCTAACCAACCTAGAAGCGTCCCCAATGCAAAAGATACCTACAAAATCAACTTGTTGAATTCTAATAAGCCAAAATGCAGTCCCTTTTAACTAAGTAACGGACAATTAGCGGTCTTGACAAACAACCACCAACGTTTAGGGTGAAGTCGCAAATTAGACTGCGATTATAAGCTAAATTTATTTTTAAACACGAATAATTTAAAGTCGAAAATGCCTTAGTAAGTCGAGTGGAGGATTAAAGGACAATGCAGCTAAGAAAAGATGTTTCTGTTTGCTTAATGACGTCATTAGACTTTGTTCCAGTGTCCAGACAGGGGTTTGGAATACTTCAATGTTAAAGGGAATTGATAAATATTTGAGATGATGAAATATGATTAGACAAGAAAAGAACTGTCTATCAAAAATGCATAAAAGATACATGCATTTTTAACATAAATTAAATAACTATTTACGATCTGAATTAAGACATATGGGCTTATTAGGTTTTAAAACACTTAGGTTAAGTTAATCGATTAAGTCAATTTTAGGGGAAATTCCGAGTCACGTGCTCGACAAACACGCGATCAAGCGGCCTAATTAAACTTTGACAGAGTTTCTAAAGTTTGCAAACTTTGAGTTTTGACAACCGATTGTTTATTGACGAAGTTACAGTTCGGTATAGTGAAAATCAATTATTTTTGAATTGAACTATATAATCCGGTATCTTAATTTATACTAATACTAATATATCAAGGTAAAATAAATAGAAAATTTTAATTTATAGTAAGAGCCAAATATAAATTTTACATGATTTGACGAACGCGAAAATGTCGACTATTAAAATAATTTATTGAAATAGCGTTGGTTTGTTAGTTCATAAGAATATTGACTACAATTCTTATTGGAATTGCTGTGAAAAGTTTTAAACAGTGGTTTCATCATATAAACATTGTAAGTAAAACCCAAAAGGTACTGAGTATTTTTTAACATATTAACAGAGGCTTGTTACCGTGCGTTGGTAAAATTTTAATATACTCTCATATTTTCGTGCTCACGAATCATCGAATATGCTCGTAAAAGTTTGCATGAACCCCCAACGGGATGGGGGTGGTTATTATTCATTTTTTTCTCCAGTCAAATTCAGTGTAGGGCACACTAATGTGCCACTCCAGTATCAACCCCTACGTTTTCGCGACCATGTTTTTTTCCTGGTAAACTTTTTGTTTGTCTTGCGTCTTTCTCTAATGTGGTATTAACGTTATTTTTTGTCTCCCTCATTCTTATCGCGAGCGAAGGGTGGTTGCGGAAAATATGATACGATTTTTTTTTTCAATTTAAATTGATTTTACGAATTGCGGTCGTTATGTAACAAAGATATCACAACCAGTGTCTTGAGTATTCAAATAATTAGAAACAACATTAAAAACTTATAAATAATAAAATCTACAAGTCTTTCAGTAATTATGCAAACCCTGTAAAAGGTTGTAAGTTGTAAGCCTTACAAATAAACGCTATATAAAGTTAAACTTAGGAATAAACTAAGTATAAGCAAAATTTTTACTAATATTTGCTTATACTCAGTTTATTCCTAAGTTTAACTTTATATAGCGTTTATTTATAAGGCTGTTAGTCTTTTGTAACATACTTAAAAGTAACCAAATCCTATAAATTGGTATAAATTAAAAATATTCTCTACTCATATTTATTTATAAACTCTAGCGACCTGTGTAGTTGACTTGAGGTGAATACCCTTTCGTAAGCGTGGTAGTGTTTTAGAAGTATAAAAATACATAATTACATAACTTGAGCAGGTGAGAACCGTCTTTAGGGCCATAGATTAACCTGCCAGCAATTATTATAAAACCTCTTTCATACAAAAATGACGTGGTTGTTATAAATGTTACCGTTCGAAGTTAACGAGGTATTACTAAAATATTGTGTCTCCAAATGAATTGCTTATGAAATGCTATTATAAACACATAAAACGTGGTCTATAAAAATTAATGTATTGTAATATCGTAATTTGACCGCTCCTTCTCTTTTAAATTGTTACAAGAAGGCATATAACTCAGAGTTTATGGGTCATTTTAAGGTCTATAAATATTAGTTATGATAGAACACAATGCTTGCAGCGGCCGGGACATGTAAGTCCAATTAGGGTTCCGTAAGTGTTAACTAAAAACCAAACATAATTTGGACCTTAATTATTTTTTTATTTACGTACGAAATAACATATTGCACAACATAGTATTATGCTTTTCACATTATTTAACTTTTTTTTAGAACATGTCAAACATGTCATGAAAAAAATAACTGTTTTTTTGTTAGTGTACATCAAGTTAGATTAATTGGCATTATTATTGTTGCAGAAAAAAACAATAAAAAAGTTTTTACATCTAAGTTTCTATGAAGATTGTGTTAAGTGTTTTAAAAATTTATAATATCTGGTAGTTTATGTTAATTAATTGTGTCGGCTGAGATATTCAAATAATTCAATTTTATTACTACAGAACCATCTTCATTTAAGTCTACAAAATTCAGTTTTTTGATAATAACAATAAAATTAAAATATTATGGCCTAATATAAGACTATATTAATTTTGGATGTTGTTATTTTACTATTTTAATGTGAAATGTAGAGCTTAATGTTGTAAATTGTGGATATATGATAATTACCTTTTTTAAATCCTTAACAACACGCATGAGTTAGAAAACAACATTTTTATGTTTTTTTTTCAAATTCGGTCTTCTTTATTTCATTTTTTTTTGTTATTTACTAAATTCGGTATTTTAAACAAATGCCGGTAGTTTTAACTAAAACGACATTTAGATATGTAAATTTTTCACGTCTAACAGACTGTAAGCAGCGCTTATTAGGCTGTTCGAGATTCGTTTCAAAATTCGGCCGTTCGTTTTCGTACTTCAGTAACGGTTCACATAAAATATGAATTCATTATTACAATTCACAACTGTACTATGTTACAATAGTATAGTAAAGTAACTGTTTCCCCACTAGTTACATATAACAGTTACACAGTACTTTTGGTTTAATTAACTGTTTGTGTATTAGTTTGCCCAACAGAGAATGCTTTAGAATGTTTTGTAGTGGATGTAAAAGATATATTTAAATTACGGCATTTTAAGGTTATTCACTTGTAGCCAACAATTTCATGATAAGTTAATGTACTACAGAATAACTGTTTGTCTCCACTGACGAAAAACTTTTACCTAATAAATTGGGAGAAGAATAAAATTATATTTTCAAATACTTTGTTTACATTAAATTTATTACTAATACCAATGAAATAGAATATTAATAAAGATTTTTTTAAATAGCGTCAGTTGCTTGCAATAAAAAAAAGTGTATTTGAGTATTATTTTTAATTTGTTAAAATCTCAGCATTTTAAATCTTACAAAAATGACTATCCACTTAACTTACCACAGTAATGGCCGGTTTCCCAACTACATTTAACCATTCGTTAGTTTTCGGTTCGATAGTCATGAAATGCGTTTCTGAACTACGTAACTGGAGTTTAACTCCGTTGAAACATATATAAACCTAATACTAATGAATCATTACGTAATGATAAATTAAACCTTAACTTCAGAAACCTAGCATTAGTCGATTAAACTCAACACAATATTTTATACTATGTTTATTACCATCAAAACGAGTAGCAACAGAATTAGTGGTTGCGTGTTAAACCAGTTAAATATCTGATAAGTTTTAACGGTTAAACATCAGCGCGGTTCACAATTAACTGTTCAGATCTGGCTGATAAACGCTCGAATGCAAATCGACCAACAAAAAAGGGCCACATTGGAAGCACCTTAAAGGTACAGACTTGTATTAATCCCTTATTCAAATAACTTGATTTTGATGAACTTGGAAGGATTTTGACTCGGATTTTAAGTAGTCGCATTAATTTATTTTGTGTAACGAACGTCTTTTTATGTTTTCCATCAAATACTAACAGTTTTTTTATTATCTTACTAATATTATAAACGTGAAAGTTTAGATGGATGGATGGATTTTTGTTAAAGTTTGTAGCCTAAACTGCTGAACGGATTTCGATGGAATTTCGCATAGATGTAGAGGATAGTCTAGAAGAACACATAGGTATACCACTTTTATTTTAATTTTATAATTACACGCGGACAGAGTCGCGGGCGAAAGCTAGTCTTTATATAATAGGACCGCGAGATTCAAATCTTCGGTCATATCGGATGTTCGTGTCTGTTATCATATTTTCCTGCACTTCTAAAAGCTAAATTGTTGTTTATTTAGTGAGCGAGTTTTTTGGTTTTAATAAAATAATAAAAAGCATTTATTACTGCACTGGTCATCATAGTTACTAAAACGACATTTAGATATGTAAAATTTTCACGTCTAACAGACTGTAAGCAGTGCTTATTAGGCTGTTCGAGATTCGTTTCAAAATTCGGCCGTTTGTTTTCGTACTTCAGTAACGGTTCACATAAAATATGAATTCATTATTACAATTCACAACTGTACTATGTTACAATAGTATAGTAAAGTAACTGTTTCCCCACTAGTTACATATAACAGTTACACAGTACTTTTGGTTTAATTAACTGTTTGTGTATTAGTTTGCCCAACAGAGAATGCTTTAGAATGTTTTGTAGTGGATGTAAAAGATATATTTAAATTACGGCATTTTAAGGTTATTCACTTGTAGCCAACAATTTCATGATAAGTTAATGTACTACAGAATAACTGTTACATAATATATTAGGAGAAGAATAAAATTATATTTTCAAATACTTTGTTTACATTAAATTTATTACTAATACTAATGAAATAGAATACTAATAAAGATTTTTTTACAGGTACGAGATTGGGTGCAACAATGGTCGTGACAATATATGGATAATCTTAATTAACGAATATTTGGTATTTGATTTTGAAATAAAAATCGATAAGTGAAAACGAGTTTGATTTTTCCTTTATCATGATGACTAAAACGTGAATATTAAGAACTAGCTGTATCGCGACTTCGTCTGCGTGAAATTAAAAAATATAGCCTATTTTACTCACTGATTACGTAGCTTTTGAATGGCGAAAGAATTTTTGAAATCGGCCCAGTAGTTTTTAAGTTATTTCAATACATACAGTAATATAAAAATTTGCTCTTTAAATATTAGTGACTTATCTAAGTCATAAAAAATATTAAATTGGAAATATACATAGTTATTAGAAATTTAGTTAGCAATCCAACTGTTAACACGCTGATTCGATATTATAAAAGATATTATTTAGGATGGTCAATTTTTCAAAGTCCCTGTAAATCAAGTGACCCTCGCGGTCTTCCTGCGATCACTATCGTTACTAATTTGACCCCGTCCCGAGCGGTCGTAAACATCAACCGAACAAAATAACGGCTTACATCGTTGAGGTGTAACCTGTTTGACAAAATATCTTTTTAATCCCAGTAATAAAATGACTAACTGTGGTCCTTTATCTTGTTTTATAATTTTTATCTTTTTAACTAAACATTGTTTTACTTCAACAATACACATGTCCGTAAATTAGGCATCAAATTAAATGTGTTTAAAGTGATTGGCTTTTGTTTAAGAAAAAATTAGGAAGTAGGAATAAGATTGGATAGCTACAAAGGTAGGGGAAGACTGAAGAAAGTACGGATGGATTGTATGAAAGAGGAAATGTTTAAGAAGACAATGAATTCAGATATGACGGCTGATAGGGATGTATGGAAGAGCAGTATAAGTTGCTGACCCTCCGTAGGACAAGGGCATTTTGTGATGATGAAGAAATAATAATAGGAAGAACACCAAACATGATCTAAAACTCTAAGCCAAGATTCCATTATAGACCAACGAGAGGTTCCGCAAGCGTTTACCAAACGAATTTAGAACTCGATCTTTCTATTTGATAATTAACATAACAGCTTAGATAAAAGTTGGACAGTCAGATTGTACTGCCCCAATACTTGTACAAAATGTATCATACTAACCTTTTATTATTTTAAATAAATTAGATAAAAATATACAGCTGTTTTTGCATCCACAGTGAGAAGGTCCAGGTGTAACAAACTATAAATTCACATTCAAGGTAAACAGATAACATACTCGGATATAATCAGAGACTTCCCACTCGATGCCACTAAAAATGATTACACACAGCGCTTAATTAATAAAACCATCAATTACTGAAATGCCGACAGAAAGAATTAAAACACCGGAGGTCAGATGTCTCGAGTGAAATATTAAACAAGTCGAAAAATTCGAGGGTAGGGTTAATGAATTTTCTACCAGAGTGACCACTAAACACAATGTTTATTCATTGCACCAATTATGTTTTATAACGAACACAAAATACGTTGAGGAGGTGAACATGGCGAGTTAACGCGTTTACTGTGCATATATTAACCGTTTCTATAAATATTTATACTGATTATATCCGTGAGTAGGTTGGGGTAAAGATGTACATTTAATTTCCTTATTAAAAACTATGAGATTTGATTAAGTTTACCGATTAATATTCCTTTCTACAAGCCATAGGTGCATTAGATCTCGTTGTTTAAATATCCGCCATTTGAGAGTAGATTTTTAATTATAAGATTTCAAAAAACACCTATTAGAGGGAACAAAAATAAGTACAGTTAAAGCTGTAATTTAATGTAAAATCTATACTTCTATACTATTATAATAAAGCGTAAACACACATTTCTTTGTTGCCTAAGATGTCAGCAATTACGGCATATTTTTGAATTCTTTTTTTAATAAAAAGCCCTACACTTACGTCATGCTTTAGGCTATATATTTTCACGCCATTAAACTTAGGGGGTAAATATTTTGGATAAAGCCTTTAAAGTGGGAAAGAGACCATAAGTTGCTGCCAACATCAAGAAAGAAAGATTGCTAAGGTTTGTCATGTCATGTCATGTCATTTTGACATTTGCAATTGATAATTTGACAAATGTAAACAATAAAATAAAGTTTTTATAATTTCACATGGATGAATCCGCACGCGAACAGCTAGTGAGTAATAAAAGCAAAAACAGGAATTGTGACAAAGTTAATTAAAGAAGTGAAAAAAAGTTATATACGTATTTCCCCAAATCTACCCTTTTAAACTTTCTAAAACCATCCTTCGGTTGTCTTGTCGCGTTGTAACTATAACTTACCATAGTATGATTACATTAATGATCCTTTGAGAGATTATTTTAATGTGCTGTGTTTTAACTATTTTGTAAATAGCAGGCCTGCGTCGAACGAACTGCCGACGCCGATAATGATCCCTTTTAATTAGAAGCTCGAAAAAACATGTAATCGGTTAAGTTAAAAGTAACGATAATGTTTCAAATTGTATAGTATTTTTTGTTAGGACTTTTATATAGCCTCTTATACTATCGACAACAATTATAGTGGATCACTAAAGATACCGTACATATGAAATTAAAAAAATAATTTAACCGACGTTACGGTGAAGGAAAACATCGTGATGCAACCAGCACATATCAGCGAATTAATTCAAAGATATGTGTGAAGTCAACTCGCATTGGGCCAGCTTGGTTGATTATGGCCTATTTACCCCTTATTAGGGTAGGCTCCGAGCCCATCAGTGAAGACGTATAGTGAGCTGGTGATGACTAAAGATACTAATATGGCTGGAGAGTAAGTAAGGAACTTTCCTTCACTTGAATTAAACCTTAATTGAGTCCTTTAATGTACTTTATTAAGTGACTGTTTTAGTAGCCGTCAAATGATTTGGACTTTCGCAGTAAGAGTCACAATTATACCACTATCTAGAGTACATCTTAAGTAAGCAGCAATTATACGTGTTTTACTATTGCAAATATTTATTACTACATCTGTACTAGTCTATATTAATATTATAAAGAGGAAATATTTGTATATTCGGATTTATGTATGTATTGAAATAAAACAAAACAAATGAGCCGATTTCAAAAATTCTTGCACCATTAAGAAGGTACGTAACCACTGAGTAACATAAGCTATGTTTTTATTATGTTATAATTTCACGCAGACGAAGTCGCGAGCAACAGCTAGTTTTTAATATTTTTGTATGTATAGTGAGCTTGCTGACTTATGGTTACAAAAACATCATAAATGTCATGACGACAAAAGAAACATTTATTTCACAATGGACTGGATTCTTCTACCTTAAAGGACAAGTCCTTTGAAGTTCTCAAAAAAAATTAACGTGAGCGATAATTACTTTTTATTGTATTAATTGTTATTTAAGTTTATCACTAACTATAACTCACGTGGAATTCAATTGAAACAAAATAAAAAGTGTTAAGAAAGATGACTATAATTTACCAACTCAGATGTTTTCAGATTTAAGGAAATTTAAACTTAATTGCTACTCAAAATAGAGTTTAAAAACTCTTGATATATTTCCAGTTTGATTTGAAACAAAGTTGCAACAAAATGTTTTAATGTTGAGCTTACATAGTAGTACATATAAGATACATCCCAGGGCAATTAGTGCAAGAAAGATAAGTGTGCATTCGCCAAAACATGGTGTTAATGATGGCTTGACGATCCCTGGCTGACAGGTTTATGTGGCGTGGTAATTGTAGGTGAAATGTCACTTAAGGTCCATTACACGCCGCCGACTCTGCACTGAAATGACATTTTAAAAGGTACTTTAATCATTTGAGCACGCGTTATGCGTTAGAAATGTTGTTTACCTCTGCTTTTTTAAATGGCGTTACTACTTTTATATTGAGACACCTATGGTTTGTTACCTCTGGCGAAGAATGGGCTTTTGCTTGTTAATTTTTATCTTAGTATGATTTTCTATGACACCACAAATTCTACGGATATTTATCATATGTCAGACTTCTACTATTTTTAATATTGAAGTTTCAATGTTTTTAATTGCTTTAAAATATACAAACATCCAAAATTATGCTCCATACTCCAAATAATATTTGTAACTACATATCTCCTAAACGGTTTGACGGATCTCGATGAAATTTGGCACAGATATAGAATATAATCTGGAAGAACATATAGGCTTCTTACTAAGTTTTCTTATAAATTCCACGCGGACAGTCGTCGCCAAAAGCTAGGAAGCTATAAACTTACGGGCTAATTAACTTTTTAAAGGAAAAATACATGAAATAATTAAAGTATAAAGTATAAAATTGAAAAATGTATGAAAATGTTTAAAATAAAGATTAAACACTTTTGTTTTCAAGTAACAATATAAATCTACCAGTCACACGCAAGAACCTTTTTAACTTAACACGTTTCGTTATAAATTAAAAAGAAATTTACAATGTTTAAAAATAATAAAGATATAAATATCATTATTACATCGTTATCAAAGAATCAACTTTCCCTGCAATTTTGTCCGTCCATTACAACCACACGTAACAACGTAATGTAATTACTGTAATAAATTTAAAAACAATATGGCGCCGGGAAGATGGCGGACTTGATAGTCAATGAAGCTATATAAACTTTTTTTAATGGCTCTGTGGCACCTGCAAGAATTTGTCAACTGGCCAGTACGATGACCGTAAGCCTTTATACGAAAAAAGTGCTCGTAAAAGAAAGCGAATTAAAATTTATTTGACAGCCGAGTTTTGTGGATTTTTTAGTCGTCCGCTATCATTAGTGTTGTGCAAATTCTGTCGATATCGATTTCATTTTCGTTATGTTTATCTCTTTTGATACTGTTATTTTGAAAGGTGTCTAAATGTACAAAATTAAGAGGGCTTTTTAAAAATATAAAGTGTATTTCTTGTTCTTTTATTTCATTTACCTTTTTGTAACAGTAAATAATAACCGATACAGGTTATTTGAAGTTTTTTTTTATAGTAAAAGGTGTTAAACGAGCAGCGGATCGCTTAATGATAATTGATCCGACGCCCATAAACAGATGTTACTAACCTTTCAATTATAAAAATAAAATACAAACAAACCGTAACACTAAAGAGCGAATAAATAATACTAAAATGCAAGATCAACATAAAGTTTGTCCTTTTTTGCAACAGACTATGTATTTTTTAATTTCAACAGTCCCACAGAGCAACAATTTTGTTTGGTTATGATTTACAGAAGAGGCAAAGGTGGCGTTGACAAAATCAAATTAATTAGCCCATCCACAGCTGGGCAAGGTAACTCGCTTACGACTTGGAAGGCCTTCTTTAATAATTTCATTTCTCCTCGCGTCCGGAGAGTTTTAACGATTACTTTATACAGAAATGAAGGAATGTACCAGGATATGGTATTCATTTTTTTATATGTATAAACTATCGCTTGACAACGATGCCTCCTAATGTTAAGTGGTCATGTGGTCGAAGGATGGTACTCGCTTTTTTAATAAGTACCCATTCACCTTAATATAATTAATAATTTTGTATAAAAGCTGCCTATTTCTCATCTAGAAAATCGGCAGTAGAACCCTGAGAGTTCCCAGGCGATGATCCAGAATACGCCTTAGCTCTTATTCGAAGTATCATATCTATTATTTTAATTTTTTCTACTTTTAAGGAGACGTCAAATGCCTGGCCTTATGATGACGCCTATGGACAGATCTCGTTCTTATCTCTACTTATTCCAGCATCACCGCTAACGATTTAATGCTTCAGAAGCTTTAAATAAATTGATCCCAGGTCCAAAAAAGAAATAAAACTGAACAAGGATCTAGAAACAAATACGAAATCGATTTGAGATACTAAAAGTATACTAAAGTTTCATATAAAGTGTGTTTTTGATACCGTATCCAATTTTCGTGGCTCACGGTTACAGTGAGAGCGCCCTGAGCGACGGTTTTTTGTCTCGATTTGCTTAAAGATTGCATTCTGTCTCTCGTTCTGACTTGTAATTAGTGATTAGTCTGTTACTGATTACCGCTAATGGGCCGAGAGATTCGTCCTGTCTGTAGCAGGCGGAAACAATTTGAATTTGTTTTTCTTTTTGTTCTGTCATCAACGTTTTCTTTTTCTTTGAAACTTTTGACTGTCGTTTAATGATTCTATAGAAATTAATACAATGGAAATAGCTTGAAAGGCGTCTAAAAATAATTAAGGTGTACTAAATTGTGTTATCCTAACATTTTTAAAGTTATTTAATGTGTAACATATGCATATTAAATATGAGTGAATTTTAAACAGGAGTTTCTCTAGAGTTCGTTCACCTACGGGAAAGTTCCCTTTCAGAACACCAGACGCTCCCCAAAAGTCGCAGGTGACAATAATCGTCGTTATTCATTACGCGTACACCTCACATCTGGATGGGCGATCGCTTGTTATTCGATTTATGTTACGTAATTAGGGTGTGGTTGCTTGTTACTTATCTGAATAAAGTAACATTAATATATTACTGTCCTTTTTTCAATGATGTTATAATCTAAGTTATAAACTTGTCTACGCACGCTGTAACCTAGAGCTTTAGCAATATTGTATGAACTTAACAATAAATTTCAGTTATTATAGAAATTATTGAAATTTAATTAAAGATTAAGAGCGGGTGTACACCTTTGACTAAACTATCGCACAACTGTTGTGCGATTGTCGATTGTTTCGCAGTCAATTCAACTGTTTAGTTGCGCAACTACAAATCGAGTTGTGTGCGCACCTCCAAGCTCTAAGGAATCAAAGGGAAACTAAATAGTTTTGCGATAGTTTAGTCAAAGATGTGCGCGTGCTCTTAAAATTGTATTACTATGTCTTAACAGTAAAATCGCCCTGGACTTGAGTTTAAAAAAATATGTTTTTCAATTTGTTACGTCTAACAAATATACGTTCAATATTTGAAAATAATCAAAATATGTAGATGTATTGCAAAAGCAATCTTTGTATAAAATACATGAAAGTGATTTATATGGCACGTTGTCGTTAGCGGGGCGGTTCGACTTCCGGTAATGGCCGCCCCGCACTTCCTGTGCCGAGCTTCCGGCGTTTTCCTTTAAAGCCAAAAGGATTCCTTTAATAGCGTAGGTAAATCATTTTCTTGAAAATTTCATTTTGTCATGAAGAAGGGAAAATATCGAAACTCTTATATGGAAATTAGTGGTAAAGTGCAAAATATGGTTGATTGATAATGCTTAAGAAGTTTTTTAATTGACAGATATTATAATCACGAGAGCGAGTGCACATCTTCGACTAAACTATGACATTGCGATTGTCGATTGTTTCGCAGCTAATTCTACTGTTTAGTTGCACAACTAAAGTTCGATCAGTGTGCGCTCCATATAAGCTCATAGGAATCAAAGCGCGACTAAACAGTTGTGCGATAGTTAAGTCAAAGGTGTACGCATTCTAAGATGTACGCTTAGTAACATTAGTCTTCAACATTAGCGCATATATTATCATAATATATGCACAGTACTTAAGTTATCTTTAAATAGGGATAAACAGCAATATCCACTTTTTTATTTACTTGCAATTTTATTCGTAAGCAACCTCACAAGACTAGAAGAAGATTTATAAAAAGCTATAAAAACGTAAGAGCTTTCTGTATTTATAAATATTGCGACAGACATAAAAAACGAGTTTGTAATATTTTCATTTCAGTATTACGCTACATTAGTGAGTGGTTGGTGACGAAATTTATGGTCTGCATTTGCGAAATTTACTGCTTCGGGAAAACGACGCTAGGGGGCGCGACTGTCCCAAGAGTCTACGTTCCATTTAATATTATACCACTCTAAAAACCTTATATTAACAAAACGATGTGTGTTTATTGCTTATGGTTTGCAAAACAGATCATCATATTTTCTTACAATAAAAATTGTTAGATTTATGGTTGCACCTTAATAAATAATCCCATCAAATTTTTAGACAAAATTCAGATTAGTTATATAAAGTTTGCTCGATAAAATATCAATAATTTGATTTGAATTTTTGAAAGCAGAACCAGCGAAACTTTTGACGTAACGACCCGTGACAAGGCGGTTATATAGCACCCATTCCGTAGCACAATTTGTGTTGCAAAATGTAATTTTAGGTTAGAAAAAAATCAAAAGTTTATGATTGTTTCATATTAAAGTGTTATTGATAGATAAATAAATAGTTTTATCTGTAAATAGTGGGATTGTCTTAAATAAATAAAATTATTTTCACGGTATAAATAGTTTAATTAAACCAACGCTCGCTTAATAACATCAAAGCAAAAACATTGCAAACAGAATGTTACAATGTTCTATTAATATTCTTTGATCAAACATTATCAGTGAATGCAAGAGCTTTAAAATTGGATATTGTAGGCAAATTGCTTTGTGAGACGTCTCAATACGATATAAGGAGGGTCTGTTGTAGTAAAGATATCTGCGAACAAAAGTATTTGCTCGCCTTAGACTGGTATTACAGGTGAAGCTATAGCGTAGCTATAAAATATAGCGAGATTTACATTTTTAATAACTGTTTTCTCCAAAACTATTTTTGTTATACTGAAAGTAATGCAAGACCTGATCTTCGATCTTTTATTCACCAATAAAAACTTTCTTTTACTTTTTGTGTTTTATTTGGTCTGTTCCAAAAATCCATCATTTTTATAATGTACTTTAAATTCTATCAAAAAGAGACATACTAAATTTTGAAATAGACTCTAGCAATAGAAGTATTCCATTTTTGAAATAACTTTTTTTATAAAATACTTTAAATTCTATCAAAAAGAGACATACTAAATTTTGAAGTAGACTGTAGCAATAGAAGTGTTCCATTTTTGAAATAACTTTTTTTATAATCTTTTCTCACGCATAGTTTCTATAGCATAGCTGACTGTACACACATGCTTTATGAGAAAATGTTTTCCCCGTCCTTTGTTCCTCTGGGTAGCAGATACACTGGCGTTCACACACGAATGCATCCCTTTTTAATCCGGCGTGGATTTTTCTTCGCTAAAGAAAAAGCTCCGGAGAATGCTAAGGGTGTGCGACTGGTTTGTGAATTATTTACACTTTAATGTATACTAAATATGTTTTGTTTTCTTTAGATCACAATGATGAGCTAAATTATCTTTTTAAAACCGCACGAGGTTAAATAAAATAATCGATTTCTTACAAAATGTATTATGACACATGATTATAAATTTAGCAAAACATGGCAAAGTGCAAAAAGCTTATTCCAGTTATAGTGTTATAATTAAATGTACATAAAAACATAAAATCTTTTTATTTAATAGTAAACCAACCAATAGCACATGTAAACAAAATTAATTAGAGCAAATTATCAAATCGTCAATTCTTAGTAAAAACAATTATAAAACGATGAAAATATTTAACTCGTTTCCAGTTAAGTAATTATTCTACAGTAATATTCCAATTACTAGCAATCATTCGATCGATATGCGCTGTATCCAAAGAATCTTATTGCAGTAATCGATTCTAGTTAGACTGTAAAACTTCCAGCGGCAATAATATGAGGTGAAAGGTATTTTAATTGGCATTTTTCATCAGGAAACCAATTACATAGGTATTAGAACAAAAATAAAATGGAAGCCTTCATCGAGTACTTAACCTGAACGCATAGTACGCTACCGTCGGCGAGTTCAAAGGCGTCGGCCGCCGGCGGCGCTTTGATGTCGCCCGCCGTCGGCAAACCGCGCCTTTGATGTCGCGACGGGTGATTACACCTCGTTTTTCTGACCTAATTACTTTTAAAAGTGACCCTAATTTTGTTTACATCGTTTATGGATTATTTTTAAAACATTATACAGATACAAAAAACTACTCATGCAAATTTAATAGATTGATTTTTTACAAACTCTAGATTAAAATTAACAGTAGTTGAAAGGGATAGCCTTTGATTTTGATATTAATTTTGACATAATTTTATTCAATCCAGCACTGCTATAACAATCCCTGTGCTTTTTAATTTATACTTTTATTAGTGTAGAGTTCCACTGTTGAGACATTTGGGTTTTTGCCCTTTTTTAGTAGAAGAGGGCACCCAACCAGTCGGTCGCATTGCATATTGTAGTCTCTTTTATGTCAAAACAAATGAAGAAATAACAACATACATGTTCATATCAGTGGAATTCTACGGTTAATTTGATATCTATCATAGTACCTAGTATTAAAAGACCTTTATAAAATATAGTGAATATTATACGTTCTTTTGTATGTAAAATTTGAAATGTTTTTTTACAGACTGACCTAGTTCGTCGGGTACCAGGGCAGCAGAACTGGGGTGAAAGTTCAGAGAGCTGGTCAAGGTGAAGGCGACGCCCATTAACGTCTCCACTTAGAACAACTCCGTATGCCGGCATCGTCTTAAGATTTATACCGCGATCGCATATTCTTGATACTGAAAGAATAGATAGATAAAACAGTTATTATTTTCATAAGTAAAATAGAGTGTAGCTTAGAATTTTTAGGATGGTAATAAGATATACCAATGTATTTTATTAACATGCATTTATTTTTTAAATGAAAATTGTCAAATTTTTGTAAATTCACTAATAACATTAATAACATTACTTACATTTACATTTTTGTCTTATAAGATTTTTTATTTGTTAGATATATTAATTACCTAAGTGTGGCAATGTGGAAATTGAAAAATATATGTTTAATTAATGAAATATAAGACTAAGCTTTTAGTACTATGATGCAATAAAATTAGTATTGAAACATGTATTTTTGTAACACAAATTTTAATGTGTCTATTATTGATAGTTAGTAATAAGGATTCAAGTATCTGTCTGACGCTTCAAGTATCAAGAAGCTATAGCAGCGGTATACAAAGTTGGCTAAGTAATAAGATAATGAAGAACAGCGGGGTCGGGATACGAATTAAAACGAACTTCGTGTACACTTTCCCGGCGATATCGCTTTGTATTTATAATGTAAAATAAGTTAGTTCACACTTTCACGTGTTACTTAAGAACCGTAAGAGATTGTAGAAATAAATAAATAAAGTAAAAATATATGTGAGATATTGTTAAAAAAAATTAGTGTTAAAATATTTGAATTGTTATAAAAATTGGAATATACATAAAGATAAATAATACAATTTATCTTACTTAACTAAATTAAATATGTACTATATTGAAAGAGTTTTATTAAGGGTTTAAAGTAATATATAAGGCGATACTGCCAATATAACGTACACCCCCTTCCTTGTTTATTTAATGAGTGAATCCGAAAGACGACCTCGTTATGACGTCACTCCAACATAGCGTTGGAAGGAGATGAAGATATTAAAATTTAGTATTCAAGAGCGAGAGGCACGAATCAGCTGATTGTGAATGAATAGATTTTCTTAAGAAAGTGCTGTTAATGAAATCGAAGTGGGAGACTGTGATAATGGCGGAGTAGGTAGATTTTAAAACAGTTCAAGGACATGTGACCTTACTCACTTTTATACCTATTCTTGTAACATTTACGAATAAACATAGTCTTTGGAATTTATTTCATTTTATAGCAACTATATTTAGTAGTATTTTTATCTGCGTAACTCTAATCTTGATGATTACTGCATTACGACCGCTTCAATAGAAAAGCATACTAATTCCTATAAAGTTTAAACTTTTCTTAAAAAATAAACTTTTAAACGGCGTCAATGAAAATGTTTAATATTGATATACGAAAATAGTTAACAAAAATTTGAGTTGAAACATAATAATAAAATGTTTTATCTACTAAAAACTGCAGTATATAAATGGTAATAAATATTTCAAAGCTTTCATAATGAACAAAAGTTTCATACCATTGTTAAAGATCGTTAGCGTGAATAAATATAATTATTTTAATTTTATTACGTGATTAACATCAATATGGCCAGCCACAATTAAATATCCGGTTCTTGAATAGTTTTTTGTTGTGATTTTCCATTATGAAAATACTTATTTACATTACGCATGAACTTAGTGAAGCCAAAGTAACGTTTTAAATATTATCAACAATAAGGTTTTATTACCAGGTGTTAAAATAACAAATGACAAAAAATAACGCAAAGTTGGTCAATAAATTCTACGATAATTTAGATGTCTAATATTATAAATGCGAAAGTTTAGATGGATGGATGTTTGTTAGAGTTTTTAGCCTAAGCCTGATCGGATCTCGATGAAATTTGTCATAGATGTATGGCAGTCAGAAAGAACACATATGCTACATTCTTTTATTTTTAAATTCTAGGCAGACGGAGTCGCGGGCAAACGCTAATTTATAATAAATAACAATAACGTTTTATATATTGGTCCACATTTTAATTTTCTTCTAAATTTATGTTGATTTCGTTACCAACGTAAACCCATTTCAGGATTTCTTTTTTAACATTCGCGAAGCTATCGGCTGTATTCATAGTCTATGTCTTAAAATAGAATTGTAATCCATTTTTATTTAGATGTCGATAGTTGAGCCCATAACAATCCATTATTATTATTAAAATATTACTATGTAGTTATAGTTATTACTATTATTTTCTCACAAATATAAATGTCAAGACAATAATTATGTGAATACAATTGATGCTATACAAATACTTAATTTTATTTCAATTCTAATCAGAAATTTAATGTTAGAGTAATGTTATTAAATCCGATATAGCAGGAAACATCTAATTATTTCTGCAATGAGATTTTTTCTGATAGATTTAAATAAAAAGCAACTAGAATTCATAAGTACTTTCGTGATTACTTTATTCGATTGGAAATACATTTGTAAGATGCGACTATGAATAGGGCACGAGCGTTTTTCATTAGGCTGCGATCACATTAGGCGGGCGGACAGACGGCAGGATTATTGGATCCGACGGACGAAAGACTTCGATCCGTTGCCTTTTTTACTTTTTTCCCTTTTTTTCCCGGCCAGGCACCGTCTGGAAAGCCTTTTCCTCTTATTTATTGCTTATACGAAGCCCGAATTGGATATTTGCGAAAGGTTGAGTTGTTTGCCAATGGGAAAATATTACTTTTTTATATATCGAGTAAGACTTCGTTCTTATTTGAAACGAAATGAGATTTGAGGCAAATACGTTTCTAAATAATGTTCCTGCTACCAACAAATTGTAAATGGAAATAAAAAATATATATATAATAAAGATATATCTGTTAGATATATTTTTAAAATGTGAAGATGTAATTAAAAACATGTACGGCCACTTGTTTCTTTAAAAAAAAATTATGGCATAATAAGAATAGTACCTTTGCCTTAACATTTAATTAAAAAGATAGTCGCTCTACGTCAACACCCAAACTTATTCTATGCCACAAACCATGTTGACTTTTAATTTAGCTCGTCTCACACTAATTGTGAATATGTCTCCCAAATGTACTCGACTGGCATACCTAGGCGTTCATATTTATTTTTAACGACAGACTTTTTGAGGGCTTGTCTCATTAGCGTTAGTAAAAGGGTCGCGAAATAAAAACGCGACGCGCTCGACGCGCCTCTAGTGACGGGTTTTAAAAAGCAACGCACCGCTAATTAAAAGATTTTCGGTTCCAACTGTGCATAATAGTGCTACTGATTTTGTAGGCGGAAAATATTACATAGATCGTACCAAAATTTATGACCCTTAAAGTTTTGCTACAAAAATTATTTTTAATAGAGATGACGGAATTTAAACTTATTTAATTTCATAACTACAAGTAATAATGTTTACTTCCATTGAATCAAAACAATCTTATTAGAACCCAGAAGTACCGAACCTTTCATAAAAAGTAATTTGGTCTGTAAAATCAATTTAAGATATATACTATTACGGCCCAATACTGAAACGAATCTTAAATACTTCGCTTCGTAAGCGCCGTTTACAATCTGGCAGTCTTCAAAAATTCAACGTATTTTGAAGTTTAAGCGTGGTCATTTAAGACGTTGTTACATATTCAAATGTCGTTTCAGTGTTCTGCCGTTAGAGTGTTTTTAAGTATTAAATATAAAACATTATAACTTTTCCAAAAATAACCAAAACATGTTCTAATATAAAACTTGGCACTCCGGCTTCCCTCACTAACGAAATTGACATCCACGTGTTTGCTGGCAGCTAATTTAAAACTCGCAAAACACATTACACGCAATGGAAAATTCCCTTAAAAACTTATCTGCGGCCGCCACCGTACAATCCATCATCATTATGCCGAAACTCCTCTTGCCGAAATTCAATAAAAAAAAACTTTCTTATTCACCCCATCTAGTGGCAGCGACGAGAACCTCGTGGCTCTCCCCCACCCCCCGACAGTGACGGGCGGTCGCCACCCCACGTTGTATCCCTTTTTTCTTCCCTCCACACCCTTATCCGTACCTGAGCTTTCTTTATCCGCGGCATGAACTTTTTCTTTACAACCATCTCTTTCACACAACGGTTTATCATGGTTTGAAATGTGACAGGCGAGCATCCGTCTCTCTTATGCAAAGAAAAAAATCTGCTTATAAAAATGAGAGCATAGATGTGTTTGGGGTACGGCTCCATTGGACGCATTGTGGGGTGATGTTTCATATGCGGAGGGGTGGTTTTTGTACACGCGTTCCAATTGAAAAAAAACTGCACCCCAACAGAAGCTGAACTTTCTTTTAGATACCTACAGATATATTCGTTTCGTTTCCAATTTCGATAACAAAGCTTATTTTCTCTCATCTGTGTTTTCTTTTGTTCGTCTTGCCGCGAAATAATTGTGCGGGATGACGGCCTAATTTGTTTCGTCTTTTTTCATGAATTTTCAAAGCGGTTCCCCGTATCTTTGACTGGGACATTAATAAATATTTCAGTGCGATATAAAATGCTCACATGCCTCGTTTATTCTGCGAGGGAAGTCGGGAAAAATGCCTTTAATTAAAAATCAAAGCCCTGTTTTGTAGGATTTATTAAAACTGACTGAATATTTTAATACACGAGGAAATAACGATAGGCAAATGAAATGATCAACGTAATATTATGAATACGAAAGTTTAAAAAAAATGTAAAATGTTTAAATAAATAGTCTGGGCGAACTTACTTAGTTTTTTTCTAATCCAGGCAGACGATGTCGTAGACAAAAACTAGTATGTAAATAAATTAAATGTTTTACACCTTCCAGACCGGTATTAATTCACTTTGGCTTAATAACTTGAGTCATTATACCTTATTTAAAAAAAAAAAACAATTAATTAGAAATAAGAAACTAAAGTTGAAACCCAGATCCATGAAAAAATAGTCCATAAAATGAAATATTTAAAACAAATTGATTATTATTTGAAGACAAATAAACCATTACTTTCAATGACATTAGAGAAATGTCAATATAAAAAGTACGAGTACACCTGTGCTTTTAGTTTGTACCATAAATGTCACCAGGAAAACGTAAAGTTGCGTCGTCTAATCTATTCGAAACGGGCAAACCTGTCATTAGACGCTTGTATTAGTTCGATCATTATAGTGTCCTTTAGAACACCCGGCTTATAATAAATAACGTGTAATAACATCCTTCGATTTTTATTATAAAAAGTTATTCGTATACGATAATTAAAATTGTATTATAGACACGACGCTTGACTGACTTTAAAAAGTTTAACGAAAGCTATTTTATTTATGGACATTTTTATTATTCGCATAATTGTTTTTAACAGCCTTATGATTAACGAACAAACGAAAGGTCTTTAAGTTCATTAAAAAATATAATATTTAATACCATCCAGTTTTAGTACAAACATTAATTGGGTTTTTACAGTCACTTAGTTTACGTACAGACCGTCGATATATCGATGAGGATAAGTATCATCATCATCATCACCAGCTCACTGGAGGGGCACCCTAAGTGAGGACGACTAGGCCATAGTCAACCACGCTGCACTGCGGGTTGGTTGACTTCACACATATCTTTAAATTTCTTCGCCGATTATGTGCAGATTGCATCACTATGTTTTCCTTCACCGTAAGAACGTCGGGTAAATTATATACCTACGTATGAAAATCGAAAATCACCTTGGTACATCAAGTGTCACCTTGGTAGTCAAGTGCTAAACCCCTGAGCCACCGACGCACTATATAAGTATGGATTTTTAAATTCCACTTTAGCTTTTAAAACTATCAACAAACAAGGAAATATGTCGCAGAACATTAATGAGTGTATTTAGTTATATTAGTAGCATTATCATAATGTTGGTTAAAAACGAATTTAAAACCAATCGAATATAGCTAAAACAGATAGAGATGCCTCGAATGGAAGACAATAGCCTCATAAGTCACGAAGAAATACATAAAGCAATGATTTTTTATATACAATCACCCGGAACAAACGCGGCTTGCGGTCAGACAGACAGACAGACAATTTTTTTTAATGCAATTTTCGTTATCAGCAACGCATGACATCATCTTCCCGAAATCTGGAATTTTTCTTTTGATATTACAAATAGACACTCCAATTTTATTATATGTATAGATAGATTAGCTTTATTTAAATTGCATTAATTCACTATTTACAAATCAACAGGTGCCCCCGACAACGTCAAAATATTAAACGCAGTATAAAAGGAATGGTCTCACAATAGAAGGTATTGTGAATCGATCAATCGAACTCTAAATAGAACTAACATGGGGGAATCGGGAAAAAAATCGATACGCACGAGTCAAGTGCCTTTATCGATTTATTCAACATCGATTAGCGGATAAATTCTTTGTCGATATTTATTAGGGTTGTATTGTGAATTGCAAACGACACAATAATTATATACCTAATTGTTAAGGACGTATATAATTTTATATTTAAATAGTCATTGAAGTAAACACAATGTCTTGAAAACCATTTTTTAAACTAGCGACTTACATTTTTAATTAGAGATTTATCATTGTTCTATTCAAGTAGTACATTACTATTAAGGGAAACCTATGCCGATACACATGGGTATACAAATCAAGAACTAAACACATTATTAATTACCCACTAAACTCTATGAATTGATAGGCTAAGGACGTGTAATTTTGAGTTTTTTTTTCGTAGGCTTTGGCTTAGTTTTGTAATTCCTGCTATGTATGTGTGGATAGCTACAAAGGTAGAGGAAGACTGAAGAAAGTATGGATGGATTGTGTGAAAGAGGATATGTTTAAGAAAGTGAATTCAGATGTCACGGGTGATAGAGATGTATGGAAGAGCAGCACTATACGTAGGTACAAGGGCAAGCTGATGTGCGCAAAAGGCTAATTTATTAAGTTAATAAATTATTAAAATGAAGAACATGGTTCCTTATCAAATATGTAGGGTAAGTATAAAATGGTGCATCTCTATGGTGACATTTTCGTTTTCATAATTAATTAAGACGTGGGAAGGAAGTCCCGAAAGTGTCCTCACGCGTTTAATAAAGCAAGCCGGTTAATTCGATATTACCATACCGCGACACGGAATATCTGAACAAATGTACGTATGCAAATTAGACATTTAAAAAATAACGAATGCACTTACTCGAGACTAGTTCATAAAAAAATTACTTCTTAAATTTCACAACCTTATAAATATTTATTTTTTCAAATAGTATGCAAAACACCGTAATTATAGGGCAAGTTAAGAAATGGGTTACCCTATTTGCATATCTCTTATTCTTCAATCGAAATGACATAAGTACACACCAAACAGAGAAGGAATTTTAAACTTTAGACCAATACACATTGAGTATATTTTTGGACTTTATTATTTCTTATGCGGTTTGTAAAGAAATGGAATTGTTTAAATTTGCAAATTTCACACCTTGACAAGGGGTAACAACAGGTTTTTAAAGACGATTGCTTGAAAAATAATGAGTAGTCGAAGTTTGACGCGCTTTTTTGTACGACTTACGATAATTTCGTTCAATTTATGCACGTTGCAAGTTAGACAATTAGTGGGCAGATGTCTATTTGAAATTTATTTAGCCTCCGGCTCCGCGCTGTGGGAATTAGGGTTGCCAGTATCGATATAATTTTATACGAAACAGTTAATTTTATAATGAAATGGGTCGAGTGTAATCTATTAGATAAATGTGCACGATATCCCTATCGTACGTATTTATGCTTTTTTGATGATTATTGTTTATTTATAGCTCAATTGGATTAAAAGTTCAAGATTAATATTACGATATTTTAAGATAGGAATCGTTGTTTGTATAAATTTAAAATATTTATTTCAAGTATCTAGTAATAATAAACTCACTGATAGAACTACTCATTACAGATCTACTTATCTTTGCCTTTTTTCTTCAAGTTCTAATATAGTTTAAAAGTAAAACATGATGCAATCTTTAACTGCAAAGATAAAAGAATAAAATCAAAAAAATAATCTTATCTTATCCATAGATAATAAAATAGATGAATAGCTCGACTCTTTACAAACGAGACTATTCAAAAAAATAATTTATACCTTTTGTCAAAACGAGAAATAACATAGAATTAGCAAATTATAAAAAATGCCCTAACGCTTTTGACTCCAAGGTCAAAATGCAAAATAACTGTATTCAAATCGAAAAACAACAAAGTTTTGAATCGTAGTAAAAGATAACAAAAAATTTCGCGAAAAAACTCCAACCAGCTGCGTTCCAAATTTGAAAAAATACGATTAATGACAAAGTATTATTCATAGCCGGTTTTCGAACGAAAAAAAATGCAGTAATGACATGCATGTCCTACTTTCGGAACACAGTTGAGACAAAAAAAAACACTGTCTATGAATCCCATCCTTTTTTTTGGTAATTCGAATTCCAAATAGGGTAACCATCAATTGACGTATGGTTTTTTATCTCAAATATTAATAATCGGAATTAAATTTTTATTTATTAACGTTAACTTATAATAACACACATTTTAGATTATGAACTTCAATAAAGGTTTAAATTTAGAAAAATGGATCACTAAATATTCTAAAAGCAACTCTTTTTTATCTTTCTCTGCTTCCACTTGTTCAATTTAAATGTTCTAGTATACATAATTAATTTCGTAAATAAAATTCACAACAAAATCAATTTAACGAAAGTGAAAATGTTTATCATACATGTATTCCTTTTTCATGTATGGCAACCTAACCTCAATAACTCCATTTCTCTCAAAGATATGGTCACCCTATTACACAACCTCTCTCAGGGGTATCAGTTACGAGAGTGGCGTATTCATTTAAATCACAACACAGTTATTGTCCTGCCGCTTTGAATGGCGATAGATAAAGACGTGTTTAAGAACACTACCACTTAGTATGCACTTTTATATCAAGTTTCAACATGCTAATGATATTAAAACTCTCCTTCTTCCTATCTTTTATCTGCATTTCAAAGTAATTAGCATCAAATTCCACGTGAACCAGAATATGTTCATTGTCTCTGTCATTATCTCTATGGTATTTTAATCTATGATCTCTATCTACTCTATGGTCAGTCGGCATTTACGAATTTACTTTTATATCTTTAACACGATACTTTTATATATCAGTTTTTAAAAATATAAACTTGCCTTTGCAATTTAGCAGGTCTTCCACGAGCCAAATTTCTAAAACACAGTTCTAAACTTTCAAACATTAAAATAAATGTAATTTAAAATATAAAATGTACGGTAAAATAGAGAACACCGAGGCCAATAAATATTTAATACAAATTGTCGTTTCGCATGCGAAGGTAATGGCGATCGTATCTATGCTTACTTTAATATTTTAGTTTACTTAACTTTATTAATTGGCTGGCTAGTACTGTTTATTACTGCGACTTTACTCGTGACCTCCTTTCATTTATTCTTGATAAAGATAACGTGAGGAGATAGTGTGGCTTCATGTGACTGTTTTGACAAAGATATTTTCTGACTATCTATTGCCCGCGACTTCGTCCGCGCGGAATTAAAAAAAATGTTAAATAGCCTATGTGGCCTTTCAGACTTTGCTCTACACCTTTGATAAATTTCTTGTAACTCCATTCAGACGTTTAGATACCTTCAAACATCTATCCAAACATACAAACATATTCCTTGTTTGTATATATATTAATAAGATTTGTTTGAAATATTACGTAAAGGAACTTTCTTTTAAGTTTGAAAACAGAATATTAGCTATATAATTTAAGTTATAGCGATAATTTTTAATTAATTTATTAACACTTAATAGTTTAATTATCAGATTGGCATCATCAATGTTGATATCGTTTGAGAAATTGACACTAAGTGACTGCCCTATACGATTTTGAGTAACACTAGTGATGTTAATAAACTCAATTTTTATAGATTTCTCAATAATTCGCTGGCTAAGAGGCTGTCTATAATGTTTGTTATATTCAACTTAAAAAATATTTTTCTATGTAACAAGAGCATTTATTTTTTCCTTAAAATATTATGTTGGCAAGTGTCATAACATTAAAACATAAAAGTTAATTTATAGTTAAACTTTATTTAACTGTTACCATACATAAAACTAGTCACTAACAACTAAAGGCAACGAGTTGTTAAAAAAATAACAACTTTCAAAAGCGTTAGAGCACACCTTTGACTAAACTATCGCACAAGTATTCTACGATTGTAGATTGTTTCGCAGCCAATTCAACTGTTTATTTCCACAACTAGAAATCGAGTAGTGTGTTCCATCTAAGCAATCAAAGCGAGACTAAACTGTTGTACGATAGTTTAGTTTCAGGTGTGCGGACGCTCTTACAACCGCAGTTATTTTCTACGGTAACCCTTCAAGCGACGAACGGCCGCCATTTGCATAATTTTTTTTCTTAATGCGAAACAATAACACTTTTTTCTTCTTCCGTTTTGTTTAAGCGCCTCTTGTGATTTTGTGCCAGTACAGAATGCCCGCAATGCGTTCAAATGTTAATAGGTTTTTTTAGTTATATTGTGACTCTTTTGTAATAAACCATGCTTTATTATTTTGCGTATTTTTTTTTATTAGGAGCATGCTGATTACAAATTATTTCTGTTTCAATTTTAAAAACAACAAAACTTACGTTTAAAAATATTTGCAAAAAGTATGATAGTCCAAAAAGACTCCATAATAGTTACTGTTTAAATTCTTATATGTATACAAAAGACGCTTCGTGTTTTTGATTAGTTTCTATAAATTAAAAAGATAAAAAACAACAAACTAAGTTATTAAATTGTCGAATTGCTATAGCGACAAACTTTCTAGTAACATCAATATGGTTTGGTATTGAAAAAAGTCCTTAAACTTTTACTACTTTGTTCTACTTTGAGTTTTACAAACTTATTTCTAGACTAGAACAACTTACCGAGGAAGCGGAGTAAAGTTTGGAATACGAAAACTTGTAGAGCGCCCTTTATTAACCAGCCGAATATTTATAAGACGATCTCCGCAATTTGTCCCGGCCGATGTAATACGCACAAACCGGAATTCATTAAAACCGGGAAGATGTAAATAAAAAAAGGATAATAGTTCCCTGACAGAAACGAGGTGACTCGCGGCCGCATTTAGTGGAGGCTTGTGATTTGTGCGAGACGTGTTTTTAGTGTTCTAAATTCAAAATGTTTTGTTTTTAAATATGAAACAGTAACAGCCAGGTTTAAAATGAAACTCTTTGGAGTTAATCTCTTTAGTTGGAAAAACGTAACTACATTTTTTCTTTTTTATAACTGTATCTAAGTGTTTTGTCTTTAGATGATATAATTATTTTCTAACTAAATTATAATCTTATCTTACTAATCTCACAAATGCGAAAGTTTAGATGGATGATTGTTTGTTAAAGTATGTAGCCTAAACTGCTAAAAGGATCTTGATGAAATTTGGCATAAACGTGTACCATAAGCAGGAAGAACACATATTCTACTTACATTTGTTTTTTTTTAAACCACACGGACGGTGTAGCAGACGAAAGCTAGTCCATAAATATTATAACCGTTGGCTATTAGAGTTTAAATCTTAATTAAAAGTTATTTATTTAAATAAAACGGAAAGGAACTTCAGGTGGCCAGTGTTTAAAACTCATACGTCGAGTAGTCATTTAAAAAAGTTCGTAATTAAAAGTTTCACATCGCCGGTGGCAAGCGATCCGGTCAACGTTTTCTTGCTTATAATATTTTTTTATTTTTAATTTTTAAATGAAAAGCAGCTTTCGCTTAAGGACATGAAACGATACGAAAATATTTGTATCAAAATGTTATCGTCGGTTCCCATTTTTTCACATCTTCCCAATATTCTCATATATTTTACTCTATTCGAAAAACGGATTTAAATATATTTTTTTTTACATATTTTGATAATGGCTACCAAGGATAAGCACCACACGTCTTTAGCGTTTTGGAGTAAGCAAAGTTCCTCTAACAAGGAAGCTTGTCAAGAATGAAGTCTGAGGTGCCAGTTATGAATATAAACATAGAGTTAGGGCGCGCGCGCATCTATGACTAAACTATCCCACAACTGTTTAGTCGCGCTTTGATTCATATGAGCTTATATGGAATAAACAGTTGAATTGGCTGCGAAACATTCGCACAACAGTTTAGTCAAAGGTGTGCGATCCCTGTTAGTTTGATTTATTTATAACTTACTAGATTTCGCCCGCGACTCCGTCCGCGTGGAGCTAAAAATACAAAAGTGAATAGCCTATGTGTCTTTCCAAACTATCCTCTACATCTATGCCAAATTTCATCGAGATCCATTCAGCCGTTTAGGCTACAAACTCTAACAAACTTCCACCCATACTTTCATTCTTCTTAACTTTCGCTTTTATAATATCAGTCAGATTAGTAAGAAGTAAGATGTCCGGTTTCCCAGCTACATTTAACAATTCGTTAGTGCTTTTGATTCAATAGCTTCGTAAATTCGTTTCCTGTTTCCATATTCTTTAAGTTTTCATTACATTTTATAACCTAAAACCAAGTTTGTTTGTTCGGTCTTTATGGTAAAGAATCCTTGCGAAGAACGCGTTGTATCAAAGAGGCCATATCAAAGCACACGACGTGCATACACCCGCATATAAAATTGAAGGCATTTTTAGTAAACACCGAGAGGGTGAGGGCTCGGAGGGTCACAGTAATGGCTGCCGAATGTCGCTGGAATCCATTTTGTCCCTCCCCCGAAGCCGCGGTAAGGCGAGTTAGCGTGTATGACGCAAGAAGTGTTTGACTGCCATTTTGTTTTTTTTTTAAAAGTATAATTTTTATTTTGCAGATCATTTTTGGTAGGAGATAAGTCTGTTTTACTTGTGAGATATATTTTTTCGTGTTATATTCAAAAATATCCGTGCGCTAATATAATAATTAAAAGAAAAAAAAGTGTCATATTTTCAATTTGCGTTATTGTTCACTAGCTTTCGCCCGCGAATCCGTCCGCGTAGAATTAAAAAAAAACAAAAGTGGGTAGCCTATGTGTCTTTCCAAACTATCCTCTACATCTATGCCTAATTTCATCGAGACCCGTTCAGTTGTTTAGGCTACAAACTCTAACAAACATCCACCCATCCATCCATCCATCTAAACTTTCGCATTTATAATATTAGTATGAAGTATGATAGTATGATTATCACTCAAATGGAATGTTTATAACAATTTTCAGAAAAAATGTCTAACTTTACTTAGGTATTTTTCTAACTTATATTTACTTCTGCATATAATGCCCAAATACAATCATTCTTCATACAAATATTTGAAATGTATTGGAATGGATGGATGTATGGATGTTTTTTTACGCATCTCTTAAAGTTTAATGGATCTTGATCATATTTAGTACAGATGTCAAACATAGTCCGGAAGTACACATAGGCTACTTAGATTTTTTAATTCCGCGCGGACGAATCCTCGGGCAACAGCTAGTGTAATAAATGCCGCATCTATTGGTTACTAGCTTAGTGGTAAATAAGTATGCCACGTCCGAAATGCCCCGTGGACACCACAAATTATTTTAACTCGCGTCACGTCAACGACCTTCGAAACGTCATTTTGTACGTTTACAGATATTTGAAAACATTTTAGGAAAATTGCTACAATTATATTAAATTCAGTATATTTTTGTGTTAGATTTTATGTCTCACGTCTTAGGTAATGTCACACCAGCTCACTATACGTCCCCACCGAGGGGCTCGGAGCCTACCCTAAGGGTAACTAGGCCATAGTCAACCACGTTGGCCCAATGCGGGTTGGTTGACTTCACACATATCTTTGAATTTCTTCGGCGATATGTGCAGGTTGCATCACGATGTTTTCCTTCACCGAAAGAACGTCGGGTAAATTATGTACTTATGAAAATTCGAAAAATCGAAAAGCACATTGGTACATGGCGGGATTCGAACCCAAGACCTGTAGATTACAAGTCAAGTGCTTAAACCACTGAGCCACCGACGCTCTTAGGTAATGTGTGTGTGTTTTAATCACTACTTTTATCTAGTTTGTACATTAATATATAGTAGACAAAGCATAAAAAGCAATGTTACAAAATTAATACATTCCCACCAAAATAAATTAACACTTACAGATAAATTTGATAACATGTGCGTTCCATAGTTAAAACATTAAAAGATCACAAACAACTAAATGCTATAATTAAAAATAACGAAAGCCATAAATTATAAACGGATAACATTAACACTTCGAAAATAAAAAAGGATAGAAAATCTAAACAACGTCTTAATTATGGGGCCATTAGAATTAATACACTCATTATGAAACCGAGCTGTCAAATTATAAACGACCCGGGGCGGCGTTTTCGCCCCATCAATGTATGAATTCCACCAGTCGATTAAGCCCAATTAAAAGAGCCTAATTCTTCCTGTTATTATACGATGATAAGATTTTTTCGTTGTTATAAAATTTCTCCTCCCTTCGGCCCTTGTTATGGCAGTGACATCTTATTAAAATTCAGCCTAGGGCCAATCCCTGTTGCTTTCTTTAAAATACACTTCAAGCCAAAGTTATTGGTACACGTGAAAGACGTCATTTGAAACATTTCGTGTTTTAAAAGTATTATGTAAAAAGTAAATTAATAGTTTATCTTTCTTTTTTGTAGAAACAGAAACTTCTCCCGGATATTTAGAAAGATTATTAAAATCATAAGATTTTAGAGGAAACGCTATAGCTTTACAAAACTATTAGAGATTTACAAATAATGCTGGCTTCGAGGAATTGCTAAAAACCAGTTGGAATAAGATAGTAGGATCATAGAAAGAATATTAGTTTAACTACAACTTTTTGCAAGTAAGTGTAGTACTTTACCTTTGTATTCTCGATCTTCTCTTTTTCTTCCTTTTATTTCATTTCAATAAAGCGCAATGTTGATGAGTAGTCAGTTGGAAATATTTTTGTTGTCCATTCCTCTTCCTTTATTGTAGGAAAAGGTTCATTGTTACGAACACACAAAGACTATAATCGCTTAAAACGTTGATATCGTGGAATTGTATTAAATATTGTCCTAATAACGTAGCCGAGTGAGCTGGGGCTAAATTGATTGTTATTTGAAATAAATTTTATATGAGATGTACATCCCCTCGACTGTTTGAGCGCGCTTATGTTGTTGAATTTTTGTCTCGTTTATGTATTTTGAAATTGCCGCAGCCGAGGGTTTATACTTGTTTTGTTATAAGTGTAATTAATAATTTAGAATCATCGCAAGTACCATTTCGAAGACAATTTTAACTTGCAAGAAATCTTGATATAAAAGCCACATATTATTTTTCAATATTCATTGTGCGTTTTAGGTTTTTAATTTAATAAAAGTCTTTTAACACTCGCCAAAAATGTTTATAAAATAAAATAACATTCTTACATCTTAAAAAGGGATCTTTGTAGTTACCTATTTAAGTACTAGTAAAAACTTTGATAGTGTGTTCCGCTTTAAGTTTGCTAGTTTGGTTAGAAAATTAAACTTTCCATCCAAGTTGCATCTAAGTATAAGTCAAAGATCGCTAGTTGTGTTTTTTGAAAAGCTTCTTATCTCAATTTCCTTTCAAATAATGCACCGAGTGGCACACACTCGCGGGGGAGGCAAAATACCATTAATAACGGGATTAGGGGCCTCCGAGAAAGAATAAATTGCGAGGAAACCGCCTCGGGGGAAGGGGAGGGGACAGTGAGGTTGAGATTTATCGGGTGCTTAGCATAAGTTGCCACGCGATGCGTTTTTCATTAATTTTTCATTGGCTGTCACCGCTTGATGCGGCTTCTTTATTTATCTGTCTTATTTATTTTCCTTATATTAAAAAACCGTTCAGCTGCAAGTTCAGCTGACGTTAAACAGCAGTTTCACACGTAGACGTTTTCTGAATTTGATTAAATTAAACTAAAATTGTGGAGGCAAGGTAAATTATAGGAGTGTTTCTACTCACTGGAGGTCGTTTGATAGTTTCTCATTTAAATAACTCTCTAGGGCAGTTTAGTACCAATTTTTGCGGTGAAATATTACGCATAAATCTAGGTTACGTCCTCATCATTCGAAGTTTTAATGTGTTTTAACAATCGAAATCTACTGTTGCAGAACAACAACATATCCTTAATAATAGACAGGAATGCGTTTATAACATTATTCAATCAACCTCTGATTCACTTTGACCACGATTTCAAGTTTCAACCAATTACTATTTGCATTAATCAAACCTTCGTGGAGTCCACAGTTTGTATATCTTCTAGAGATGATATTGCCCCATTTTTATGTTTATCGCCTTCGATTAATGTTATTTTTGTTCTCTAGCTTTTCTGCTGTGTATACTCTGTAAAATATAATATTGAATTAAAATTGTGTTAATTAAAAAAATGAAAATGAACCTATTGAATGTATAATATTTTTACAATTACGGCTAATTTATTTTTCAGGTACATGGGAGAAGTAAATGCCTCGGAGAACCCGTAATTTTTCTGCTCCGACAACTTTTGGATTAAAACTATTGTAGTAAAACCAAATAAAACACGGTGATGAAGATTTAAAAATGTATAATATTTTTACAATTACGGCTAATTTATTTTTCAGGTACATGGGAGAAGTAAATGCCTCGGAGAACCCGTAATTTTTCTGCTCCGACAACTTTTGGATTAAAACTATTGTAGTAAAACCAAATAAAACACGGTGATGAAGATTTAAAAATGTAAAATAAAATGGTAGTACTAATTCATTTAAAAGAACTAACCTAAACTTTCAAATTAATCAATTGTAGACGGTTTGTTTCACGATTTTGTCAATTTTTCTGAAGTACGCGCTTAACACAATCGAGGTTAACAAAATATTATACTAATAAAATCAAAGCAATATCCGTACTATTGACATCCCTAAAGACAAAAGGGAGCACGGAACTAATTGATAATTAGCATTAGCGCCCTCTATTACCCGGACCCGGTGATTGTAAAAATTAGCCAGACGCTCCCGAGAGACGAGCTGTTATTACAGACGCCAAACGAATTAGATAATCGATTTGATTTCTAAATTCAAAGATATTCAAATTGTAATGTAATTGAAATTAACTGAGAGATTCCAATGCCAAGACAAGTGTACACATTTTGATAAATTATAAAATACCAGAAACACGCTGTTTATTAATAGTTCCTAAACATTAGTCATAATAAAATATACTTAAAATTACTCACAGATAAATTACCTTTCTGACGGTGAAAGAATTTTTAAAATCGGCCCAGTAGTTTTTGAGTTATTTCAATACATACAAATATACAAAGTTTTCCTCTTTATAATATTAGTATAGGTAAGCTTTCGTCCGCGATTCCGGAATTTAAAACAAAAGTAAGTCTATGTGTCTATGATATGTATGATGCCAATTTGAATCGACTTTCGTTCAGTAGTTTAAGCGTCAGTTTTTCAAACATCCATTTAACCTTTTTTCTAATAGAAGTAAGATAATATGTATAATATAAAACGCAAGCAGTTTTGCAACATAAGGGGCGCTGTAAACGCTTTTAAAGAACACCTTTTATGTAAGACTAGCTGTTGCTCGCGACTTCGCCCGCGTGAAATTAACAAAATATAGCCTATGTTACTCACAGATAATTTACCTTTCTAACGGGAAAATAATTTTTAAAATCGTCCAGTAGTTTTTGAGTTATTTCAATACATACAAAAATACAAAAATTCAAATCTTTCCTCTTTATAATATTAGTATAGATTAGTGTTACTTTGTACAATCGAAGATTTAATCCATCCGTAACCGTAAGCTTCTAATGCGAAAATACCAGTACAAAAATATTCTCACCTCAATTTGACTAATGACAGCATTTGAAATCTACGTTCAGATTATTCAGAACTTGCGTGCGCACACCTGAAACTAAATTGTCGCACAACTGTTTAGTCTCGCTTTGAGTTCTATGAGCTTATATGGAGGTGCGCACACTACTCGATTTTTAGTTGTGTAAACAGTCGAATTGGCTGCGAAACAATCGACAATCGCAAAATAGTTGTGCGATAGTTTAGTCAATGGTGCGCCTTCTCTTAAAATAAAATCTCTTTTTTAAATAATTAGGCTTGTATATTAAATTTTCCTTTTATTTCAGTAACAGCATTAATCAATACCAAGGCAATATTACCTATGTACCTATAGGTAATGAGAGTGTAAAAACTCCGATCTTTTTTAGGTTATAGTAATCGTAAAGCACCGATCCGTGAGCACATAAGATATTTTTTTCGAAGCGACAACGTCCCCCATGGAATTTAATGTGTTGGGGGCGACCCTCCGCTTTGGGGGGTGGGATTTTTTTTACCATCACGACAAAACTCCATATTTTTTTGTACCGTCGTTCAACCGTGCCTCATAATACAGCGGCACGCGATTTGATCCGCGCCACATCGACGATATTAAAACTTTAGTACTGGTTACAACGCAACTTATGGAATAGTTTACTTACTATGTAGGATAAGTTTTTAAGAGGCTGGACTTGATCTAGACTTGAAGATTCGATTTACACGAGATTTCTTAGTAAACACGTCTTAGAGACAATTACTTAATCAAAAATTATCGACTCTGAGTGTCAGTGAATACATGTAACTAGACGAGACAGTACTTTAAAAATAAACAATTGTAATTATTATGTACCATTTTGTTATGGACTAAAGCCATATTAAATTTTGATAGTTCACTACTGCCTCCATATCTGTCAAAAAACTGTCATAAGCTCCTTGTTGTACTATACTGTACAGGTAAGTTTAGTTTTAAATGTTTTATGACAGAACTAACCGAAGTAGCAACGCCACTGTCAACGGGCCAGACAAGCTTATCGCACTATACTCGATTATGTAATCTTATTTGCTCACTGTACCTATCCTGTGACGTCATTGACCTCTGCTCCAATTTTTATAATGTGGATTTCTAATATCAAAACTTTATCTATACAAAAGACAAAACTGTTTTAATATTATCAATGCGATAAGGTGGTAGTAATTTCAAGTAAAATTTACATAAAAATCTAATAATGAGAATAATTCTATCGTACATTAAATTAATATAATTAAAACAGCGTTATTTCTACATAATTAAATGATTACCCTAAGGATCGAACGCCCTCTTTTATCAACTTCGAGCACTTTATTTGGAAGCCAACGAGGTCATTTACCTCAACGAGGAAACCTTTTCTAAAGCATCAATGTCCACGCATCATCGACTACGGATAAATTAGTTTGTTAGGGGTGACTAGCTATTCTATTATCACCTTTATAACAATGTATTAAGGTTTAAGATATGTATAGTTATATATAGGTGATATATAATGTTGGTCCTAAATGAAATGTCAATAAAACACAAGTTAATATAACTCAATTAGGAATCAAAGAGGGGATTTTAAAGGATTTCATTCTTTGATATAACATTTGATGTAGTTTTTCTTTACATCAAAGAAAATAATTGATAATTCAACTTCTACTATTAACTTGGTTAAACAAATTGTAGTCAATTAACTAAAAGGAGTGTAAATAAAATTTATTTTATAACTTGGTGCATTTTTATTTTATTTCTAAACTATTAAAATGTCTCTTAAAGTTCTTAGGTAATTTCTGTTTTTCTGGCCTTGAAAAAAAATCGTGTAATTTGAAAAAGGGCATATGTAGGCATGCATTATCTCTAATTTGTTAAACATATAATTTAAAGATATTAACCCTGTTAATAATTGAATATAACCTTAGGCTTTTGTCGCGTGTTACATGTTTTTAAAACAGCTATTTTCCTCAAGAATTTGCCGTCAGCTAGTAGAAAAAAACAGTTGCCAGTATATTTTCTGTTTGTAACATCTCTATAATATTAAAGTGAAGAAGGTGAAATGTAATTTTCTAATCAAATTTTGACACGATAATGAACTGAATTAGTATGTCAAAAGTTTTGATCGTAATTGCGTAATTTGAGCTGGTCTCGGAAATTTTGTCAGTTGAAATATGTCGGTTAGTGTGAGCATCGACGTTTCGAATGTTCAAGTGTAGATTTTTATTATAAGTTATTGAGTTTTGGCTCATTAAGGGTCGTGAAATAATTGTTTTTTGTCTTATGAACATCAAAATAAACGGTACAAAAGAAAGTAACTAAGTCTTGAGACTTAATCAATCCTGATTCCAACATACATTTGAAATATCTTTTGGAACTATTTGATAATTTGTCTGTATTTTTTTAACTTTGTAAAATGTTACTGTAAATATAAAATAAACAATTGTTAGAAATAAAAATAAATTTTAATTAAAATTTTCAATATCTAATTTATACACTTAACCCAACAAATTCACTTTAATTTTTACCTTCTAAAATTTCCTCCTTGTTGGTAAGTAATTTTATTTTTCCATAAACCGCTTTGTTAAAAACTCTGCGGAAAGTTTTACCGGCATAAACCCGAATCTCATAGCAATATAGTTGTTGTAAACTTCATAACGCAATTAGGACGATGAAAACTTTAGCGTGGGGTTTATCCTTCACATTCAAGCGTCCCGAAGCATTCGCTGTGCTGTTTTATCATTTCAAGAGTTCTTACCTGCTATTCACCACTAGATGGCGCTAGGAGTTAGAGTAAATTTCCAATAAGATTTTATATTGAAATATTTTATTATTTTATATTTTTATCATGAATTATTTAAAAAAAAATTAGAATAATTAGTTTTAAAATAAATTGAATCTCAATCTTACATTTTTTTATTACATAATATAATTATGCTTCCAAATTGTTCGAGTTCAAGTAGTAAGTATTATTTGTAGTCATTTTATTTGTGTGATAAATTTAAAATGATTACATTCATTTTAAGTTTTTCTCCATTGTAAACTTTTAAGATTTTTAAATTTAATTTTAGTTATGAGTCACCCTCGACTAGATGGCGCTCTAATATTTTATTTTTTGTTTAAATTAAATTTAAATGTTAACTGCAATTAGTGCCTCTAATTATAATACGCATAAGTAATAAATGTTTGGTTCTAACTTATGGTCGAATATACCAACGAGGGAAAAAATAGTTATTACTGCAAATTAACTCTGATAATTCTACCACAATGGGTTTAGTAATCTTAATATTATTTTTGGTTTAAATTAAATGTTAACTGCAATTAGTGCCTCTAATCATAATACGCATAAGTAATAAATGTTTGGTTCTAACTTATGGTCGAATATACCAACGAGGGAAAAAATAGTTATTACTGCAAATTAACTCTGATAATTCTACCACAATGGGTTTAGTAATCTTAATATTATTTTTTGTTTAAATTAAATTTAAATGTTAACTGCAATTAGTGCCTCTAATCATAATACGCATAAGTAATAAATGTTTGGTTCTAACTTATGGTCGAATATACCAACGAGGGAAAAAATAGTTATTACTGCAAATTAACTCTGATAATTCTACCACAATGGGTTTAGTAATCTTAATATTATTCTCAGTGTTGCTGTAGACTTATATCTTGCTAATATTACAAATGCTAAAGTTTAGATTGTGGGCGTCACAGCCATGTTATGCTTAAATAAAATATAGTCTTCTTTACCTCTTATGTTTTCTTCCAATTTTCACTTAACCTTACCAATATGGCCGTCGTGTCGTCGAGCTAATGCAACACCATTATTTTTAACATCCGACTACTATCCGATTATTAACATAATAAGCAGAATTACGACATTTTAAAACCATGACATAAATATTTAAATAATGTTTTTGGATCACAATTACAAAGCTTATATCGTTATTTTAAATTATGACCAATGGTATTGATTTATAGCACAGACTAAATAACCTTCAAGAATACAGAATACATCAAAATAGTTAAAAAGCTAACAAGATAGATGTTACAATTTGTAGACTAAACTACTGAACGGATCTCGATGAAATTTGGAATAGATGTTAAGGATAGTCTGGAAGAACACATACTTTTGTTTTTTAATTCGGAGTTGCGGGAAGCTAGTTCTTAAATAAATAAAAGGCGATGAGTCGGCGGCAGGAAAACAGCTCAATTGATTTTCTTATAAGAATCCCGTTTACCGGCAGCGGCGTGCATGTTCAATCACATTGTGCATGTACCTTTACTTCTGCATTTACATAATGTTGATAGTACACTGCGACACACAAGTGGTGAACTTTAGCTATACTTTATAGAACATAAACAGTAACATGTTTTATGTTTTGTAACATTTAGAGGAAGTTGGGAGTAGCCACAGTGGTTGAGAAAATAAGGAGTAAAAGGCTAACCTTTTACTCCTTATTTTCTCAACCAACATGCCCATGCCACGTTATGAGAAGGGATGAATCGCATGTAATAAGAAGGACGTTAGTTATGAATGTGGAGGGGTACACCGATAGAGGTAGACCTAGAAAGAGATGGATGGATTGCGTGAAAGGAGACATGATCAAGAAAGTAGTGATGACTGAGATGACGGATGATAGAGTTATTTGGAAGACGAAAACCCGGGGCGCCGACCCTACGGGAGTAAGATAAGGCAGGGGAGATGATGAAATAGTAACATGGTTTGTTAGATCTCATGAGATTATGCTTTCGTTGGTCCATGTAAATTACGTATTTCACTAGTTTTTTCTAATAAAAATGTTACTTTTAGGAAAATAAGTTTAGATTTCACGAGTAAAATGAATTATTCAAAAGATTATGTCACATTGATTTTCAAGATGAAATAATTTTGAATTAGAAAAATTTAATTCCAATAAGAAAGTGAATTATTATTTGCAGCATTATATATCTAACTTAAATAAAATTTGGCACATGTAAAATTTAATGATAAATAAATATGCAATTTTCATACTAAAACATATAACAAAAAAAAATGTTGTTTACAATTATGTCGGTGATTGTACCTGGAAAAGAGGTAGCGCTGCGGGGAGTTGACAATCTAACCGCATGATGGGGCGTTCAATATCCCATCCATCTCTATGTTAATGCTGACCCCATTGGTACAGTGAGGCGAGCATGAGCTCACTAGTCCCAAGTTCAATACTGTAAACAGGCCCTAGGGTAATTTACAAAAGGAGTACCACCAGAATAGGTTCGTTTAGTAATAAAAATGCAATTAAAATGAGAACAATTTATTTAGATACATTATTTGTGATCAAAAACATATTAAAGTAAGATTACTATCAAATAAACTAAACTTATCTAAATTACATGGCTGATTGTAATAATTGTTGTATTACAAATCTCGTGTTAAATAATTGTGAAATTTCGACGGTTCTAATGTTAAACTCAAAAGGGTTGCAACACAAAATCACTGTCGTCCCAATAAATTACCATTATCTACATCTGTAATAGGCAATAAGGTGTCAGAAAGCGCGCGCCGAATGTCATATAATAAGGTTTTAGATAAATTATCGTATCGCTTTATCCATAATCATAAAACTATCAAAGACAAGAATTCTAAGAATTAAACCGGCGTCCGGTATTATGCGATACAGATTATCTTTCGAAACTCAACCATAAACTAGTCTATGAATATGCCATCTTGGTTCACTGAATTACTCCTTATTAGAGCGCAATTGACTAAACTATCGCACAACTGTTTACAATACTCGATTTTTAGTTGTGCAACTAAGTTGAATTGGATGCGAAACAATCGACAATCGCACAATTGTTGTGCGATAGTTTAGTTAAAGATGCTAAAAAAATAAATTACGACATCCACTGCGAGCCTGCTCGACAATTGAAGTACCAGGACTTCATAAGATATATGGAGGTTACATTGTTCTGATGAGAGACATAGAAAGGTGAAGACATAAATATCTGCAGTTTAAAAATACTTATTTATGCATTTCTAATAGACTAGAAGTACCAGGATCACATACTATATGATACAGACATTATAAAAGGAATTAATGTGGTTTATTACCTTTATTAACCAGCCTGTCTTCGGTACCGTGCTCAGTTACGCATATTAGGTTTTATGTAGGGCTGGTAACTTGCAGTAAACTCACGAGTACTAATGGCAACAACCAAGGAGATGAAGGTAAAACACAACATTCTATTACTTATTTTCCAATGTTTTGTCTAATTCTTTAATGCTATCGATGTTAAGCCCTTAAAATAATCATGCATGCCCCGAAGGTGACAGCCCTAGTTTTATGCCTTACTAATTACGAGTGAACAAGACTTATACTGTTTTACGATAGGATTGTTAGTTATTAAGTTGAATCTTAATATTAATTCAAGTATAATAAAATACAAATATTAATGTTTGTAATAAAAAATTGAAAAGCCCTTAAGGTTTTTTTATAGCTTTTTAATCTGCTGTCCCCAACTGTTTACGGCCTGTTACATAATGTTGTTTTGGAACGTTTAAAATAATTATCTTTAATAGACTCAACCAAGTTGACATTAATTAATATCAACTAGCGTTCGCCCGCGACTCTGTCCGCGTGGAATTAAAAAAACATAAGTGAGTAGCCTATGTGTTCTTCCAGACTATACCCTATGTCTATGCCAAATTTCATCGAGATCCATTCAGCCGTTTAGGCTTCAAACTCTAACAAACATCCATCCATCCATCCATCCATCTAAACTTTCGCATTTATAATATTAGTAAGATAATATTAGTAAGATAAGAAGTAAGATTATTAATATTACTATTATAATATTCTGCAATAGTTTGGATGGATGGATGTTATGAGGTAAGTTAAAAAATCGGGATAAATTCAGCACAGAGATTAGTGTCTTTGCATGCGCAAGTTTCATTTTAATTCCGCGCGAACGAAGTAGCGGGCGTTAGCTAGTATAGTAGCATAAAACGGTAACTGGCTATTAACTAAGCCTATCTATTTATAAATAAAAAATAGGAAACGGAACTAACGACAGATGTGCGTGATTCTTTACTTTAAAAAAACCAATATGCAAATGTCTTGCATTTGCATAATACAAAAGTGTTCGTTTTCAATAGAGCAAAAAGTTAACCCTTTATTTTTTACCGTGTTAAAGTCCGTTGTATATGTCACCGGGAGATTATATACTCCGCCAGTTTGTAATTTGCCCAAGCAGACTTCGACTCTGCAAGTCGCATTTCGAATGAACTCATTTACATTATGAGTACATTTTTATAATTGTTTTTAAAATTGAGATTTAATTTTATGAAAATTTTAAAATGTAATCGAATAATAACATGTCAGTTATTGGAAAATTTGATATGATATGATATTGATTATATTGATATTCGCCAACTTTTCCATTAGCCTAGGAAAATTACATACTAGCGAAGTTCACTATTTGCCGGTAACGCATATGAATAATTAGAATATGGTCGCGTATAGTGTTTGTCATTTTTTGTCGCACAGATGTAAAGTTCAGGAAGCGGGAAAAAACTCGATCGAGATCGAAAGTGGAGGGCTCGGCCGTTTCGGTTTTTTTTTTCACCACAGAGTATTAATAATTTCCGAGTTGCCAGATGGAAAAAGTGTTTTTTTTTTTGTAAAGGTGTTGTAGTACACGTGAATTTAATTTTAACGTAGTTTTTTTTCTTTACTTTTTATAGAAATTATCGTAAAAGGATGAGGTAAAAATTATAGGTAGGTCCTAGTTTTAATTCTTGAAAAAAAAAAGAACATATTTGTACTTAATAAATTAATAAAATAGTAAGAAAAGTTAAAAACTAAATTCTTATACAGATATGTATCAATTTAGTGTAATTAAATAAATGAATAATCATAAGTTTAATAGAATTAATTAAGACATGATTTAAAATGAATCATTTCAAGAGATTACTGACGTATTGTATATATTTAAATAATAAGTAATTAATTTATTATAAAAGGTGAGCACAATATAAATGAATTCATTTTTATAGAGCCACTGTTTTATTTAAATACTAGCTTTCGCTCGCGACTCCGAATAAAAAAAAAGTAAGTAGCCTATGTGTTCTCCCAGAATATCATCTACATCTATACCAAATTTCATCGAAATTCGTTCAGCCGTTAAGGCTACAAACTGTAACAAACATCCATCTAAACTTTCGCATTTATAATATTAATAGTAAGATTTTGTGATGCATAATCATACTTTACTAATATTATAAATGCGAAAGTTTAGATGGATGAATGGATGGATGGATGTTTGTTAGAGTTTGTAGCCTAAACGGCTGAACGGATTTCCATGAAATTTGGTATAGATGTAGAGGATAGTCTGGAAGAACACATATTCTACACACTTTTGTTTTTTTTTAATTCCACTCGTATGGAGTCGCGGGCGAAAGCTAGTAACTTCATATTTCCTTACGAATTCCCTTTACATTCCATACAAGGGTTCAAAGATTGCGTAACAATGAAAGGGTTACTTTATTATTATGAAGGATGACTCGTTCAAACACAATACGCCTTGGGAACTGAAGTGCGTGTTATATTTAAATTTAACAATACAAGTTGTAATTTAATAAATAATATAACAATACTATTGTTAAAATGATTTGCATGCGGTTATTCTTTGAGATTGAATACTTTGATTTGTGATTTCTTTTCAAGATGCTGTGAACTCAATTTTAGCAGGTACAAAGTATTATTAATAATTTGTAATTATTAATAATATTAATAATTTGTAATTATTAATAATATTAATAATTTGTAATTATTAATAATATTTTTCTATAATAATGTGTGTATTACAGGGACAGTATTTTTGTAAATATCAACTATTTATTAAAAAAACACAAAACTCTTTTATTCAAATCAAAATGTTTATTAAATATTTAATAAAAAAAAATCACTTTTTTTTATTTCTGTCGTCAATTTTTCCCCGCAGCTTTTGTGACAATACCTGTAACAAAATAAAAATATATATTAAATAAGTGAAAAGCCACTATTTTTATGCTAACTGGGAGATAACTGAACACTTATTGATTTTAAGTTAGTAATATATTTGCTAAGTTATTGCTTGCTTTGTTCACGGGATATTAAGAAATAGTAAAAAAATATAGCCTATGTTATTCAGTGATAACGTAGCTTTTTAATGGTGAAAGAATTGAAATCGGCCCAGTAGTTTTTGAGTTATTTCAATACATACAAAAATACAAATCTTTTGCCTTTATAATATTAGTATAGAAGAACAAATCATTTACACAAGAAAGAATTTATAATATAAAATATCGGTTCAAAATCACTAGATACTAACTAGTATAAACTACTACTAGCTAAGCTAGCTACTACTAACTACTAACTAGTAACCTAGTAACTACTAGTTTAGGTTGAATATGATCTACGTCACACTTCAAAAGGACGAACACAAACACCCCAATTAAAACACAAAACTTCTCACAATTCCATGATTTAAGTTGACTTGTTGTTTTTAAAATTAGGCTTAAAACTTACACGTCTAATACATTTATGCATTTCTACAGATGTTTTTGATATAAACTAACATTATCCGTGAAATGTGGAAAAATGGCGCGTGGCTATACGACGCCATCTTGTGATTGCGCAGAACTGGTGCGCAGTGTACCGAAAACTAACAACCCCTTTCGGACACTATTGTTGCCACGCGTGCTCACCCACGCGATACCTTCAATCTTTCCCACCCACTAGAATTTAAACTCTATGTTCTTAGTTTAAGGTTGGATTTTGATTAAATATGATTATCGTACAGGTTTTACTTTAAACCAGAAATGGGCCTATGTGCGATGAAATAAGCAATAAAAATGCTTTTTTAATGTTTATCAAAATAAAGTCACTTTTTTCACTGAACATACTTATCAAAGTTCTCGTTGTTGGAATTTGATATCTATCACAGTGAAATAAAGTTGAAAATGGAGTGATAATAAAAATTCAATTGCGCAAGTGTGGTATTTATTATGCGATGAGAAAACCTTGTTATTTTGTATGTGTGTGTGTCTTTGATAAAGAAAATGGTAACATCATATCTCGATTTCAAATTTTTAGCTATGAATGTGACAAGCGACGAAATAAGGAGACAATTTATACGTATTATAGGTTACTACGCTAAGTTTCCACGGACGAAATATTCTTATTAATAATATCTTTTTTTTTTTTTTTTTTTTTTTTTTTTTTTTTTTTTTTTTTTTTTTTTTTTTTTTTTTTTTTTTTTTTTTTTTTTTTTTTTTTTTTTTTTTTTTTTTTTTTTTTTTTTTTTTTTTTTTTTTTTTTTTTTTTTTTTTTTTTTTTTTTTTTTTTTTTTTTTTTTTTTTTTTTTTTTTTTTTTTTTTTTTTTTTTTTTTTTTTTTTTTTTTTTTTTTTTTTTTTTTTTTTTTAAATATGGATCCCTCCTTGGGTAAAGGCCTCCTCCATCTCCTTCCAGCCTTCCCTGTTTTTGCTTGGAGTCAGCCAGTCTTTCCTTGTCACTTCCATTATATCATCAGACCACCTTTTTATAGGTCTACCGACTTTCCTTTTTCCCGCTGGTCCTTTCCATCTTGTAGCTTCTAAAGTCCATCTATTATCCGTCAACCGTGATATATGGCCAGCCCATTGCCATTTTAATTATTATTATTTATTTTTTTAAAATTTTGTATATAGCAAATTAAATATTCAGTCGATTTTTGACATGTGAAGATTTAGACAGATAAATTGGAGATTTTTTTAATAGGTATACGTTTTAAAATTGTTTGTGCTATGTTTTTTTATAAATCCCGCTAAACACGCCTTGTTTTATCTGAACAGTCTATCTTTCAGATAAATCTAACGTGTATACCCAAAACTGAAAACTGAGCAGCACCCAGTTTTGTCTGAATTATCTGAATATCCGACTGTTCAGATAAAACTGATAATTAAAAAATGTTTTGTCTGTCTGTTTGTCTGTCCGCAAGCCGCTTTTGTTCCGGGTAATCTCCGAAACGGTTAGGCCTATTTGAAAGGACTTTCACTGAAGGGTAGTTGACATAGACGGGCATATTATAGACTACTTTTTTATATCAATATTGCGTGGACGAAGTCGCGAGCAACAACTAGTTAGAAATAATAGCACTTTGCCATTACATCCGTGTAAGAACTGTATTACTATATTTCAAAGCTTTCAATCATATACATATAAACAAATCGGTCTGTACGCATGAATCCGGGCAAACCCTATCGCCAGTAAGTCGGGCCATAAATAAAAACAAATGGGCTATGCTGGAGTGTTGCTTTACGAAAGTCGTAATTGATGGAGAGACGTCAGGAACAAAACTGTACACATTTATAGTGCCCCTGAAATTCTTCGCTTCGACGCGATTCGCTTCCTTGTACGTTAACTTATAGTGATGTGAAAACTATCGATAAACTATAAAAAATATCAAATAAACATAAACCAGTTATATGTCTAAAATTTATAAGTATTTACTTACTTTTTAGGCTATTTTGTTTATAGGTACTATAAATTACCATGAGCTCACTGATTTTATAAATGCGAAAGTTTGTAAGAGTTGGCTTGACCTCGATGAAATTTAGCATAGATGTTGAGCTTAGCCTGAAAGAACACATAGGCTATTTACTTTTGTTGTTTTTAAATTCCACGCGTACAGAATTCCGGGTGAAAAAAAGTAATGGATTTAATACTTTATTCAACGTGTTATAAAACTTACAAGTGTGCAATTAAAAAAAAACGATGCAAAATTTGCATTTTCCTAATGGCCAGTTATCATCACGACGTTGTAAGTTATTATTTCACACCACAGTTATAATTATTCAAGTTAATTAACATAGAAAAGGTGTAATGCAAATCATAAAATTCATATCTTTATACCGTTCTTATACTAGATACAGTTTTTATCGTGTTTACTGATCGCTATTCTCTGTTACGGTCCAGGATTTACAGTTGTTTTCTTTATAAATAAAACCTATCAATTCGTATAGAATTAATTTATTAAAATATTTATTCGATCCTTCTTTCAGTAATTATTAAAAAGTTGCAATTCCGCTAGATTTTTCTTTTTTTGGAGAACTGTTATTAAATATTAAAGAATTAATTTGTTATAAGAAAATATCGATACATTCCGTACATCACTATTCATAAGAATACGAGGTATTTGTTTCAGTCGCTACTCGTTTTTGGTCCCTCTAGTCGGATAGCCGAAAATAAGCGCGATGCTAAATCGACTAACAAATGACTTTCTTTGCCTAGACTCGGTTGGAAACTTTATCGGCCGTTAGAATTTTTTGGCAAATATTTAAAGCAGGGCTCATGCTGACACTGTAATGTATGACCCTAGCTATTAATTTTATTATTTTAAAACATTATGCATGTTTTATGGATTATAGATGAATAGAATGAACCTGATTTCGGGACATTATTTGTATGGTAGTACCAATTCATAGTAAAAGTAACATTAGGTTCAATTTTTTTTCGATTTTCTTTTGTTATAATCATACTAATATTATAAATGCGAAAGTTTAGATGGATGGATGGACGTTTGTTAGAGTTTGTAGCCTAAACGGCTGAACGGATTTCGATGAAATTTGGTATAGACGTAGAGGATAGTCTGGAAGAACACATAGGCTACTCACTTTTGTTTTTTTTTAATTCCACGCGGACGGAGTCGCGGGCGAAAGCTAGTTGTTCTGTATTTTTTTCATTTAATTATAATATTATTACTGCCTTTAACTTAAGCTGCATTGATATCTTAACTTTCTTTTAAACAATATCTAGAATCAACGAAAGTTAAAAAAAAATCTCAATTAGTTCATATAGTTGCTGAATATTTATGAACTACAAAATTTTCTGCAATTCTCTTTCGTACGTCCAGCCATTTATTCGATAACTAACGTCGTCCATTCGAGTTACCTTCCGCACAACGAGCCGTCTCAATTTTATTTATTTCCAATTCCTTTTGAGGCAAACTAAATTTTCCGATAGTGAATGGTTTTCAAGATGGCCGCCTCGACCCCACGTGTAGTGTATGTGTATTTATGTGTGTGTGCTTGTTATCCAGTCACTCTTTCTCGCATATTTCCCATTCGTTTTGACAGGCAACACGGTCCGCCTTCGTAAAGTTGCAAATGCAAATTCCCTTCAACATTGTTGATATGTTGATGTTATCTAGCATGCTAGGTTATTAATCAACGACTTGGAGAATATTGTAGGGTTGTTCCTAATATTTTAATTTATGTTTTTAAATGCTTTTTACCTATAATTACGTTAAACTGAGATGTTTCATAATATGTTACCGGAAGCTTTGTTTTTAAAACCATAGATTTTATATAAATCCTATACAATGTAGAGATAAAAATTAAAAAAAAAATTTTTTGCTTACGTTTTTAAGGTCTCTTATTATATTTACATCCATGTTCAAAGTCCTTTAATGCACATAATTTTACTTCAAATTATATGAAAAATAAAACCTTTTTGTGAAAAATCTTTTTCTCAACATAAATTACACATACTCTCTTCTACTCGTGGAGCGCAAACGTAGTGTTCCCCCATCGACCTCTCAAGGGTTGCTTGTTAGGCGACAATATGCAGCCACGGATATGTGGATACAGAATTATTATTATTTACTGTTCGCTGAAATAGCAGAGAATGCAAGTCGATGCTAACTACGAGGCTTTAGTTGACTCTGGTTTGAAATGAGCCACTCAAGAATAACTTCCCTAACGATCTTATGTAACTTTTAAATAACTACCTTTATGATATGAGTTACATGAATTTTCAGTTAACTATGTTGAAGTAAAAACGATGCTAAGATATTTATTATTAAACTAATTTGTTTATACTGAGCCCAACCCTTTTAGAATCAAACCAAAGTAAAACTGTCCAATAATAAAGAAAATCTTAACCAATTACACTTCTAACAAAAGCCAAGTTTACGTAAAAAAACTTCCTAAAGACTTCTATTAAGCAGTTAAAGTAATTCCTAAATAAGGAAATCAAGTATTAAAACTACTAAACAGCATTAAATGTTTGCAACAATCTGTTTTGTTCCAATCGAAATCTTAAACTTTGTTAAACAACTAAAGAATAACCAAATGTCAATTATTTCTAAAGAAATGAACTCAGCAAATAAAGACATGTTAAAGAAGATTCTTAACTGCAAATTGCATAAAGCCACCCCTTAAAGTCTCAGTTAACCCAGTAACCGACTCGCTAATATAATACCTTCAACAATTTAACCTTGACACAGCCCTAGTTAGTATGCACGGGCTTTCTTTTAAAATCTGATGTATTAATTTGCAAACTTTAACCTCAACTGAAAAACAACCTTATGCAAAACGCACACGACTCAAATTGATATAATTCATCCAGCCAACACCACGTTTCGGGCTCTAAAATGAAAATTTGTGAGGTAATTTAACTTAAAATAAAACATTTATTAATTAAGGCTTAATTGTTAACGAGATAAAGTGCAAAATTGAATATAAAAATATCAAACGTAAGACATTTTAAATATGAAGAGGTTATTTAGCACATGGTTCTCGTGACGACGTTCGCAATTTGAGTATAAATTAGAGCACTTATCTCGTCGCGGTCTTTGCGTTTCTCTCTTTCTGTTTCACGGTATCTATATTATGCGGTTTCATTCGCTCTCTTTGCCAAGGAATAGGCGTAGGGGTGTCTGCTACGTCAGCGTTTTGCTTTATCGATATTTCACGATAGTACTCCAAAACGTTCCCGTAGGGTGGCAGAGTCGAGCTTATAAATTGTGAAATGATAAATGTGTTCAATCTTGAGACTTGTTTTATGCAGATCCAATATAAAAGATGAAAATGAGAAATAGTTCAGAGGGTGTATTTATACTCTAAGAAGAGATTTTTTATCGATAGCCGATTGTTTTGTGTTCGCATCTCGCACTCATATTTAATTTAGCCGCGGAAGCAACAGGTTATTAGCACGGAGCTTTCCCGCCTAACTTTCCGGGCGTTCACTTTTTAAATTCCTTCCCTTCCCTTTCTAATTGAATCGCTTTCTCCCTTACATGAATGAATGAGACTTGTTGCTTGTATAATTTCACGTTTATTTAAGATTGTCGCCCTCTAATCGGGGTAGGCGAAGCTTAAATTCGGTCAAGACCTTTTTAATTTAGGTGTCGCTTTGAAGCTAATTTTCATATCGCCATCATCGTTCACTCGTAAAAGTTATTTATGCGTGCAAGTGTACACACGAATGGTCACCTTTAGGCGTTAAAATTAACACATAGATTATTATTTTCACGCATATTAGAGGCACTGATGCCTTCATAATTTTATTATACGTTATTTTATCAATTCGTGGAAGTCGATGAATAAAGGACGTATATAAAAGGAAACCTGACATTTATTCAATACAATGTCACATTTTATGTCATTCTAGCTGTTTCCCGCGACTTCGTCCACGCAATATTAAGATAAAAAAATAGCCTAATATGCCCGTCTACGTCAGCTACCCTTCAGTGAAAGTCTGGTTGAAACCGGCCCAGCTGTTTCAGAGCTTACAAACGGGCTTGTGGACAGACAGACAGACAAAAAAAAATGCGATTTTCGTTATCACCAACGCTTATACATCATCTTCTCGAAATCTGTAATTTTTCTTTTGATATTACAAACAGACAGACCAATTTTATTATATGTATAGATTACATATAGTCGTGGAATTTTTACGAAGTGAGCTGTTTTGTACTAACATAAAAATAAGAGCCTATAGTCGTATGGAACGAAGCCCACGTCGTATCTTACTCGTGAACCTACACGAATCTACATACATAAATATATTTCTGTTCACCACCCAATACATTTTATCTATGTTACCGTTGCCTTACTAGACAAATTTAAAAAGTTAAAAGGACACAATGTTCTGTTGTTTTGATTCGATTTGTATTTCTATTTCGAAGGGCGTAGAATCGATTTTGGAATGCAGCTATGTAGCCGTTTGTTACTACAGTATTGTGATTCCGTGATCGAGTCTCACGAGGTATTCTCAAGGGGTGAGCGTAGTTCTTGCGCTTGGATATAAAGAAAGGTAGATACTTATGAAATTCGAAGGAAAAACCACCCTTCCCTATGCTTATACGGCGCAGTCGATTTGGTTTTCGCTGAGGAAATTGTAGCGCGGTTTGAGCGGGACATTCGCTCACCGTTCGCCGTCTGGAGACGACGATTTTCTCGAATTTCCTTCGGGAGCGCGTCTCCGAATTCCAAATTTGAATTTGACTTTAGAATTTTTTCTTTCTTTTATCATCTTATTTCTCTGCAGCCAGATACTTCGAATTTTTGTTTTTAGTTTCTTAGCGTTCGATGTGTTCAAAAATAAATATTTCGCGCCGCTGTAACCGAAACTGAAATGAAACTTTGTCGACAGAAAGTGGTAAGTCATTCTTACATAACTTGACTGCATAATTTCAAGTCGTACACACTTACCTTTATTATTACAATGAACTGTTTCCACTAAAACTTCCATTACTTTTACCTTTTTTGAACCTAATTCTTTCATATTTTTTAATCTGATTAAAACTTGAATTCTAATTAGAATAACGATATTATTTGAATAGTTGCTCCTTTAGTATTTAATAGTTAATTTCAAACAATTTATTAAGACAATCGTTAATCAATTGATTTAAATTAATTCTTCGAAATAGTAAAAAACAACTATGAAAACAAACAGCGACGGTGTGAGTGACTTTATTGACATTTTCACAAGCCCACTACTCATATTACTCGATCCAGTTCTGTTACTCGTTATTGAGTTAGTAAACGAGATGAGTAAAAAAATTGAACGAAGAGCGTCAAAATGCCGTTGGACGTTTTTGCTCCGTTCGTCGGACTATAGATAACAAGTTGTGACATTTGTAAAGATCACAAAGGCTTAAATGTCTTACACTTTAACGCTAATAATGTCGACAGAGGCACTAACTACTATTATACTGTCAATCAAACGATAAAAAAGTTTAAGCCGTCGAAATTATTAATAACGCGTCGCTACAATAAATTAACATGGACCCGATAACAGATTTCTTTATCTGTTCTGTTGAAATATGAATGACTTCGGATCATCATTAATTAATTATACTTTCGATGGGACGTAATGTTTATATTGTCTGTGCTGGAGGCAGATTAAAAATAAAAAATAAATGACGTTTATGGACGAAAAAACTTGTCAGCTGCATTCATCTGCGGTGAATTTGAATTTGGAATGTCAAACGTTCTTTTTAATTTTATAAATAGGCGATGACAATGTTCGAGGATCGATCATAATTAGTAATGTGTTTAATTTTTATTAACTTTGAACTGAAGTTTCGAAAGTTTATCCTCATTTCGGGTAATATATATTTATAAAAAAAATAGAAATCGATCAGGAAGCCGACATATTGTAGACCGACCACACGTGTGGATTTAAGATATTGATAAGGCAAATAAAAACTTTGACCGACTAGTTCCGATCGGGGAATGATGTAAAATCGAAGGGTAAATTCCCATTGATGGGGTGAACGACATATAATTTATATACGTACCCATTTTATACGTATAGAGAATAGTTTGAGACCCACCCTCATATCTCGACCCTCCGACGCACACAAAGGTATATAACGAACACATGGATAACTGTAGGGTTGACGACAAAATCGATAACAACACTGCTTTGACAATTTTACAGTATAAGGTTTTCCCAATCGTAAATTCCCAAATTATACTTTTTACTACCGTAATTTCAGTTTCTATTAAAATAACTTTCTAGCGAAGCCTTAACTCTTAATTTTTAGCCGTTTGAAAGCTAAAGTCAATCTAATGATGTTACAATTATAATTCAAGAAAACCATAAGTATTATTTAAAAAAAAAACTATTAAAACCGTTAATTTAAAGTAGTGATTTATAATCGTTTTACTCGTAATTTAATAAATTGTTATTTATAATATAAAGTTCTGGTCAATGGCATAATCCATTCTCTGTTCCATTTGCTGAATCGAAATTAAAAAAAAAAAACACTTCATCCGTCTTTGCGGCCAGTACGCAGCAGTAAATGACGTATCCTCTCGAATGGGCGTAATCTTTTATCTGAGTAATGACTTCATACCTTGTGTGATGTCAATTTGCCCGCGAAACCTCCCGCCGTTTATTTTAACCTTCGACTATAGAGGAATGGACTAAGCTAGACGCTTTTACTAAATAAATTCTGCTACTTTTCTAAACAGTTATGTAAAGATAAAATTTTATGTCATTTATTTACAAAATGAGCAAACAAGCATAAAAGTTTAGAGCATATTTTGTTCGGAATGCGGATTTGACAGATCCTGTCATTTAAAATTCATAGTTTTTAACCTCCGACAACAAATAATGCGTTTATCCTGCACTTTGTAACTAAAGAAACTGGTTTTTAATTATTTAAAACTCCGCTCTTGTCTCTTACATGTACTTTTAATTTATATCGTGACCAAACCGGGAACCGAACGCGAAGCTATTTTCTTTAACGGCGGATGACTTGGATCGTAAAATTTTATTTTGTTGTTTGCATTAAAAGATGCCTAATAAAGAACTTGCTTAATCGCTACAGCTACCGCTCGATTATCTGTCAGTCTTCATTTTAAATGATTTATTTAAAACTAGCTGTTCCCTTGCGGCTTCATCCGCGTGAAAGTATAAAAAAAATATTTCATTGTTTACCTACATTTGTCAAATTATCAAATTCTAAATTGTCTGATTTGAAAATCGAACGTGTAAAATATGTATTGGAAATATCGGATTTTGTTCCCTTATCTAACAGTGACGTCATTTTTAAGCTGTCTGAGCTTCTATCAGCCAGTGGTGGGCAGGCCCTAAAGCTGACATAAATCCACTAGTTTAGATGTTTCATTAATGACTTGAATATAATTTATTATTCTAGCTAATTACGTTGTCGCATTTAACAACAAATAGTAAGTAATAGGTTCAAAAAGTAACATCGCTTATGACTAGTTCACTAGGATAATAATTTAGTCGAGTACTGAGTAATAACTAAAAACATCTGAACATCGAAATTTTAGTCAAGAAGATCAGCAAAACATTTAGTCGAGTCTATTTCGTTCTATATTTCAGAAAGTAGAGCCACGTGTTCCTAAACTGCTAAGCAAGTCTTTTTATGCTAGGTTTCTGAGTTTAAGTTTATTTTAACATTACCTAGTGATTCATTAGTGTTAGACTGATCTATGATTCAACGGAGTAATAGTTACGTAGTTTATAACGCATTTCATTAAGTTATCGAACCAAAAGGACAATGGTAAATGGTTGCTAGGAAACCGGGCATTAGTCCAGTACATAAGTAAATATTGGCGTTAATTTTGTAAAATATCACTGGTTTGGGTACTGTGCAGTAATGCGTACTACTTTTGGACAGTAGGCAATAGTTTGCGTTCCACTGGAGATCACGGGACCCTCAAATCGCTCCTGAGGGCGGGCACCGAAGGGGTTTTTAGTGAGTAGAAATCTCACATAACCCTGTCTTTTTATAAAAGACATGGTATCTTTCGAAGATTTCCCCCTCCCCCCCGATACCAAAAAAAAGGCAATAGTGCCCCCCATTCTGTGTTTAGGCCATGATTACTAGAATTTTATTTATCTATCTAGTTAATTCAATCGTATTATCGTGTTGAAAGTTATTTTTCTTATATCATGATTCTCATATACATTCCAAACATGACAAGTAATAAACGTAAATTAAAAATTTATACGACATGTAAAATTGTTCCAATTAAAATATCAGATATTTAATTTTATTACTTTTTAGATGATAATGTTTAGAGATAGTAGGTTTAATGTTCCCTATTGATTTAAATATAGATTCATTCGCAACGGGGAGTCTATATTTAATTAGTATATTTTATAATATTTATGTTAATTTTCTACTGCTTTTTAATAGTTAATAACTAGAATAAAATAGTAAGTGTACATTATTTTCAAGTCTAAAAACTTATAAAATGAAAATAATTTTTGTTTATTAATATAACATAATACAAACACAATTTTCTTATTAGATATTAGTCTTTTTTATATTGGACGAGCTTTCGCCCGCGATTCCGTTCGCGTGGAATTAAAAAAAAAAGTAGCCTATGTGTTCTTCCAGACTGTCCTCTGCATACCAAATTTCATCGAAATCCGTTCAGCCGTTTAGGCTACGAACTCTAACAAACATCCATCCATCTAAACTTTCGCATTTATAATATTAGTATGATCTAAATGAACAATCATCAATTGAATTGCCCGTCTATTATGAAATAAAACGCGAAGGAAATTTTAATTATTGCGAAATGAAAATCACATAATTTGTGTATGGATGGTGTTAATAATAATTCAAATCAACTAATAAAATCATATTTTATATGTATACTAGCTGTTCGCGTGCGGATTCATCCGCGTGAAATTATAAAAACTTTTTTTTATTGTTTACATTTGTCAAATTATCAATAGGAAATGTCAAAATGACATGACATGGCATAGCAATCTTTTTTTCTCGATGTTGGCAGCAACTTATGGTCTCTTTCCCACATTAGGATTTTTATCCAATTTATTTACCCCTTAAGTTTAAAAGCGTAAAAATATATAGCCTAAAGCGTGATGTGAGTGTAGGGCTTTTTATTATAAAAAGAATTATTCAAAAATATGCTGTAATTGCTGACATCTTAAGCAACAAAGAAGTGTGTGTTTACGCTTAATAGTATAGATATAGATATGGATTCACGATATTATGTAATGATGTTTATCCCTCGGACAGCACGGTAAACATGTAAAACGAACTAACAACACTTTGCCGATGGATTCAGGGGTAATATTATTACCAAACCCCACCCCCGACTTGTCAATCGATCAAACATTGCAAACAGTGTAGGGACACCGGAAAATTTATAAGGACGTAACCCTCAAGCAAATGACAACGTAAAATAAACCTTACTGAAATACAAATAGAGACAATGTTACTTCGATGTCGATATTTCGTGAGATCAGTACATTTAGACTGTTTGTAATTTGGACATATTTCTTATACATAGGAGTCATAGAAGCGATGGAAAATGTATTGACAAATATATCGCGTTACAGTATCCATTAGGATATTGTTTATATCAATTTATTTAAAAGGTATACGCACGAAAGAATATATCTTGAGTTATATTTGAGATACGTTGATATAAATTATTTAGTAGACGGAATAAATATCTTTATAACGGAATATCGTGTACATAGATTGCTAGTAATGTCTTTCTTTCCTAACATTCTGTCTATATGTACCTAACAGCAACCAATTAAAAAAAAAACTTTCAAAATTTGCCTGTAAGTTAAGAAAGACTCTACAATATTTGGATTCTTATAAGATTGTTGGAACGATAAGAAAGGATTAAAATTGTTGTTTGTGTCCACCCAAATTTGGATAAATAGTTATAACAAGCTTACTATGTAAACATTATGAAATGAAAAGTTGAGTTAACATTACCTTTGTCTGAAAAAAATACCGATTTCTTACGTTTGTACACTTATCACTGATTTCTAGACACTTGCATGTTTTAAACACTAAACACGTCTGTGCACCAATGTTGAACATATTCGAATGCCACCAAATATCCTCTGTATCTTTCAACGTGAATAAATTATTACCATTTTTTATTGTCCCCCATCGCTGGTAAAGGGTTAAAATTTTTCTATAGAAACTTATGGGTCGTGAATTTGCATATAATTTTTAGTTTATTATTTATTTTATAAAAGGGGTACCCTATTGTCATGGTAACGACTTTCGGGGTTGATGAATTGGCCGTATTAATAAGGATTACGGAGGTAAGCACCGTGTAGTGAACGTCGAGATGTGAGGATGATTTTGTCGACTGTCTTTTGAAAAAATTGTGAAGATTCACGTTGAAAGTTCAACATTAAATCATATTAATTATACGCGAAAGTTTAGATGGATGTTTGTTAGAGTTTGTAGCCTAAACTGCTGAACGGATCTCGATGAAATTTGGAAGAGATATGAGGTACTTACCTTGAAGAACATTACTGTAAGAGAGGGTTTTATGACTCCACTTTTTAATATAAACACAACTAAAATTATTATGTTCTTTGTCTTTCGTGTTTTATCTCATGACTTTTGGAGTCAAAATTATTAATTTGCCGAAGTTACTAATACCACATGTATGACAGTTCTAATAGGTAGATGTTACTTATATCCTTTAGAAAGAAATAAATTATCAATACGATATAGTATGATGTAGTAAGAAAAACATACTCGTTTTTACTTTATAAAGAATACAATCTGACATCAAACGAAAAAATATTGCTTTGTAGATTCGAGAATTATCATAGAGATGGTTACGTATTACGTCTACACGTGAATTGGGTATTATATCGATTCGCATCGAAATAATATGTTACATAACTAATGGCAGAAATCTGAAACGAGACCACTTTGCTACGGGTTGCTTATAATCTGTTAGACGTTAACATTTTAATGAAATGATTTTAAGCGTCGCATCGTCACTTAAGATGATGTTACACATTTAAATGTCGTTTCAATAGTTGGCCGTAGAATAGACAATTTCATAAATATAACAACTTAAATTTTCAACTGCTTTCGTTTATTACATGAGATAATAACCATAAGTCAGAACAAACATAAGTTTTTTAGCGTAGTAGTCGCTCACGAAAGTTTAGATAAGTTAGTAAGTTGGATGATTAACTTAGTTAAAAAAACTGTCTTCTTAATTGAATAATATGGTAAAGTTGTTTGATTATTTAGACTATCGACGTTATTTTGAATTTCTTATTGCAACACATGCTAGTTGAGCTAGTTAATAATAAAAACTGATAGAATCGTATACCATATTATCTATGATTATTAATATTTCTAACCACAATGCGCCCGATGGACCGGAAGTCAATTCTTTTGTAACAGACGCTCAAACCCTTCCGGTGATTCGATTCCTTCAATGGGACGCCATTTTGTTAGTTCCCATTCATTCGGACCCTTTTATCTCACGGCGCATCTTTCGTATTAAAATTAATCAAATAGGCTTTTAAGATCGGTCACGAACGACCTCTTTGCATATTAGATTATTTTATTTATATTTACAAGATCGTACTTCTAAATGTGGATTGTCTTTTTATTAATTAGTTATGAGAGGCCTAATTTTAGTCCCTTTCCCTTTCCACCCTTTTCTTAAGAGGAAAGGATGGGAAGGAAAATTGGATTTGATGGGGGAAGAGTCGCTTAGGAAGAGGAAAGGTCCTCTTTATGTGCGTTTCTTCCTCCGTCAATTAAGGGTAGGCAACGCATTTGCAATTGAGGATGTTTATGGACAGCGGTCGCTTTCCATTTCGGTGGATTCAGATGGCCGCTTGCTCGTTTGCCAGCTTATTTTATAAAAAAAATGAAGATGTCAAAGATGCCTTAAATAACTCGGAGAAAAAGAGCCGAACAGGGACATTTCCGCACCCCCAAGTTACTAATTTATCTACTTCTAGCTGTCTACTTACTATTATTAGTAGGCTACGAGTTCTTCCAGACTATGATCTACACCTACATTTCGATTCAGTTCCATGGAGTCGTTCTGGAGTTACGTAGTACCTAACATCCATCCATCCAAAATTTCCCATTTATAATATTAGTAAGATTCATTAAAAATAAATATCTAAACTAACAGTCGAATAAAACTTTCTCCTTGGTAGTTAAGGTCACTAATAAAAAAAAAGTTTTCATAAACAAGCCGATAATAGGCAACAACTTAAACCAAATATTTGCAACAAAAACACACTTCACACACAAAAACCTCTATTATTGCAATCATCGATGTATTGATCAAACATTGACGCAAAAAATCCACTATAGAAAAAAAAGGCCGCCACTACACGTACTAACAAAACAAACATTTCACGGATATATAATAACAAAAAAAAATGTGCTCCCATCTATTCACAATGAGAAACATCCTTTTGTAGGGAATTTGACTATCCATTGTTTAAAATACTGATTTATAGGTTATTAAACCCTTTCTATAATGTATGGATAGATAAATTTATGCGTATTATTCGTAGTTTAAAAAATGTGGGTAATAATTTATCTGTGGCATTCATAGATGTTTGACAAAGGTTTGGTCGACGGCAGGGGCCGATAACTTCCATCCCACGTAACGTAGTTCAATTATATATTTTTAATAGAAAATTTTAATATTAATAGCGTCACTATTCTAAATTCAAATATAACATTGAATAGAAATTATAGGTTATCTTGTATCATGCGATGTCATGATTCTTAATTAGTTTGTAAACAATTTTCATGTTATTGTTTTAATGTGTTATGATACTTTATTCGATTTTAGAACCTAAACCTTTAGATTAAGGTCCATTATAACTTGTATGATTAATTATTACACCTGCATAAATATCAAACATTCTATTAGCATCAATTAATTTGACCTCACAGAAGTTAAATCTTTAAAAAGTAATTTAGACCTTATTCTTATTTTATCAAGTGTCAAAATTAACTAAAATACTTTAACTTCAACTTTTACCTATAATAAAAATGCTATCAAGTGTATCTTTAAACCAATATACATTTATTATTGTTGACAAAACCTTGAAATATGACCGTTAATGTAGTTTTTGTTGTCATGTCCCGCGGTCTTCAACCCTCCTTTTACGTTAACTGACTATTTTTTTTTCTAATAGCCGTTCTGCTATTATAAGGATGGGTCATAGGTAAAAATAAAAAAGTTAAGCGTTAACAAATGAACTTATAAAACAATCACAGTTAGAGCGCGCGCACACCATTGACTAAACTATCGCACAACTGTTTAGTCGCGCGTTGATTCCTATGAGCTTATATGGGGGTTCACACACTACGCGATTATTAGTTGTGCAACTAAACAGTTGAATTGGCTGCGAAACAATTGAAAATGGCATAACAGTTGTGCGATAGTTTAGTCAAAGGTGTGCACCCGCTCTTAGACTTAGATACAAAAGAAGGTATCAGACATTAAAAAGCGAATGAAAATTACTATCTAGTTTAAAGGAAGATACACATTTTCTTTCTTGCCACAAAACTGTCAACTTTCACCTTCAACTCTAAAGAAAATGCGCTTTAAGCGTCGACGCTCGAGAAAATAGTAAATTTCATTCACAAAACTATTTTTTTAAAACATGAATACGTCAAGGTGTCGGTGTTTTGAATTTCTTTCCCTGAATTTCAAATTAACTTTCTCTAACGGATCTCCATGAAATTTGTCACAGATTTAGGATATAGTCTAGAAAAACACGTAGGTTTCTATGTTTTTTTTATTCCGATCAAACGAAGACTAAGTCAAAAATTAGTTTATCCGTATACATTTAAACGAATTTAAATCGAAAATCAGTTAATAAATTAAAACTTGAGAATCTAGATAAATCCAAAATGGCGGCCACACTATCTGACAACAGTTCCAATTTCAAATTCACACGACATTAGCCGCGTTACAGCCAATAAAGTCCTATTTAAATAAACTAATCAGTTGTAACGATTTTAGAATATAGATCTGGTGTCGATCGTCGTAATCCTTTGAGTGGTACTCGAGGTAGCAGGGACGCTACTATTGTATTGATAATTTATTGTCAACCGATGAATGTCCTATATTTTATCGATCTTGGGGTTGTGGATGGATTATTATTAAACAGGCTGATGTTGGTGGATTTTTTAAAGGTAACAGAAGCGTTGACTCAAAACGAAATAAAGAAAGTCGATATGCCACAAGTTTTGGTGCGCTAAAATAACAGACGTTAGAAAGGTGTTTGAGGTTAGCTCAGAAAGCATTTCAAACCTATATAGGCATATGAAATGACAGATGTCATAATTTAGTTTGTCTTGGAGCGTGCGCACACCTGAAACCAAATTATCGTACAACTGTTTAGTCTCACTTTGATTCCTATGAGATTATATGGTGCGCACACTAATCGATTTTTAGCTGTGCAACTAAACAGTTGAATTGGGAAACAATCGACAATCGCACAACAGTTGTGGGATAGTTTAGTCAAAGGTGTGCGCTCGCTCTTATGCCTACCGGAACAGATAACTATCGGTGTATATTTACCTCCACATGTAAGAGTGCTTAGTTAAATATGCTAGAATTTTGTTGAAATAAATAGAATATCATATGCTAAAAACAAAAGAAGAAACGAAACAAATTCTTATCTTTGTCTAACAAACTGCCAACAAATAGGAGGCGTGCCAAAGTTTGAACGCGAGAACATATACCAGTCAAATAACTATACGTTCGAAAGGCCAAGTTTCGTATAAAAGACGTTATAAATAAAATGAGATATTCACAGAAGCTGGATGTGCAACTTATGACTGTGTAAGTTCAGAAACCACTCTAAGAAGTCGGAGGAAACTTTTACCAACAATATATTTGTTTGCGGGCATACTGTGTGCTGGGTGTGCGTATATTGCATAAGTGGTAGCGATTTTAGAAGCAGATTAGATGTCTTATTTAAAACGAACCCTAATATTTTAAATACCATTTTTTTAAAAACAAAATAGAGTATGTCAAAATCATTAATAAAAAAATGAATGAGTGATAAATACGATTTTTATTGAAACCGCTATTTCTTAGTTACTGTAATCGAAGCTTAATCTCATGAGAAAGGTAAACGAACAGTTATATTTTGTTCATAAACTTCTTTTCGAAGAGTTTTCCGAGACTGCTCTCTCTCTAAAATAAAAGCTTTAGAAAATATTTTTTATGTGTGTTATTAGCAAATATTTTTTCTTCTCGTCGTATTCAAATGATTAAATGGTTTATTTAGTTACATACTTTCCAAAACAATAAATAATTCAAGTAAAGATTCATTGTGTTAACCATATACTTTTATTTGAAACGTATATAATAGAAATACGTAAAACAACGTTACATAAAATACAATATAAATGGATAATTATAATTATACAATATTTCTTTGTATTACAAAGATGTTTTCAGAAACGGCGTGTGAAATTGTAAAGGAAACCTTTCCATATCTGTGAGAAAGATAGTCGTTAAAAGAAAGGTGGCGTTCGTCTCAGAAATCGCGAGTTTTCCCTACTTTCCCGGGTGGCATTTGACAAAACAACCCCTCATACGCCCCCAGCCCCGCATATGAGAGTACCACATTATCTATCACGGGCTAAACTAAAATGATATAGAGTCGATTAGTGTTAAATTATTTTAAAAAATATTATACCTTAAATTTTGTGCTTTTAAATATAACTAAATCATCTTTGACTAAACCGATGAAAAAGTATTTGAAAAGAAATAAAAATAAAATGTAATTTTTACATAACTAATGCTGACTTTTGTTACGGATACAAGACGTTTAACAAAAACAAGTTAACTTATATTTTTTGTTGCAATCATAAAAAAAATCAATAAACCAATTTACACTTAGCTATACTAATATTATAAAGAGGAAAGATTTTTATTTTTGTATGTATTGGAATAACTCAAAACTACTTGGATAATTTCAACAATTCTTCCACCATTAAAAAGCAACATTATCTGAGTAACATAGGCCGCGTGGATTATGTTAATTTTAAAAAAAACATATTTTTTAATTTCACGAGGACGAAGTCGCGGGCAACAGCTAGTAAACATATAAAAAGTGTCCTGTTAAATAGAAGTTAATTTTGCTTCCATTATATTTTTTAATATTCTAAAAAAAACAGCACGAAACACTCTACGCATCCCTTGTTCTGGTTCGTCGTATGACACATGTGCGGCATAAAGCGAAGTATTGATCTAGTGTTCTGCCTTTGTAAGATAGTGTGTAGACATACGAGTTACATCCATGCTTTATGAAGCCCGATACACGCTCGTAATGATCCCGTTTTATGAGCTCTTTGACAACTAAATACGGGACAAATTGACGAATACGTTTCGTTTACACTAACAATTTGAAACATGATTGTTATACTTGGTATTTAATTTGACATAAAATTATAAACATACAGTTATACAAGTCTTGAAATCAAACAAATTAAAAATATGAGACAATTAGTACTTCATACTAATGAAAATGTATATTAGTATAGATAAGTACTAAGACATTTTACTAATATATTTTTCATTGTCACGTACAAAAGAAAATGTTTGATATTATTTCTTTGTTAACTGTTGTAAGTTTTCTTTGCCATTGTGTTATTTAAAATATAATTTGTTCATATTAATTCGAAGAAAATAACTTTAACAATATTACTGTGTATTTTAATATTAATAATAAACTAAACTTAATAATTTGAATAAATTCTACTTTCTAGGAAATATTGTTTTATGATTGTCTCATTGATTTGGTAGTTACTTAAAAAGTAAATAAAAAGAACAATTATTAAAGGGTTAAGATGTTACCAAAGAATAAACTTATTAATTTCTTTAAAACAATCATTTAAATAAATAATACTTAAATCCCAACCGTCAAACCCGTTGCTCGCCAAGAAAATTACGTCAAAGTTGGCTCGTAACGATAACCGCAAACTGCACGCCGTAACCAATAAACGCCCTGTCATCTCTCTCTGATTGATCCTTATTTTATGCGCACAACTATCATCTATCCCTTTCACACACCATGGAGCATTGCCAGCAAATAAATTTACCAGATGTGGTGTGGAAAATGTGGCGTTTCCGTTACTATTTGAATACAACATTCCGTGAGTAATCATTTAATATAATGACTACTAGAAACTAATATTATCCCTTAATAAAGATTTTTTTTCTCCATTAAAATATTTTTTATAACCAAAGTAATATCTTAACTAATATGCTTTAGAATATTCTATAAATGCGTATGGCATCAGTTGTTTATTACAGTTGGAATACTGGTATTGTAAAAATAAGAAAATTCGTTACTAACACATAATATACGGGCGGGCGGCTAGGCGTGCGGCTGACAGCCCGGTAAAGGATTTATGAATGTTTCCCTTTTACTCTGCGCCTTGGAAGTGAAAAAAATAAGTCGGCAACACACGATGAATGAATTTATACTCCAAAACTGACCGTACAAAAACAAAGTTAACTATCGAGTTGTTAACATTGATCACACATTGACATTTATTATAAACTATTTCTTTTTTTTTCTTTACATTTTAACGGCATATTTGCAATAGAAAACTATAAACATCTGCAACAACTTACATTTTGATAATAGAAAGTTCTAGAATCCGGTCACCGACACCGTAAATGCACAAGCATCGGAGAGATGTATTTGAATATTAAAAGAGTCATTGTTAGTCAAATTTGCAGCAGATGCCAATCCCCACCACACGCCGCTAATTGTGACACATTAGCATAACAATGATTGCAACGTATGCAACGCTATTGCCGAGTCCTACGTAATGAGGTCAAAAATCCTTCAACATACGATACTCTTTGATTCAGGTTGAATCGTTGAGTCACTTAAGCTCCACAGTAAGAGCGGGCGCACACCTTTGACTAAACTATCGCACAACTTTTGTGTTTCGCAGCCAATTCAACTGTTTAGTTGCACAACTAAAAATCGAGTAGTGTACCTTCATATAAGCTCAGGTATCAAAGCGAGACTAGACAGCTGTGCGATATTTTAGTTTCAGGTGTCGCTCTAAAAGATCCAAGATCAAGGATAGAAGCCAATATCGTTTATATTATGTTTAATTGAATTAGGAGTCTCAAGGGATGGTTTCCAAGAATTTATTTCCTGGTATGTTATTCTTTTTTAGAGTTTATTCAGATTTAACACGCTCCAAGGTCTAAAGGCATATATATACTTTCCACTTCAAGTCGTAAAACATGGTAAAGCATATGTATAGGATCATGAATCCTTCGATGCCTATGCCCTATCAATCTTCCGCACGTAACTCTGAGATAAAACGTATAGGGTTATTTCCGGCAACAACGATATCGACTGCCGTAACATCGAGGTCGTATGATCGATTACACATCCTTTAGAAAGGATGTTTTGGAGATAAATGTCTTGCCTATTTATCTACCGTACCTTTAAGAGACTTTCAAGTTTGAGTTACGGGAGCTAAGAAAAAAGAGCTGGCAAGTATAGTTTATATACCAAAGAGGATTTAACTACGCTACTTGTCCACGAGAAACATAACTATTCTGTGTGTAAAAGTCAAATAACCTAGCAATCTTGTTGTGTGTGTGTGTGTGATATAATTTTTTTTGTAACTTGATATCTCTGCTTAGAGGAAGTTAATCAAATGACTAATCTTAAAACCGATGAACAAAATATGAATATCCAATATTTTAACCAATATTCTGATTGTAATAAACATGTTATTAAAATATCTCTTCAATATATTTTCTAATCTGATATAATATCCAAGCAAAAATCGAGCCCGCAATATTGTCGAACAAGAAAACCGACATAAAATCAAAAAAGCCCGAGACATTCCAATAATCCTTTACTTAAGTAGGCACTCACGTTGTCATCTCAAGATTAAATTCTTCAACAATATAACTACTGTACGCAGAAAATATTTCACATGCGGACCGCTTTTTTAATATCGTATGTTGTGGCAGCCTTTTTATACCGAATATAAAATATACAATTTCAGCATAGCGCCAGTGACATTGTGTGTACCATCCATCTTTTCGGGTTTAGTATTTCGACTCTCTCTAACGTATACCGCCGTCTCCCTCTAGCGGATTTGTAGTTCCCCCCTTTAAGGGGGTTAGAGACTCGTTTGGAGCAGTCAACTCTTTGCGCATTTTTCATTCGGAATACGGAGGATATGAAGAAATGTATCGCCTACTCAAGCGTGTTATGATTTTTCTTGTTCTATTTTGAGTGTTATAGTATGGGGTAGAGATGTTATGAAATTGCGAAGCGACGCTACCTCACATTACATGCGCATATCAGAGCAGACGGCGCTGTTTATTTAAATACATTTAATTTATTTTCAAATGTCATATCATATTCAAATATACAGAACTTCATAATCGCTTTAAACCTAGTCTTTAACAATGGATACAGGAAAAATTACATGCATAAATAAAGAATTACTTATTTTAGTTTTACTAATTTGAGCATGAGAAAGACTTAGGATTATCAAGTTAACAAGAGAAGTTACTAACAGAAAGGCTAGTCTAATGAATATATCTATATTCTATTCTAAAACCAAGATTGGGTCATTAAAAGAAATGGAACAAGCGATAAAGGTTGTCACAAATAAAATAATTCTTGAACGGTTATAAGTACCAAGAAAATCTAAGGTAAGAATGAGATCGTCATCGGACGTGAGAAATCTCAATAAAATTTAACGTAGCGCTAACTCCGTGTCTGGCTAACAAACTCTTTATTCAGCTGCACCGTAGCTTAACAATTGCCGCTTATTCCAGTCACAATCCAGTTATATTTGCTAAAGAGCCAGTAGAATATACCGAGAGAGCTTTAAAAACCTCCCTTCGACTTTGGATTTGGAATTCCGTTCACGCGATGTGGCGGAGCGTTCCGTACGTGCGACCGCCATCTTGTGTCAACCGATGGTACTACACGGCTAATATAGTTTAGCAAACGTTTTACATGGATATATGCCTTATTACCTTTAATTCTAAACCTTTATCATTCCTGTCAACATACAACACTGTTATCTATCTATATATCTATTCTATACATATACTAAAATTGGAGTGTCTGTTTGTAGTATCAAAAGAAAAATTCTAGATTTCGGGAAGATGATGTATTTGCGTTGCTGATAACGAAAATCGCATTTAAAAATTTTTTGTCTGTCTGTCTGTCCGCAAGCCGCGTTTGTTCCGGGTAAGCTCCGAAACGGCTGCGTCGATTTCGACCGGACTTTCACTGAAGGGTAGATGACATAGACGAGCATATTATAGGCTACTTTTTTTTAATTCCGCGCTGTCAAAATGGTGACCGTACCGCTATCTCTGAAACGGGTGGACCAATTTGGACGGGACTTTGACTGGAAGGTAGCTGTTAAAAGGTAGATGCACATAGGGATGTTCTGCACTAACGAAGTTTGCAGGCGACAGCTCGTTTTATTATATAAAATTAAAAAGTTTTAATTAAGACAGAAAGTAAATCCATATAAAATTTAGAATTTTGTGTTACAAATTGAAATTAACTTAAAAAATAAGAGCACAGAATATTATAAATCGTAATAATGATTATTGAAAACGTAATTCGAATTCTGATGTACGTTCGGAAAGCGACGTTGCCGCAATGTAAATACACCCTTAGCCAAATACAAAGGACGCCTTAGAATAGGTAATGCGGTAGGTAAAGAAAACATCGAATTTCCATGTGATTCGGATCCCCATCTACATGACTAGCGGACCCGAGTTATATTATTCCAATACGACGGGATAAAGTTAAGATGTATTGCATAAGATCGCTGAGAAGATATTTTGATAATTTTGAATACATTTTGATAGTAAATTTATTATAATAGATTACTCTAATGATAAACATAACGTCAGTTTATGATAAGTATAAAAGTAGCTTAAATATTAATTTATAATAAAAAAAAATTAGGCAATTTTTTAAACTCTAAAACTACTTTTACGATCAAGATACTTTTAAAACACAAAAACATAGTTATAATGGAGATATCTAAATAAAGTTTTATAGAAATGTTTGAAAAATAATGATTTCCATTTATCTTTCGCTAACAGTTTGTCTTCGACGTCAAACACATGCATATAAAATAATGAAATATGAACTACAAAGATGTACACTTGAGACACCCGAACCTTATAAGGGGTGGGGAAATCGTTTCGGGAAAAAGAATCCCATCCATCAACAAAGAAAATAACGATTCGCTCGTGCCTCAGACAAATGATTGACAGTGAACGAAGAAAGGAATAAAAATAAGAAAGAAGAAAAAAAACGAAATGATTCCTTATTTAAATTTTCACGGCGTTCGATTTTTTCCTTTGTCGTGTCTACGTTCCGTTTTGTTTCCATTTGTAATTTGTCGGTTTGCTCTTTTCGGAATAACGGAACGTTTCTGGTGAAGCGTGACAATCTTTGGTAGTCTATATTGATTTGTTATAATTGCTAATAATGCTTAACATGAAAATCGAATTCCCTTCTTCCGTAAGTCACAATAGTTTTACAAATGACAATTTTAAAATTGCAATCTTATAGCAAGAAGATTAGAATTATAATTGCAAAAGTAAAAAATTAGAATAAAGCTTCAATTTCAAAACAATAGTAATTAATTTTATAGTAATTTTACAGCCTTTAAGATTAGATTTCTAAACACACATATATCGAATTGGGAAATTAGTTAAGACAAATTTCTTGAAGTTATATTAATTTATTTTTCTCAGTTACAGTCAATGACCCAGTCCCGATCAGCTGTTCTCAAGGAAACAAGAACACCCACGTTTCAGTTTAAACTCTGTGACCTTGTTAGCTAATTCATCCCCCACACCCCTACATAATTTGCGCTTAGCGTAAAACTGATTACCTCCTCTCAACCAGTAGACGATTCCGTCCCTTTCACACGACGCCTCTCTCTTTCCCTCCCATTCATGAAACGTTTAATTATACCGCCTCGGAACGGCGTTATGCGAAAGTGAAAGTGGGAAAGTTTGATTGGACTTTTCCCGGCTGAAGTGAAATGCTCCATTTACGATCGCAAACTGTGCCACGATGTCACGTGACTCTGTTACTTGTTTATAGTTCAGTGTTGTGTTTTACAGTGAAGAGTTTACTTTTCATTTTTATCTGAATGTTAAAAAATTTAAAAGATGGCATTTATAAACTAAATTCGTGTGCCACAAACAATAGTTGCATGATGTAATGCCTTGATTATTTTTGAAAAAGTTAAATTTTACGGTAGCTTCAGCAAAATTTTGTCGAAACAAAACTCTTTCTAATCATAATAATATAAACCTGCTTGTAGCCTTTACTAGATACACATTATAAATGCGAAAGTTAAGATTGATCGATGAACGTTTGTTAGAGTTTGTAGCCTAAACTGCTAATCGGATCTTGATGAAATTTGACACAGATGTAGAGGATAGTCTGGAAGAAGTCACGAGTTACTAAGTTGTTTTTTAAATTCCGCGCGGAAGGAGTCGGGGGCGAAAGTAACTTATATACAATTAACGTACGATAATTTGTTGCATAACACCATCATTTGCTACTTCCGGCATCTCAGAGTTTTCCGTGCAGGCGAGAGGAATCCAAACTCATTCGTTCTCGCTCTTTATCTTGTACAATCTTAATTTTGAGTGAGACGCGAATTGAGGCAGGTCGGGGTCTAATAGACCCGAGGCGTAATGACTGAGTCAATAGGGAGGGACTCTAAACGACTAATTTTAGGGGTGTCAATTGCTGAATTTTCTTGAAGGGTTAAGGTTTTCTTAACTGTTAATATTTGTTTTTAATAGTGTAATAATATTTAGTTGATCTGTTTATCATTATGAATACCTAAAGAGTATTGAAATTCTTGTAATCAATAGGTCTTGTATAATGTAATTACTCCTTCTAGTTCTAGAGAAATAATTGACCAAAAGTACAAAAAGTTCATTTAAGTTTAAACTAAGAGTAGTCCCATAAAATTTATAGTCTTTGTACATTTGTTTATGGTTCGTAGAAATCTTATGTAAGTTAGTAAATATCCTAGTGAAGGAAAATATCGTGACAAAACCCAATTGTATAACTTGAGTCAATTCAATTCTCACAATTTTACGTGAAATTGCTTTGTAAAACGGCAACATTTGTCATTATTAACTTTCATTCGTTGTTTGATCAAGTAATTGAGCTATTAAAGACATCTAACCTAATTTTTTCAATACTATTACAGTCTGAAATTATTTATTATGCTAATTCGATTGATTTGCTTTGAAATTAAGAAGGTAACAATCAGTTTTGCATATTTTTATTTAACATTCTCGAATCGTACTCTAATGTTGTGAATAATATCATAGCATAAGCTCGGAATTAAGTTAGAATGGTCACAAAAAATCAGTATTTTTTAAAATCACAAATTGTAATAAACAATCGATTTATAGAGACAATTATTTTCCACTGTTTCAGAACTAAAAACGCTCTATTACGTGTGAATATTTCAATCTTACTATATTTTAGAAATGCGAAAATATAGATAGACGTTTGTTACTATATATCTCTAGAATGGCTCAATCGATCTGGTTGGAATTAGGCATATATGTAGAATATAGTCTAGAAGAAGACATATGCTACTAATTAAGTTTTATTCGGCGCAGTCGCGGGCAACAGCTAGTAATTGCACAAATAAGACTTAATGTTCCCGTATAACTGCGTATACGTCTGACCGACAAACATACTTCGATAATCTGGCCGCTAGATTACGAATCAATTTAAATAATGTATAGGATGTTTTTTCGTTAAAACCCTTGTAACTTATACTGACACAGGATCATCCTTTAGAACCTTCTAACAGTGACCTTATTATGCCGGATCTAAGAGCCCGCGAGTCGAATTATTCAGATATATACATCAGGAATAAGGATGGCTGTATATTCTATGTATATTACACGTGCTACTTTCTAAATCCTTCACAGTGAAACGAGATGGGACAGGGTGGCATCATTCCCCAAACGGGGGTGGTAAGGGGGTGGGAACCCCCGACCCTCACCTATAGAATGTCTCCGCTCTGAGGGGCAGAAGGAAGGGTTACCTTGGGAGCGGCATAGAAAATAGAACATAATAAAAATTCAAAATATATCCCATTCTTTGGAGGCACCAATTTTCCCGGAATACCCGAAGGGTACGAATATTTTCGTTTTCCCTTTGAATTATATTTTTTTCTCCTTTTCGCTTGATGTTCGACGTTTAGTGATCACGTATGATTGTGGTGCGTGTACAGACGTGAACTGAATACGTTAGTGTTGTAATGAGACAGAATACTTTCCTTGCAATTTGTCATTAGTAATACTGCGAGTTGGTTGATGGGGCAACAGTAACTACTCCGAGCTCAGTGGGGATGTATAGCTGGCGATGATGATTAAAATGCTTCACAGACAGACGAAGACTAAATTAAAACTAAGTGGATCTCTGTACATTATTTCAAATTAAAAACACAAAAGATTCGTTTTACATTTTTTTATTAGGTAGGCCTTTCATAACATATTTCTTTACATCTGCAATTTGATTATAAGTTTTGTTATTAATGTTACAGTGTTCATTTATTTTAAAAACAAAATACTTAATATGAATAGGTGAAGTTCTCTGTATTTACGAGTACATTCAGCCAAATACAGTCGCCAACAAATACGAAAACCTGTAACGTAATTTATCGTGGATATATAATTTAGCGCCACATTTCTATAATATGAAAAGATTAAACTTGGATTTACTTTAATAAATAACACAGAAATATGTTCGAGCATCGAATTTACGTGAAATTCAACGTTCCATAACAAACGGAATAAGGAAATTGTGGTTTGATCTAACATCCTACATGTCAGGTACGGACTCGGGAAAGAAATTCCATTTCGGAACGAAAAATCCATTCAATACAATATATCACACGGTTCTAAGCCCGTTAGGAGTGGAAAGAGACGACGATATACGGTGGTTTGTGCGAGGGACAAGGAAGGAATCGAATGTCGCTGCGAAATGGAACGTAAGAAGATTGAATAGAAGTCAGCGCGATGGTGTACGTTACCTTTACGCACACCTACGCGGATCTGTTAAGGGGAAACTCTTTCGGTAATATTACATTAAAATAATAATAGGTTTTCAATAATTTTACGTGTATAGTTTTTCGACTTCAAATTCTTCGAACTTCGGATTCTTCAAAAACGTTCAATAGTTTTCTGAAACTATTTTCTCGAATAAATTGTATCAAAAATTTCTAGCAATCTTCAATTTGCTACGAACATTAAATCATCGACTAAAGAAATGAATTTGAGCTTTAAATCAAAGATAACCTAAACTATTTATCAACATAATGAACAAAAAGCAACGTGTTATTTTATCTACGAAATTTCGTATTAAATAAGAAGTCACAAACCCTTAATAAACGGCAATGTGTGCGGGTAAGTACACCAGTACTCGGAAAAATTCAGATCAGCAGTAAAGAAATCACACGCACACTAACAAAGGGAAAGGCTTAGATCACACACACAAATACACATACTCTATCTGGATATAACAATCCTATTTGTAGTGCAAATGTGTGTATGCCCTTGGGTACAGCACACATATGCGAGATTATTTTCTTGCAACTTGTTATTTGTTGAATATTTGAATATTGTACTGTCTGAAAACGTATATGTCTCCTATTTCATAAGCATCTCTCTTATTGCATTTGGTAAAAGAATGAAAATTTCATATCAAATGTGAAATAAACGAGTTTCTTTACATTTTATTACAATAATACAAAGAAGTAATAAAATAATCAATTATTATTTTTATACAGACTTTAAACATGTTTTTTCAACAAATTAATTGTTAACTAAAATGTACAAAAGCAATTAACATTACTTTATTAATTTCTTTCCCGTGGTTCGTAGTCATTTTGAACTAGACACCAACTGGAACCAATTTTCTCGTTGCCGTTTACCACTAATACATTATTGGATTATCGTAAAACGTGACTTATAGACAACTTTTATAAATATTCTCATAATGATAAATTATGGTTGAAAGCTACCGATAAATATATGGATATATGTAGAACATAAAGCACATATAGATCAGTAGACAGGCTTTTTATGTACAATCGCACGGAAGCCGCGGTCGAAAGTTAACGTTCCGAATTGATCCTGACGCGGTGGTAGCTTCAGATGCCGAGCTTACTTGAACAAGTACTTGATCAGTTTATGTGATAGATAAGTCGGTATTTAACAAGTATCTAAATATGAAGTACTTACAATTCCCTTTGTTATTTTATGCAATGTTTAGTTGTATTTCGTAGATGGGTTTACAAATAGGAGAGTCAAATTGACAGAAAAATCGTTTCTTGTTATATTATCCGACTGGCAGAAGAATGTTACGTATTTCCGTTTCACTGTGACCATCTTCGTATTTTGACTTTTAACGATTGGTTGAGTTTTAATTCGAGTCGTATATTTCAAGTCGAAAATCAAGCGGGTTTCGAATTTTATACATTATTAAATTACTTGATTTAACAATGTTAAGGGGTGGTAATCTGTTTCTTCGACAGTCGTTCGGTTGTCTTCTGTTACTAAAAAGACAATCATTCAAGTCAAGTACTCGAGCGAGTTGTGTAAAAGTAGTGAACGCGCCATAAAACTGTATCGTGTTAAAGATACATTTAGCTGCGTATGTTTCGTGAGCGTTCATGTGATATGTAAATCAGCTGCGTAATACTTCGTGATTTGTGTACCGTCAGAGATTTGAAGTATTGTGTATGAACAGGCGATTTTTGTTACAACAGTACTAATATTATGTAATACCCTAGAAAGTTTGAAACTCAAATGGAATGTTCTAGCTTATTTTAAGGTAGCACTACGGAAGAATACAGTAAGCAAGTAGTTAGATATTCATAAATTATGTTATACTAGTGTTCGCTTGCGACTCCGTCTGCAATTAATAAAAAATAACAAAAGTAAGTAGTCTATGTGTTCTTCTAGACTATCCTCTATATCTATGCTAAATTTCATCGAGATCCGTTCAGCAGTTTAGGTTACAAACTCTAACAAACATCCATCTATACATGCAATGTTTCCATTTATAATATTAGTAAGATTTGATCTAAACTTTTATCACACAAACATGGTGTAACAAAAGCGTTTACACAACCATCCAACCCATCCCTTACGTCCAACTTGTTTTACAACATAACACACCAACAAAGTTCTAGAGTTCTGAACAAAACAGATTCCCTCTCGGACACGTGCTCGAGTTCGGAACAAAACATTACCCTTGAAAATGTTGCCTCACAACTAATTTTGTTTTCCAACAATGAAGGGAAAGTTGTTTTACGATGTTACCACTGCACGTTTATTTTCAGGGTTCACACAAAAGTGTAATACATTTTGGGTATTGCTATAGTTTAAGATTAAAAACTCGCAACATTATCAACCCTAACTCACTAGCTTTCGTAACTCCATCCGCGTGGAATTAAAAAAACGAGTAGCCTGTATGTTCTTTCAGACTATCCTCTACATGTATACCTTTCATCGAGATCCGTTCAGTTGTTTAGGCTACAAACTCTAATAAACATCCATTCATCTAAACTTTCGCATTTATAAAATCAGTAAGATTGGTCCAACCAAAATGTTTTAAGAACTAACCATGCACATTGTATTTACACATATTTTAAAGTTTAATATTTGGGATACCTTTGTTACGTATCGTTTTAATCAATTTAAAACTTCTAAAAGTTGAGAGAATAAAACGGAATTATCCAAACATAACAATAATAGATACTGGATTAAGGGTGTTTGATACTTGTATTATCGAACCCCGGCGTGGCGTTTCCTAAGCGCATTCACTGCCAAAGTCTGGATATCTACGATCGTCTGGACAGGACGTCCGACGTGTACTCAAATTTATTTCACCAATGTTTTGGGCTTAGGTATTTAGTCTTATCGGAATAACTTAAAACTTTTTAGTGCTTATGCTTTGAAATTTTGTGTTTTGTGATACATTTATGTTTGTGGATTGAACAATAGTAGAACCAGCAGATGGAGAAATATATTATGACGATATTACATTAGTTTAAATTCTGTTAAAAAGTTCCACGTTTGTGTTAAAGATTTTCCTTCTAAAGGAAGTAATTATTCGTTTTTTTAAATTCCGTAGGGTTTCGTTCGGCCAGCACTCGGCTAACTACCATTTTTATTATTTTTTGTTAAGTATTTTTTTTTAATTCATGGCAGAACCAAAAATAAAACGTCAGAAAACCATTCAAAAATCTTTTATTTTTTCTCAACAATAATAGCCATCGAAGCAACACTAATCCTTCGAGCCGGATTTGTATTTCACTTTTATTATATTATATATAGAAATATGTCTTTCATAAACTTTTATTATTAATTTTCTTTATAACCAATCAGTAAATCTCGTTCTGTAACAAGCTAAGTCGTAATTTCAAAAACACTTAGTTTATAAGTCATTTTATACGTTATGAATACAAGCAATATAAATCAAAAAGGCGATACGCCATAGAGTTGTTATTGCAGTAAGAAGTAAGGAGTTGGAACATTGAAGCAATCAATGCGGGGATCGGAACATTTCTATATTGCATTCGGTTGCCAAGATCGCAGCGTATTGGAACGGTGCGATATTTCGGCGTTAACGAGTCCAACATGTTTACGATGTTGGCACGACACGACGACGTAACGACAGCGACCCCTTAGATAATAACAATTTTAGATTCCAATTCTGTAATGGGTGATTTTATAAATTTATACTCTGGATTTTATTAGGATTAGTTGCTGTGATTTGTAGTCTCTTTTATGCTTTATGTTGTAAACTATTTCTAGAAAGATCTATTGAAAAGATTTGAATTAAAAGAAGACATTTAACAAATACTAACATCAGATTTATTTCTCTTTACATCTCTCATGTTAGCATCATATGGAATAAAAACACAATAGAAAGCAATGATTTTACAAATGACAGCACCAGGGACACAGAAAGCTCGAAGCAATACGCAGGACAACACATTATGTACCAAACAGGACACACTTATTTAAAATAATTACCTGTCTATCGTAACCCGAGTAATCTAAGTGCTAATGACATTAAGTCCTTATTAGCGTAGTGCTAATTAAGTAAATGTGTCTTAACAGGAATACTTTTTGTGACTTTGTAATATTTTGTATAACCTCAAACAATAGCGTGACTAACGAGTGCTTAACTATACGATTATACTAATTATATTAACAGACGTAGAGCTGACCGCACCTGCCCGGCGCCCCAGAGGCCCGGCCTACGCAATTCAACGACAATTTACATTCAAAACGTTATCCGTAATATGTCGGTCTACGTCCACTTTAAGGGCCTTCTGTCTATCTACAAAGTCAATAGCGAACATGTGCCCAGCTATTGACGTTTGACATTTGCTCTTGTCTTTTTTTTTCTTCTATCGCTCGTAATTTATAAAGGCTGTAATTTTTTATAGTGGCCAGTTATAACGGTCTGATTTTGTTTTTAGTCTATGGAATAAACATAGACAAAGTAAGGTTCTAAATCTATTAACTGTTTAAACAATTGAAGATTAAAACAGATGAAGTAAAATTGTCGGGTTATATTGAAACATTTCTTGGTCATATTGCTATGAAATCTACCAGTTTTTTCTACGATTTGTAAACCAACATACACAACCCATTAAGACAACACACATCCTAATTAAAAACCATCTATGTGATATCTATTTCTCCGTATCAATTTCATATCTAACAATAATCGTTAAAAGATTCTATAGTAATTGCTGGCTTAAATCATTGGGATAACAGAAATGCTACCGCATCATTTACTGTCCTAACAAGGCGCTCTCCAGGTACCAGGAACGCAGAACTGAACGAACAATGAAAACTAACAATTATAAATTATCTGGACAATGACAAAAACGGCCACACAGTAGCCACAGTTCATTCTTTAGATACATTTCTAAGACCGTAATTGGCGCCGACGTACAATCCTTAGAACTCGGGAAATGCCAAACGTAGGATTGTTTACTTTCATACTTTCTCCATTGAGGATATTTCTTATTCATTCACTAATTAAAAAAAATTAAAAAAAAGTAAACCACTAATTAATTTTTACTAACTCAATCTTCCAAACTAATGGAGAGCGAGTTTACATTGTTTTGTAACGTCAAGTAACTAAATATGGATATAAAACTACCATAATTTGTTACAAAGTAAATACATGTAAGTGTTAGAAAAACTCATAAGTATGTAGTTTTTATTCCACAATCCCTAATAGTTCCAACAAGGAGTAACGTGCAGTAATGGCCGTTCGTTAACATTTCTTCATCTATACTGACTTTTAATTAAGGACGTGTTGTTGTGAGTACGTTAGCTGTCTTACCTATTCTTGATACAACAAATGGCTCATTGTCTCATACAACACGTATGAAAAGTAATAAAACACTGTTAATAAATCTATATTAATTCGAAGAAAAGTAATCAATGCTTTGGAAGTTGTAAACAACTATGACATTATTAGAATGTAAAAGGTATAGAGCAATTTATTGCTTTTTACGTGTGTTTTTTTATCATTACATCATGGACGTAGCCAGACGTATACTAGATATAGGGTTAGGACCGCTACTATGAAATCGACAAGCACAGGAAAAATAAATTTAATAAGAGATTTTTTCTGTTATTTTTTTATTTCATTACTAGCTGTTCCCGTGCGACTTCATCCGCATAAAATTATGAAAATTCTATTTTATTGTTTACATGTGTCAAATTATCAATTGCAAATGTCAAAATGACATGACATGATGACAAACCATGGCAACCTTGCTTCCTTGATGTTGGCAGCAACTTATGGTCTCTTTCCCACATTAGGGTTTTTATCCCAAATATTTACCCCCTAAGCTTAATGGTGTGAAAATATATAGCCTAAAGCGTGACGTAAGTAAAGGCTTTTTATTAAAAAAATAATTATTCAAAAATATGCTGTAATTGCTGACATCTTAGGCAACAAAGAAGTGTGTGTTTACGCTTTATTATAATTGTATAGAATTATTTTTTTTCTAAGATTGTCAAGGTGGGGGGCATCTGCCCTTCCTCCCCCTGGAGACACCCATGCATGTTACATTACTTCTCTTTGAAACTATAAAAGACAGTTATTAATGCTGCCAATGGTTAGTTATTATTACGTAACATATTCTTCAAGTTTAAAGCAAATCTAATAAAGAATTGTTATCCTTTTCGATTATTTGAAAATAGAAGAGATAGTAATGGGTTTTGAAGACTGTTTCTGCGATGACCCTAGTTGTCGTGTATATTCTAATAGTATTTAATAGGACATATGTGTTTAAAATTATTTCCTTTGGTCGCTTGGTCAGTATTCACGAGGCCCGAGTAACGTATTTTATAAACATCTGCTCAATAGTGTATTTGTCAACTACCAAACGAACGTTATCAAATTAAATTTACAGATATATTAAAACTAGAAGCGACTGTTATTGTTCACCATAAATAACCGCCACTCATGAATCTACGGAAGAGAATTAGAGCTTTACTTTGATTGACAGGTATACTTATAGACAGAAAAAATAACATTGTTCCTTATTTCCTTATCCCTTATTTATAATATTCATCATCAGCTAAGGTTTGTGATTGCTAGACACCTATGGCCTACTACGACATACTTCTGTTCTCGAACCTCTCGTATCCAACGCTATCCAGTAACCTTGTTCAGATCATCGGTGTATCTTGTGGAAGACCTACTCAGGCTGCGTAGAACAGACCGCTATGTACTATTAAAAATATTAAAATGAATATTAAGTCGTGATTAATATTTATATAACTGCCACATCCAGCGTACATAATTCTGCGTTAACAATGCGGAATTAATAAATTACAATTAATATAATACTAGAAGCGTGGGCAAAGCGAAGTAAACACCATATGTTAGACAAGCTTTGTTTGCTTGTTCGACTGCAAAGAACCGCTAAACAATAAATTATTGTAGAGCATACTGTAGTTTGTACTATTTTAATAAGAAATTATAGTTATTTTCAGTCTTTATATTGCATAATTTATATTGAATACCTTTTAATTATTGTTAAAACATGTATTTGAAATTTATAACTTTGCTTCTGTTATCTATACTAATGTTATAAAGAGGAAAGATTTGTATTTTTGTATATATCGAAATAACTCAAAACTGGACTGATTTTAATAATTATTTCACTACATTATCACTGAGTTACATAAGCTATGCTTTTTATAATTTTCTAATACCACTCGGACGAAGTCGCGAGTAATCTATAGTTAGTAAATTTTTCTCGATTTAATAATTTTTTATTCAAATTAAAATCATTTCTGAGATATAAACAAACTAGAAAAATGTCTTATGTTAAAAAAATACCAGAACATAAAACGTTCCTTAAAAGGCGTAGTTTTTAATCTTTTGAGGCCAAGATCATTTGATCGTGGTGCCAACATTTCAATGTAAAGACATACGTCTAACGTTCAGCCAGTAATTGGCAATTTACATTTAAAACTGCTCTTCATTAGTCGAGTGGACTGCTAACTAGATAAAATTAATCTTTAATTAGTTTGCACTTGAAAATTACTTTGCAACAATGTTGTACAGACACAGCTCATATAATGTGTTTTGAATCTAAACTGTCTGCTTTGTTTTTTTTACAGTACTTTGGACGTAATTTATTTTAGTACTAACTTTCACTCGCGACTCCGTCCGCGTGGAATTAAAAATAAATAAAAAGATCATGCTTTCTTCCAGACTATCAACTATGTACTATACATCTATGCCAAATACCATCGAGATCAGTTCAGCTGCTCAGACTAAAATCCATCCATCTAAACTTTCGCGTTTTTAATATTAGTAAGAGAAGTAAGATATATTAGAGGTAGTTTAAAAGTAGCGTCAGTGATGGAGAATTTGAGATGCAAAATGTTAGCGTGGTATGGACATATGCGGCGAGATGATATAAACAAGAAAGTATTAAGATTGACTGTTAGCTACAAAGGAAGAGGAAGAACGGAGAAAGTATGGATGGATTGTGTGATATGCTTAAGATGGGAGTGAATATGTGGCGGCTGATAGAGATGTATGTGCAGCAAATACTGTTCAGAATCTAAGAACAAGGGCAAATTGATAATGATAATAGAAGTAACTAGCTTTCGCCCGCGACTCCGTCAGCGTGGAATTAAAAAAAAACGAAAGTAGGTAGTCTAGCATATGTGTTCTTCCAGACTATGTTCCACATCTATGCCAAATTTCATTCAGATCTCTTGAGTCGTTTAGACTACAAACTCTAACAAACATCCATCCATCCATCTAAACTTTCGCATTTATAATATTAAGTAAGATTACAATTTGAACGACATCAACGTTGGTAAGAATACATCGTTTCTCATTATATCTAGCGATGTATTAACTTCAAAATATTGACGTAACAAAAAGCTAACCTCCCCATGAGAATTCCAGAGATCACTTTCACTTAACCTGTGCAACCCTTTTTTGTGTCAAATGTACACCACCTGAGACTACACAAAGGGATGTTTTAGGAGTTTTTGTTATCGACATTGTCAGTTAACCCTTTGATTTGGGGCAGGAAATCTTCGGGGTCGTTTAAACACCTGCGTAGAAAGTGAATCTTGTATACAGAATTAAATTCCCATTTAAGATTGAAAATCCTACAGCAATCTGATACCATAAGAGCTACAATATACCATGTCTGTATGTTGTTCCGATAAGTTTTCGACCTAATTGCATCGTAAGCGTCAAATGACATTTCACTGAATTGGGTAGGAAATAAACTTCCTCGACTGTGCATGTAGGGTCCCGCAATCTGTGCCGGAAGATGTTTCATTGATGGGATGTTATAATGGGATTTCGAATTGAATTGCGCGGGAATTCTGATGCCGCGTAATTTACGTTTTGTTTTTTTTTTGTCATTACTATACGACATTGACAGTTTTTAATTACGTTCTTATTATCAAAGTGTTTGTTTTTTATTGTTATTGAAAGGTGGTGTTTCATCATCATCTGAGGCACTACAGCCGCGGGTGGGCCTGGGCCTGGTCCAGTAAACTTCTCCAATTCTGTCTATTTTGGGCCTTTTGCTTCCAGCCCTTGACGCCGATGTTTTTAAGATCGCGTTCGACGTCAAAAGGGGGTGTTTATCTTTCAATAAATAAAAGTTAGATTTGTTGAACTTGTCCTGTTATTTTTTTTTTTTTATTGTTATTAAAAGGTGGTGTTTCATCATCATCTGAGGCACTACAGCCGCGGGTGGGCCTGGGCCTGGTCAAGTAAACTTCTCCAATTCTGTCTATTTTGGGCCTTTTGCTTCCAGCCCTTGACGCCGATGTTCTTAAGATCGCGTTCGACGTCAAAAGGGGGTGTTTAACTTTCAATAAATAAAAGTTAGATTTGTTGAACTTGTCCTGTTATTTTTAAAAGTAAATTTAAAAAGGTTAACATTCAAGACAATTAAAAGTACAAATATTAACCTTAAATGAATTAACTCGATAGTATAGCGTTCAAATTCAAATAGTCATAGTTCCGTTACGCAGAAAGAAATTGTAAAAGAATTTCGCGGATTAATTAGTCATAGACAATAAAAACTTACTTCGTTCTATTATATTCAAGACGTCGTAAGAAAAATATTCGCACGAATATTAAATAGACTACATTCATGCCCCCGTGTTGCCAACAATAATGGGAATAGATTTTTTATTACGGACCATTGTGACGTTCAGGGTTGCCACCTCTTCAAATTCAACACATTGTTACTACGGTTTGACATTAATATCTTCGGTCACTTCGTTAGCGCGGTATGGATATGTTATGCGACGAGACGATAGGGACATAAACCAGAAAGTGTTCAGATTGAATGTGGATGGCTACAAAGGTAGGAGAAGACCGAAGAAAGTATGGATGGATTATGTGAAAGAGGATATGCTTAAGAAAGAAGTGGATTCAGATATGACGGCTGATAGAGATATAGGAAGAGCAGCACATACTGTGCCGACCCTCCGTAAGGGATAAGGGCAAGTGGATGATGATGATCTTCGGTCACTTCGTCAGAGATATGTTGAAATAAGTCAAATAGACATAAAATACCACAGTTTATTATTTTTAGCCTGTCTATCTATAGAGGTCAGTGATCATATCTTTTTATTGTCGTCCGCAAAGGGTTAAGTTGTGATAAATCGCTTTAATATTTTTCGGCGAGTAATCGTGTCTACATTTTATCAAAGTTGGCAGCCCTAATGTCGCAGAGCACCTGAGAGTATTACAATGCGGCATTGTGATTTTGTGACTACATGATTTATATTTGCATACTATGAAGTTCGTTAACTTCGAAGGGTCCCGATTGAATCGAATATGTAATAATCGATTGAGAAACATCGATTGTCGTAACATTCGATCGTCTCAGACCGCCCGGTATTGAATTTGTAACTGTCAATTAAAATTTATGATTAAATTATATTAATTTTCCCACGTCTTTATATCGATTTGATTGTACACATTGTTGTCGAATAAACTATAAGAAATCTGACGTAAAACGAAGAGTTTTTAAGTTCCAAATAACAGATTAATTAAGTACAAAACTAACTAGTTTTGGTCAGTTTACTTCCTGTTCGTAAACAAATGTCACGTAAAATTATTTTATAATGCCCCCGTCTGATTTTATTTTATTAGAATACAAGCTTTCGCCCGCGAAACCGTCCGAGTGGAATTGAAAAAAACAAAAGTATGTAGCCTATGTGTTCTTCCAGACTATGCTCTACATCTATACCAAATTTCATTGAAATCCGTTCAGCCGTTTAGGCTACAAACTCTTACAAACATCCATCCATCTATCCATCCATCCATCTAAACTTTCACATTTATAATATTAGTAAGAAGTAAGAAGTAAGAATAAGAATTAGTAAGATTAGTAAGATATTTGCACCTTTTGCGCACGTCTCTAGTAACCGCAGTACATACGACTGATATCTAGACTTTATTCTACTATCCTGTTAATAACTTAAAAGTGAAGGAATTATTTGATTTTTCTTATACGATTTTTACAATTAAACTTTTATTTTGGGAAAAAGAACACCCTGTATACGACCGTAAATCCAGGTAGTTTTTTAAATCGAAAGAGTTCAATAGTTCATTTTGTTATGCAAAACTAAATCTGTAACCCAATATGCAAATTCATTGCCATTGCGATGCAAATTCGGATTTTTTTGAAAACGATGTTAACAATGTCGCCTGCGTCGGAAGGGTTAGATTTTAGTATGGGATCAATACGGCTATTGATTCTTCGAGTGATTTATTGGCTTAACATGTTACTATGACTTGTTAAATAAAATCAACTCTTATATTTAAAAAAAGGAAATCTACCTTAAATAAATGACGCTAATCATCGACCACTTCGACATTCTATACGTGGGCTTCCACTTTAATAACCATTCAAAAAAGTTACTTTACCTGAGATATCGAAATGCCTTATCTGCTTGGATTATTCCCAACAGTCACCCCGCTCGGTCCCCACGTGGAGACCGATGATAATAAAAATTTGCGACGAGGTGACGGTCGGTACTTATTTTATTTCATAACGGTTCCATCTGTCACCTTATTGGTGATAGTGGGACTAAAAGGTGGGACGGATGAAACTTTTTGTTCTGACATGGGGACAGAGCGAGGTGACGGTTGGGAATAATCCATCTGCTTCAACAAAGAAAACGTATAATAAACAAAGCCCTTGGTACACAATAAATTACCGCATTTAAGTTTAATTTAAGAAATAACAAAACTTATTAGCTAGCTATTAAATATTGCGAAAACATAAAAAAAAACTTATTTAATATTGCACAAATATCTTAGTTAATAAGAATACCGAAGTGATAATAAAGTACAACAATTGTAGTTTTTTAGATGGTACTTATTATCTATATATAGTTAAAGAGGAAAGATTTGTATTTTTGGATTTCTGTATGTATTTGATTCACGCAAACACTAGGTACAAGGCCGATTTTAAAAATTCTTTCACCATTAGAAAGGTAATTTATCTGTGAGTAACACAGGTTATATTTTGTATTATTTTTTAATTTCATGCGGGCGAAGTCGCGAGCAACAGCTAGTTTTAAAAACTAATAAATCATTTAATAGTCACGCGATATAAAAAGGGCAATTTCCTGGCTGACCACCCCTTATTCTAATTCCTGCATTTGCCAGTTTTACCCCAAAATGTTTGGTTCCATCCCACATCCTTTGTCGTTTACCCCAGCGTTGGTACCGAGGGGCATTGTACTACCATTTGAAATATCTATCGTCCATTTTGAGAGTCCCGATATTAAGAAAATATAAAAACGAAACATAGATATGTAAACTATTATATGATGATTGACAGTAAAAAGATTGTTAATTTATGATATTAACGTAGGGACGGACATGAAATGGGCCTGTTGCAATTAATTAAACTTAGTTTTGCCCGCAACTTTGTCTGTTCGGATTTTATAAAATTGTTAAGATGCGTTTAGACGTTTTAAAGATAAACATCCATCATTCCATATATAATTTTATTTATCTGTACTAATATTATAAAGAGGAAAGATTTGTATTTTTGGATTTTTGTATATATTGAAATAACTCAAAAACTACTGGGCCGATTTTAAACATTTATTCACCATTCGAAATGTAATTTATGTGTGAGTAACATATGATATATTATTTTATTATATTTTAATTTCGCGCGGGTGAAGTTGCGTGCAACAGCTAGTATTTAATATATGTAATATTCCCGTACAAGGAGAATAGTAGTAGGTAAATTATCTAATTAATGCTTCTAACACTATATTATTATATTACGATAAGAAATAAAACTAGAAATAGATACCAAAAGATAAAAACAGGAAGAAACCTATATCATTTCTAAATTATCAAGCTTTACGTCTAAAAAACATCAAATTAATACAAACATAAACAATTTATGGCCGGTTTCCTAGCTACATTTAACTATTCGTTAGTGTTTTTGGTTCTATAGATTCATGAAATGTTTCTGAACTACGTAACTTTTACTCCGTTGAAACTTAGCTCCACCTAATACTAATGAATCGGTAGTTAATGACTTTAGAAACCGAGCATAAATACAAACACTTAAACTATTCTCACGATAATGACATATCTATTAAAAAGCAACTAATACTTAACTATTAAAAAAATTGACTATTACTAAATTAATTTACAAAAATTACCTCAAATTTCAAGGGTTAGATAGTAAAAAAAAAACTTACAATATTCCAACGTCACCCCATAATTTATAACAGTGTGGTATGAACCAAAAAATTGGCGTGCGATGGCAAATGACCCCATAGGGCACCCCACCCCGCGCTGCAACGCCCATCGATTTATTTTTTAGAGGGGATGAAACAGCCCCCGATAGTTTTGAGGGTAACAGCTGGATCGTTTCTTATAAGATTTTTTTATTGTCCTCTCTATAACTTCTTAAGTTTCACTATAGGGTGGCTTACAAACTTTTTTAATGTCGAAAATCAAACAGATTATTTTCTTTATAGAAAGCATAAAGATAAAAAATTTAAGCACTGAAAGTTACATTATTTTAACACAATTTGTTTATACTTATACTTATACTAGTATTATAAAGAGGAAAACTTTGATTGATTGTAATGAATAGGCTCAAAAACTACTGGGCCGATTTTAAAAAATCTTTCACCATCAGAAAGGTAATTTATCTGTGAGTAACATAGGCTATATTTTATATTAAATAATTATAAAACTAATCGATTGACCACGAATATAAAAACTTACGCTGTTATGCGGAAAAAATATAGAAATTATTTCTTTCTGCCTCTAGACAAGAATTTTTATATTCGTTAAACCATACCTATTTTTACTATAAGAGATTCCATTATTATTCTTATAAGAAAATACAAGTTACTGAACGAAACATATTTTGTTTTCATACTTATTGTGGTGACACTATCTTTATTATGAATCATCGTAGATTTATATCGTTTATATGTGAATATAAATACTATTAATTCAACAGAATCAATATGCAATTAATAGCAAACAGGAAAGACCTGTCATACATAACTGATTGAACAAATGATTCACTTGATTACTATTATAATTATTTCTTGTTAGAACAAAACCAATTACATACGCTCATTACATAAATTTGTTTTTTTTATTCTATTTTAGTTTTTTTCATTCTAGTTTAGTTTTTATTATTTAAGCTCACACCGAATCGACACATACTATACTTACGCTCTATTAATGAAATCATTAAATTGTTCCAGGATACTGAAATAAATAATTCAAGCAACGCCATCTAGCGACGTCAATGTAAGTATAATACATTAGCTACACAACAAATTTTAACGTACAAGTAACGCCATCTATCCGCGGGAATGTGAAACTATTGCTTGTCGCCTTTGTCCAAGGATGGAGCTTTCGTGTTCGACCATACTTTTTAACACTCCATTGTTAAGATGCCATACAAGAAGTTCAACAATTGGCCATTTATCGCTCCTGGCACATGCCAAAAGGTTTTTTGCATAGCAAACAAAGGTGATGATAATAAAAAAGCTATTCAATAAGCGATTCAAATAGTTATAAATACAGTTGGGACAAGTTGATTGATTGGAAATATTTTAAGGTGAATACCGTTTGTGCTTTCGTTTAGTTAGCGGTTGAATATCAGCGCGTTGAATTATTTATTGCGCCTATCACGTGTCGGAATGTCTTAAGCTTGTAAAACATTGTTTGCCTCGCTATAGAGATGTTACAGAGTTAAATTAAATCTTCTATTCAACTTAATTAAAACTCGACAGTAAATAAACAGGGAGTTTATAAATCTTTTATTTCTAAACGTGTAAGGTGTTTTACAATTAATTCTATACAATATACATTTCTAGAAAGCACTAAAGTTACGTGTGATTAATGACTACTTGTTAGGACTAAATCTTACTTCTTACTTAATGCGAAAGTTTACATGGATGGATGTTTGTTAGAGTTTGCCGCTAAAACTGCTAAACGAATCTCGATGACGTTTGGCATTGTAGAGTATAGCGTGGAAGAACACATAGGCTATTTTTTTACACGCGCAACGCGTTGCGGGCAAAAGCTAGTTTATAAATATTATTAATTATAGTTGTTGTCTTCTAAACAATCTTACTAATCTAGATTCTAGACAATAACATTGTTAGTCATGTGTATCAAGTTTTCAGAAACTTCTTAGCAATTCTAATAGATCCAGTTCAATTATAAACATTCATATATACCATTTTGCATTACACTACAATACAACTATGTGTGACTTGAAAAATAAACTTGTGTCTCTCTCTTTTGCAATGAGAAAGAACAGGATGTCAATATATTTATGTACAAGTGTTGTGCACTGGAAACCCACACTAATGTGAATTTATCAGAATGTTTCTACAAAGAAAACTACACGTGCGATCACGTCAGTGTACACACGTGTATCCACAGACTTACGAAAGTATTAGAATTGACTTTGGAAATTATATTTAAATAAAAGTACGTTAAAATAGTCTATGAAAATTTTTTCATAATATTTTACTCGTACATTTTATAATTTAAAATTACGGAAAATTGGATTTTTTCATTTTTTTTTTAACAAATCAATTAATATTAGTAATAACTTCAAAATTACAACTATGTCATTGCACCAATTTGCACTCTAACGTCTATATGAGATTGCAGTTTCATTCCTTCAATTAAACTATTATTACTGAAATAGATTTGCTGAGTAATTTATAGTAATGACCTTCCTTTGTTAAACTAATAAGTAGTAGATATTCATACATAAGTTCGTATTATATTTCTATACTAGCTGTCGCCAGTGATTTCGTCTGCGTAAAATAAAAAAGTAGCCCATGTGTTCTTCCAGACTTTGCTCTACTATGCCAAATTTCATCGAGATCCATTCAGCCTTTTAGGCGGGGAATAAAAAAAAATGAATAGCCTCCTCTTGACCGTCGTCCTGCGCCCATGTTGTTTTAAATGATTAATTTCTTTTTAGGCTACTTCAAAGGTGTCTTTAAGAGCTCGCGCACCTTTGACTAAACGATCGCACAACTGTTTAGTCGCGTTTTGATTCCTATAAGCTTATATGGAGGTGCGCACTATACTCGATGTTTAGTTGTGCAACTAACAGTTGAATTGGCTGCGAAACAATCGACAATCACACAACAGGCCCAACTTTAGTCCCTTTTCCTTCCCACCCTTTTTCTTATTAGAAAAGCATGGAAAGGGAATGTGGATTTGATGGTGCAGGAGACGCATAGGAAGGGGAAATACCTCTCTATGTGCGTCTCCTCCTCCGTTGATCAAGTGTAGGCAACGCATCCTCTATTGCGAATGTCTATGGGCAGCGGTCGCTTCGCCATTTTGGCGGATTTGGGTGGCCGCTTGTTCGTTTGCCTCCTTATGATATAAATAAACTAGCTTTCGCCTGCGATTCCGTCCGCGTGGAATTAAAAAAACAAAAGTGAATAGCCTATGTGTTCTTCCAGACTATCCTCTACATCTATACCATCATTCATCGAAATCCGTTCAGTCGTTTAGGCTACAAACTCTAAAAAACATCCACCCATCCAACCATCCATCCATCTAAACTTTCGCATTTATAATATTAGTATGAAGTATGATAAAAAACACTTGTGCGATAGTTTAGTCAAAGATGTGCGCGCTTTAAAGGTCTGTATGAAACTTTTATGTAATTTAATTCTAATTGGAAAAGATACAAGATATCGTATGAAAGTATGTAACTCGTCTACACCGTCTAAGCTTTAAGATAGCTTTCTGATTTGAATAATTCATTGCTTGTATTGTAAGTGAAATTTGCCTTCCGTCGTTGCAGGCAAATGGGGTCCACTCTGAAGAGCTTAGCCTCTCTTATCACATCTGTCAAACTGTCAATTCTCAGCCGGCCATAGCAGTGATGTAAGCTAAGGGTGTTTGTACACCACGTTACTTTAAATAGATAGTTACCATATATCAGTAATACTAACTTCAGTCAACTTAGAAGATAGATAAGCTTATCTAAGTTAGGCTTTCCGACTTTATTAGGAAGGTGCTTGAAGTTCTTAAAACACCCTGATTAAACTAAGGCTGGGAAGAAAAGCTATTGACGAGTATCAGATTTATGCAACAGCTAGTTTTAACTAATGCGGAATAGACCTAAGTATTGTAACTTTTAAGCCATGTCATCTTAATATTATAAATGCGCAAGTTTGTATGGTTGGATGACTGTTTGTAGCCTAAACGGCTGAATGGATGTCGATGAAATCTGGCATAGATGTAAAGGATATTCTTTTTTTTTTAAATGTTAGTAGATTTTTGTTAATTTACTAATATTTCCTTTAACCATTCGAATAAAGCTCTAAGCTTGTAAGCTTTATTGGAATATGGTTAGTATGTGGGGGCGAATGGTGGGATTCGTACACTCGATCGCAAATATCGGTAGTCCATAACCTAAACCATTAGGCTATTGGTGATAAATCTGGAAGAACAAATTGGCTACTTACTTTATTTTAGTTCCACGTGTTCGAAGTCGCAGGCGAAAGCTAGTAGATATACAGAAGGTAATCAGTACTTTAATTGCAAAATACCAAGTGCATCCCAACCCTTATCTATCCAATGAATCGTCAGTTTCGACAAATAGCAGAAATGAATTGATTTGATTTAATTTTAGCTGATCCATTCCTAACCAATGTTGTACAATATTGAACCTTAATAGACTGTAATACAGTTTAAATTAGGTTAAATAACTACTGGTCTGGTGGCATGTTCGTCTGGATTGACGTACTTCAAGCAGTCTGCAGTTTGAAGGTAACATAATGCGCTGAACTATGAGGGACTTCGATTGATTTTGTTTAACTAATGATACAAGATTATATCGCAATATAAGGAAAATGTGATTAGATATCATTATAATTTAAACTTTTAATACTTACCATTCCTTTTTAACCAAAAATACAGTGTTAGTAATCAAGGACAAATCTTACTTAATATTATAAATGCGAAAGTTTGGATGGATGTTTGTTAGTGTTTGTAGCCTAAACGGCTTAACGGATCTCGATGTTTGGCATAGATGTATAGGATAATATGGAACACATAGGCTACTATTTTTTTAATTCCATGCGGACGGAATCGTGGTCAAAAGCTAGTATAGTATAAAAATATTAGTAGTAGTGAATACTGACGCTCAGCGGTCCTATTCTACTGTGCTCAGAGTTACTTGATGGTTACTGCCATTAAAAAATCCTTTCGTATGGAATCTTAGTAAATACACGCTTAGGGTCGTTAATGATTATTAAACGATTCTAAATGTGATTGTAAGAACAGGTTAAATAATACTAGATAATGTACAATAATATATTAGACATGTATGTTAATATAGGCCAAGACTATTGCTAAATCACATACCAAGTCAATGTTCACGTGCCAACGAAATGTAAAGGACCATGTCAAACAATAATTTAAAATATCTGATATAATTATAGAAACTTCATTTTATTGTTTACATTTGTCAAATTATCAATAGCAAATGTCAAAATGACATGACATGACATGACAAACCTTAGCAATCTTTCTTTCTTGATGTTGGCAGCAACTTATGGTTTCTTTCCCACATTAAGGTTTTTATCCAAAATATTTACCCCCTAAGTTTAATGGCGTGAAAATATATAGCCTAAAGCACGACGTAAGTGTAGGGCTTTTTATTAAAGAAAGAATTATTCAAAAGTATGCTGTAATTGCTGACATCTTAGGCAACAAAGATGTGTGTGTTTACGCTTTATTATAATAGTATAGATAGTATAGATATACTGGTACATTCGCGTACAATACGTACAGTCGGACACACGGTTTGTACTTCGATATTCTGTCACATTTGATCGATTCGAAATAGAGTTGTGTAGCTCATAACTACATACATCATTAATTTGATTTATATCTTATCAGCGCGACTGTACAAGTGTTCAAGTGATAATTGGCAGCATTTTCTACTGTTAAGGCTAAGGTTTTTTAATCTTTCCGTAGATAAAGTACTGCAGATGTCACTAATGGTTAATAAGACACGTAAGAAACTGTAATAATACTTTATGGACCCTTTACAGCTTGACAATTTATTGACGTAGGTGAGACAAAATAAATGCGAAATGATATCTACTTTTTTCTTTTTTTTTATATATAATATAAGGTGGCAAACGAGCAAGCGGCCACCTGAATCCACCGAAATGGAAAGCGACCGCTGCCCATAAACCCGCAATTGCAGATGCGTTGCCTACCCTTAATTGACGGAGGAGGAGACGCACATAAAGAGGACATTTCCCCTTCCTTTACGTCTCCTCCACCGTCAAATCCACTTTTCCTTCCCATCCTTTCCTCTTAAGAAAAGGGTGGAAAGGGAAAGGGACTAAAATTAGGCCTCCGGCACCACACTCATCAGACGAAACGCGGAATTGCTTCCACTTCACTCCTGTTTTCTGTGTGGTCGTGGTATTACACCGGGCGAGCCGGCACATTCCTGCGAAGATGTTAAAGAGTTGTGTAGTTAAAGGCATCGACTGGTTTTTCTAGTTTAATTAATACAAGGAAATCATAGTAACATTACATAATTTAAGGAAAAGTGTATAGAGAGTTAAGGGGCTCTAGGAACGTGATGTCTACCGTAAAGAGTAGTCCAATGTTCTAAAATCGTGAAGCAACAGGCTGAATCCTGTCCTGTGTAAATGCTTGGAGGTAGGTGAGTGTCTCGAACCCGGAACTCACTTCTATTGCATTTGAGGTTGGCCACCTAGAGGTTTTAATAGGTCAAACTCCACATAACCCCGACAGCCATCCAGAAGTTTGAATATCTTTCGAAGATAACCTCGATATCAAAACGAAAAGTGGATTAATAGAGGCATAATGCTAAAGGGAAAACCAAGGTTTACAATTGTATTGAAGTAGATTCATACAATCGCCTTAGGTGTCAACGTGTTTTTAATGATGACACGACATTGAAACTCTTTGACTAATAATGATTCACGTTATCATTACCATTATTTAACATTCAATGATTCGATCTGTACACTAAATGACAATCGAATTATTAGTTACGCATACCAAGATCGGATTTAGTGTCTTGTAGAATTTCAAAGTTATTCGGACAATGTTCAAAGCAATTAAGATATACGGCATTTAAACCTGATATCAACCAGTGGCAGTGTTTGTCAGTTGTAATATGTACAGAGATTTCGATTCACGAATATACTTTTGTGACGAAAGCTTATTAACTGTAACCTCTTTTAAAATACCTAAAAAGCTCTCGTCTCTTTTATTATTAAAAGAGGACAACAGTATGAGTGATTTTTGCCTGTTGAATTGCTTTTTTTCCAGAAAAAACATAGTGATGCAATCTGCATCGTCGAAGAAATTCAAAGATATGTGTGAAGTCAACTAACCCGTAGTGCAGCGTGGTTAACTAAGACCTAGTCACCCTTAGAGTGGGCTCAGTGGGTCGTATAGCTAGCGATGATGATGGTGATGTACTTTTGTTTTCCAAATGAAATTGGTCTATGCAATAATCGGTACTCCTTCTTTCATTTGTTTCGAATGCGAATTTATAGTAGTCTAATCTAAAATCGTACACAGTAGAACAATAATTCTCGCTTGCATTATACATTCAGTCAACATAACCGGTTGTTAATAAAGATATTGTTTGAATAAGAAATGTGGTCCGTCGCTCGCATCGTAATCGCGCGCACAGTTATCGCGAATTTGAAGGTTTATCAAGTCTCTTTCAGACATGAAAGTAACCATTGTTATACGACAATTTCTACAGACTTCTTTAACAATGACGTGTTAATAATTTGTATTAAAATTGTAACTCGAATTGACATAGTAACTTCTAATATTAACGAAATAATGGTTGAAATCTTATGTTAGAAAATAAACAACATAAAGTGCAGAAAGAGGTTAATCACACCAAACAAACATCACTTTGCAAATGGGTAACCAAGTACATCAGGAATTCAATATTGCAATTGAAGATTTAAAATCAAAATCCGCAACACCGCAATTAATTTAATGGTGTTGCGGATGTCTATGGGCGTCGTTGATTTGCTGTGTTCAAATCGCTCATTGGCCCCCTTTTCTACATCTATACTAATATTATAAAGAGCAAAGATTTACATTTTTATATGTATAGAAATAACTCAAAAACTACTGGGCCGATTTTAAAAATATCTTTCACCGTTAGAAAGGTTATTTATCTGTGAGTAACATAGGCTATGTTTTTTTTTTAATTTAACGTGGGCGAAGTCGCGAGCAACAGCTATCTTATATATAAAAAATCAAAACATGTACAATGGAAACGTAAAACTGTACAAAGACTGTATATTACGTATGCGTGGTGTTGTATCGCGTCGAGTTCTGCATCGCATACTTGTGCATACTTAGTCGCAGAGTTCCGCATGCAGATACACGGGTCAGTCGACTCGTGTTAACTCGCTAATGTTCTATTGTATCCAAATAAATTTCATTCAAGTGTTAGGTTCGGCTTCGTGACTTTTTTGTGACGTCATTCAAATTTTGTTGATTTTATTTTGTTCTCTGATTTTAAACAGATGTTTCATAAGGAATGATAAATCATATAAATATTATAAGTGCGAAAGTTACGATGGATGGATGGATGTTTGTTAGAGTTTCTTGCGTAAACGGCGGAACGGATCTACATGATATTTATCTAGATGATCTAGCTAGTGACAAATAATAATAAAAACATGAGATTTGTTTTTTAATTCATTATTTTATCTAAGCGAACCGATTTTAAATCACCTAATACAATTTTATTTATTTATTTTTATTGATTTAATTTCAACAGCTGGACGATTCTCGATCTTTCCATACAAAAAAAAACGTGTACTTTTGTACTATTAAATGTCTAATGCAGTTAGCTTAGCCTGCGGCAATACAGTTTATAATGATTTCTCAGTACAAATGAGCCTTGACAAAATCCTAGGTATTGTAGAATTATGTAGGTGTCTAGGTCTTATAACCATAACTGATTGGAAATCGGATAAATGGTGTTTGGTTCAAAGTGCCGCTGCTTGTGTGGGCGATGACGCATTTCGATTTTGTAGCGTTTTGAAATAACATTTTCACGTTTTGTTAAGCTTAGTTAAAATTTTATTACTTATCTAGATAATTTATTCTTTAAAAAGTAATTGTAAACTGAGATTAGAATAGGAATAGCAAAATTTTATAATAAATTCAAACCTTAAGACAAGCCTTTAAACTCTATGTTGCTACTTGATACTGTAACGTAGGCATTAGTCGATTGCTCTAGAGTCTCTCAAGATCAATACAATCGAGTCTAAAGCATTTACAGTTTTTAGTTCTTCAAAAATTTACTCATGTCGCTTTCATTATTAAACAACAATTAATATATCTAAGCAATAATTTGTTTTAACGTTTATTGATATCTCCCTCAAGTTATTTGTTACTGCCCTTTCCTGTGAACGTTTCCTCGTTTCCAATATTTATAATCCTCGTGTCGGTACTTAAACGATAATTCCGATGCATATGCAGTCAATGCACGACTGCGTATAATACCTCGCTCACGATGTCTGATTTGCACCATTATTGCATTGCTAATATGTATTTGCGTTCGACAAACATATCATCAACTCGTACAGCATCTTGTTTCTTTCAATCTAACGATTACTCTGCATTGGTTATATTATAAAGGACTGCAGTATTAAGTTTGTCGTTGCCCTTGTAGGTATACGGGCTGCATTAATGACATTCCAGTATTGTGTTGACGAGCGCTTGCGGCTCACTCACTTCTCAAGGTTATTATGAACCAAGGAACGTATTTAACGTACTATTAAGTACTATTCGACGTATCAACCAGTTTTAGAGGGCAATTTACCTCGCGCACAAAACGATACGAGAAACGCTTTCGGCTTTTGTAATTCTGTAATTGTAAGAAATCACACACCTTTAGGTTGAAGGATATTTTGCAGTTGCACGATTGGTTTTTTTAAGGTATTAAACTGAATGTATGATTTTTGTTTTGTTTTTAAAGAAATATAATGGTGACTACTGACCAAAGTTACAAGTTACATCACGTGGTACACGTCGAGCATTCATAGACAGTACTGTTACGTGGAAAAAAGCAAGCAACGAGCTGCTTGATGCGAATGTTACGCCCTGTAACATTAGCACGTTAAGTTAAGACAGTGTCATGAGTCACGGACCATAAGTTTAGAGTCTTTAACAAGTTCATTTATCGAACCTTACTAATATTATAAATGCGAAAGTTTACATGGATGGATGGATAGATGGATGTTTGTTAGAGTTTGTAGCCCAAACGGCTGAACGGATCCCGATGAAATTTGGCATAGACGTAGAGGATAGTCTGGAAGAACACATAGGCAACTCACTTTTGTTTTTTTTTTTAATTCCACGCGGACGTAGTCGCAGGCGAAAGCGTATATATTATAAATATAGTTTGGAATAACACATAAGCTACTTGACCATTTGTTTTAATTTCGCGTGGACGGAATCGCGGACAAGAGCTAGCTAGGAATAATCTAGTGAAGGGCCAATCTGAGATTATCTGGCACTATTAAGCCAATGAACATATGTCTATCAAATTGCATCTGGTGATTGAATATTCACACATCGTGTTGAGACCTCACAGAGATCTATTTGGTTTTTATGAGCCGTTGTGACCTTATTCACTGGTGGTTATTTCGAGACGGGTGCTAAATGAATTTGACCTCAATTAATGTTGTGTTAGTGAGTTAATTACTTGTGTTGCGAGTCGTGGAGCGTACCAATGCATTACTATATTGCAAGAACTAATTACTGCTGAATAACTGTTACTGATATAGACTGTAACATTGTTTTTATTTGACTAACTAGCTTTCGCCCGTGACTCCGTCCACGTGGAGTTAAAAAAAACAAAAATAAGTAGCCTATGTATTATTCCAGACTATCCTCTACAACTATGCCAAATTTCATCGAGATCCGTTCAGCCGTTTAGGCTACAAACTCTACCAAACATCTAAACATTCGTATTTATAATATTGAGTTAGATAGGCGGTTTAGAACTACTTTTAACCATTTGATATTGCTTATGGTTAGTTAAATTTATAAAATAACTTCAGAAAACTTTAGAAACATAGCATAATAGAGATAGAAAAATAACTCTATGCTCCTTTAATTTAGGGCTGTGTCTAGATGCTTAATTAAAATAGTCATGTTTTGGTTAAAGACACTCTATAACGGTAAATTGAATGTTAATCACGCTTCTTGAGGTTATAATTCTCATATAACTCTGTCAAACCCACGCATGGCGTTAGTTTACATATACGGGTTTCAATAACGGAATAGAAAAAAAACAATGAACTGTCAAATGTAACTACCAAGTTACGATGTGTAATTAGTCGAGTGGTTTAGAATAAAAAACTAATAGATTCATAAACATCGATCGTTCTGACTCATTTAGCACTAGTATAACAACTCGAGTTGTTATACGTTTTTAACTAACGGTTATACTTGTTACTTGAGTATCAATTGTTTTTAAACGAAAAATATTATTACACTAGCTGTTGATCGCGACATCGCCCGCGTTACATTTAAAGAGAAAAATTATAGCCTATGTTACTAACAGAAAAATTACCTTTCTAATGGTGAAAGAATTTTTAAAATCGGCCCAGTAGTTTTTGCGTGAATCAAATACATACAAAAATACAAATCTTTCCTCTTTATAATATTAGTATAGATATAGATAAGTGCTAACCACTCACATTACACATACGTTTATTAAGTGTATTTTTGTGACAATATGATGCGAATTTGAGCAAATTTTGCTGACTTTATCAAAGGCAATGCTTAATTTTACTTTGTAGCACCTAAAAATCTAATGAACAAATATATGGAAATTAGATCATTTGAATTATGGATTCAAGAAATAATATTTTTAAAATTTCACTAACATTTTATAAATGATAGTGTCCCATCCTTGTTTTAAATGAGACTAGATCTCCATTAAATTCTTTGACCACACAATCATCATTCAACAATGCGGTTGCAAATCGTTATCATGGATCGTCAAAGGAATTCTTGTATTCCTTCTGTCTAACATGATTAGCATTGAGGCATCCGACGTGTTCCCACTATCTGCGGATCCTGTGCCAGTTCGAGAGCGGTCAGATCTACTCCGACTGACGTAATCTTATCCACTGGTCTCATCGGTTCACAACAGTTAGTTCTTCGAATCCATGATTGTACGGATTCCTGTAATGATTAACAGGAATTTGTACATGCTACGCTTGATAGAGATAGATAAAGGTTATTTTTGTAGTAGATTTTGCAGTTGCATTACAACTTTTTGTTGTAGACAGACAAATGACACACGTTTTCTATCATATTATATAATATTATAAATGCGAAAGTTTAGATAGATGGATGGATGTTTGTTAGAGATTGTAGCCTAAACGGCTGAACGGATTTCGATGAAATTTGGATAGACGGAGAGGATAGTCTGGAAGAACACATAGGCTACTCACTTTTGTTTTTTTTAATTCCACGCGGACGTAGTCGCGGGCGAAAGCTAGTATGTCATATTTTTATTAATATAATAAGCAAGTCTTGAGATAAAATTTATTGGATAAAGTGATGGAATAATTTGGGGTTGAATGACGAAACAGAATTTTCGATCTATCGATCTGAAGAGTTATTACGTTGAGTTGGGATCTCGGGTCTTTTTACTGATAAATTATTGTTATAAATGTCCAAGAAACTTATCTATAAGTGACCTAGACATATCTACACGTACATGATTGTGATCGGAGAAACAATGTGAAACAATTCATTAGCCGGCAGAGCTAGAAGGCATCGCCATTACTGCCCACGGCCGGATAACGCGTGGGTTTTGATATTGTATACTACATTATAATGAGATGATTTTTTATTCAATTATAACTAATTGTTTATATGATTAATAGACTTGTAAAGAACTATAAAAAATCTAAAAACTCATGTATAAAACTTATTTTAAAAGAAAAAAAATTTCAACTTCATTTGACTTGATAATTTTTGAAAAGATCAAATAATTCGTGCTCGGTCAGATCTTTTTTATTTTCCTTCTACACCGGTAAACTACTAATTCATCGTACTGTGACAACTTTTTTTATATTTTATAAGGTGGCAAACAAGCAAGCGGTTGTATTCGTAGAAATAGCGAAGCGAGCGCTGCGCGTAAACATCCGCATTTACAGATGCGTTGGCTGTCTTTAAATTACCTAGGATAGGCACAGAAAAAGGCTATTTCCCCTTCCTATGTGTCCCCTCCTCCGCACAATCCAATCCACAGTAGAGTTAAAGTAATTCCTATATGTGTAATTGATATACTCAGTACTTTCTTCAAAATTCTTTTTTATTAATAAAATATGATTTGTCTAAAAAATTAATAGTAAGATAAGAATTCAGATAGGGATAAGAAAATCAATATTTTGTGTATTTTAGAAATCCATCTTAAGACGGGTATAAGCTGATTATTTTCTTTTTAGCTAAGTTTATTTGTTGAAATTTGAACGTAACCACCCACTTGTTGGAAATAGAGACATAAAGCCGTGAGGTCTGAACGACCTCTTATCCGTACAGCGACACAGTAATTAAGGCTAAGTATTTTATAACTACCAAGTTTATTAATGTAACCACTATAATAGGCGTACAGATGCCCACACAAGTTGTTCAGGGTTTTTTGTGCGTTCGCTCCTTTGGTTGTGCGACTTGAGTTTCTATTAAATTGCTCCATCGTCTTGTTATCTCCTGAATTGCCGTTTGATTATTTTCTTGAAGTGATTGATTGTTTCGTTATGTATATTTACTTTGTAAGTATGTTGAAAAATTTATTTTCTTATCATAATCTTCTATTTAAGAATTTAGAAAATCTATACTCTATACTAATATTATAAAGAGGATAGATTTGTATTGTTGTATGTATTGAAATAATTCAAAAACTACTGGTCTGATTTCAAATTATTGCACCATTAAAAAGCTCTGTTATCACTGAGTAACATATACAATTTTTTTTATCTCACGCGGGCGAAGTCGAGAGCAACAACTAGTTAATTTAAATTTAAGTTAAATTTCTTTGCATCTTTTTATTAATCTTTTGAGTTAGCACTCATTTTAGTTAAAATACGTTTATTGATTACACAAACTTATAGAAAACGAATAAGAAAGGAATGAATTGGAGATTGTTAGTTAATATTTAGATATATGTAAACACCTGCTGCATCTTTGGTTATTTCTTAACATCCTTACAAACGACTATAAATACTGGAAATGCCACTTATAATTACGGTCATGTTTCCGTCAAACTGAGACACCGTACGAAGCTTCTGGGAAATAAATTAATTACGATTAACTCAACTAACTTATTCCTTAATAGATGGAATAGGTTTTTTTGTTTGTTTGATAGTAAAAAGTTTGTACCAATTAAGGATAGTGGCGCGAGCGCTGGCCGGTGGTAGCGGTCGTTTACATTTTATCCCGCCTGGCGCCACTGGCACGCGGAATCGAACCAAATCGGACATTTTTTACTTGATCAGGTTAACAGTTGGTACACACTAGGCGTTAACGTTCGTCTTAGAAACCATCGAAGATATTACTTCCTTAGGTAATTCACGTCCAATTAACGTAATCTAAGTTAGTGTATGGATAATAACAACCCTTGTATTTATCTATACTATACTATTATAATAAAGCGTAAACACACATTTCTTTGTTGCCTAAAATCTCAGCAATCACAGTGTATTTTTTAATAATTCTTTTTTTAATAAAAAGCCCTACACTTACGTCACGCTTTTTTTGGATAAAAACCCTAATGTGGGAAAGAGACCATAAGTTGCTGCCAACATCAAGGAAGCAAGATTGCCATAGTAAGGTAATTGGTATTTTGACAATTGCAATTGAGCATTTGAAAAATGTAAACAATATTTTTTTTTATAATTTCATGCGGATGAAGCCGCACGGGAACAGCTAGTTCTCCGATAAGACATTTAAAGATTCATCATATGAATATAATTCAACTTGTGACAATTATAAGGCAAATTCCCATATAGTTATAAGGACCTTTGCAACTATTTTTTAAAAAAAATGATAAGGACTATAGTAGTAGACGATTTTTAAAACGCACGTTACAGAGTTACAAACCGTCTAGTGTATACTAAGCTGTAATCCACGTGCCCCCCTCTCGTGTTTCCTCTTGCTGCATTGAAATTTGTTCTCGGTAACGATGTTTCCGAGATTCGAGATGTGATAGAATCCGGAAAGGCGAGTTGCGAGGCTAGTTAGTTGTTTATCAAGAACGTGCCGATAATTTAATTGAAATATTATTGTTTATTTAAATCGCAGAAATCACTTTTCAGGAATGATTCGGGCAGAAATGTTTCTGATACCAGATGTACCACATCGCCATGTATTAGGTGTCGATTTCAAATACGACTATGAAGTTTTTTGTACCTATAATCGACTGATGAAGCTCTGTGTGCTTTATTATGGCATTATTTAAATCAAATGTATTAGTAATATCCAGAAATAAATACCAAAAAGCAAGTCCGTAGCCTGTTTTTATCATAGTATTTGGTCATCATTTCAGAATTACGGCCTTATTTACTAGCTGTTGCTCGCGACTTCGTCCGCGTGATATTTAAAAAATATAGCCTATGTTACTCACAGATACATTACCTTCCTAATGGTGAATGAATTTTTAAAATCAGCCCAGTAGTTTTTGCGTGAATCAAATACATACAAAAATCGAAAAATACAAATCTTTCCTCTTTATAATATTATTATAGATTATGATGATTTTATTGATGATGAAATTCACATAGTAAATGTCAATACAATTTATCTATCAAGTTGCATAAAATCTTTCGCTGCTTTGATTTAATACATTGAAATGTAACGGCTTACGATTTGTTATTCAATTTGCTTATCTCCCAAAGACTTGATTAAATGACCATTACTAAGACGCCGGCTATTAATTTTGTTTGGATAATCGCTTTAAGTGAACTTAAAGTAAACTATGTTAGGTTATTACGTAATAGTGGGTTTCGATTGTTAAGCATTTGTATGATATACTAGCTGTTGCTCGTGACTTCGCCCGCGTGAAATTTAAATATATAGCATATGTTATTCACAGATAAATTACCTTTCTAACGTTGAAAGAATTTTTAAAATTGACCCAGTAGTTTTTGAGTTATTTCAATACATACTAAAATACAAATCTTTCCTCTTTATAATATTAGTATAGATTAACATTCTAATTATTAATCTCTAATTATCCTTGTGTTAGTTATGAGTGTGGAGGTACACCGGTAGAGGTAGACCTAGAACGAGATGGATGGATTACGTAAAAGGTGACATGATCAAGAAGGGAGTGATGACTGAGATGACGTATGAAGAGTTATTTGGAGGATAAAAACCTGTTGCGCCGACCCTACGGGAGTTGGACTCTAATTTTCTTAGCAAAAAAAGGAGATAGTTAAAAAAAGTTTATTATCATTGTAGTAACATTGTTGCACAACTTTGTGTAAAGAAATCGCTAAACTTTCTCAATGTTTTGTCAAACAAAAGTTATTTTGTTACATTATCGTAAAATTTTAATAGGCTTTTGTTCGACGAACAATCAATTCTGAAAAACACGACTAATCTTTGTTCGTCGTTTAAATGATATATAACATGTAATTGACTAACAGATGTCGGAAAAAGAACTCATTAAATGGTTTTGTGTAGCAATTTTTCTTTGGCCGCTTCAAGTTAAATCCACTGTTGTCCCCGTCCGACCGGATTACAGCGCCCCCTGCTGGCAAGTGCCGTATAAACGAGCAAATAAAATGCTAATTCACAACAAAATCTCCTTTAATTAAATTGTAAATACACACGGAACACGCTTCCTTCGAAGTCGAGGCAAGTTCTTTAATTGAAAAAACACTGATTTTTTTTTCACCTGAAATGTTTCCTATAGTAAGAATCTCTGTTATCGAATTCTAAACACGGCGCTCCGATCGCGCGGATAAAACGCGAACTAAAAAAACCAACCCCTTTCACACAGTGCTGCCACCCTTTACAGAGTTCAAAGGTGAAAACAACCCTTGCAACTTTCGCAAAAGTTCCACTACTGCCCGCTAGGTGGCGCTGTCCCACGACGTCCCGAAGCATTCGACAGTTGCGCTAGTATGCGTGATAGAGCGAGAACGCAAGTGAAAATAAAAAAGGAGTAAAATAGACAGCAATATGTGTATACAAAGGCGTGGTTACGTGCATTTAACCGTTTTTTTTATCGCAAAAATGGCCGGAACTTTACACTTTTTGCGTTAGATCATAAAGTCGCAACTACATTGTACGAAACCAGATTTACGTTTTATCGTGGTGGGATAAGGTTGAGAATTGTTTATACGGACGAAGCACTTAGGTTAGAAGTTGGAAAAATGGCGAAATAATTGGCGTCACCGGCGTCGCGGCGTCAACAGAGAGAGAAAGTAGCAGGTCGGCGGTGCGTTAGAGCGGGGCGCGGGCAACCGTTAGACGGAGGGGGACGGGCTAATATAGTGACTGGTGCGTTAGAGAGGGACGTAGCGAAAAAAATGTTCGAAAAAAGCGATTTTCACGAAAGGTACGCGTCGCGATAGAAATTACAGTAACATGGGCGCGGTTTAAAAAACGCCAGGGGCGCCTGCGCGGCGGTAAAAAGCCGGCGCGGAAGTAAAGGGGGAAAGAGACGTTAGTGAGCGTGATGTGTGGAGTTGCAGTGCCGCGGCGGCGCGGTCGGCCGCCAGCCGCCACTCGTCGAGACCCGTGACTACACCCGCTAATTACTGCGACCTAACTGCGACCTGACTGCAGTCTAACAGCGACCGTGCTGACCAGGCCGAATGCTTGTGTCACCACGGTTCATATCACCAAAGTGTTTAGTGCTCTTACTGAAAGTTTGGCGTGAAGGCGTTGGAAGGTAAATATCACGGTCTTACCAAATTTTGGACTAACAAACAGTGCACATGGTGTTTACTTAGTTAACGTTAAAACTTTAAACTGACACATCGAATAACGTGTTATTTTAGGTTAGTCCGTGACCATAAGCGCTTTAAAAAAAAAAACTTAAACTCAATTCAGGACATCGTCAGAAATAGACGTTGGGATAATCGAGCCTAAATAAAATTTCAAAATACCACTAACTATAAATATTGATGGAAATATTAGCTCAAATTGAATAATCCCGTTTATTTGAATCTACTTAGAAAATATCTTATTCTTGTATATAACTATCAGGTTTCGAGTGACTTCTTATCTCGAAGTAGAAAGTACAGTTGTCAAATGCGTGTCACAAATCGCACCTTCAACAATAATAAAATTGTTATCGTCGACGAATGTTAGTGTCAGGTCTATCTCACGCGATAAACCCGATAACAAGCGTCAGGTGACAGATATTTGTGTCTACGTGCATTTAAAAAACTCTTAAAGATATTTAAATACCACTGGAGAAACGCCTTTCTTAATTCAACGGTGTCTTAAAAGTTAAATAGAAATAAATGCATACTGGCAGGAAATATTCAAAAATTTAAAAATAAAAATCGTTATTGACAGTTATAACAGATTAAAAATTTAAATGTTATTCATCATTGCAACAAACGATTGCCGGAAAATACTTTTATCACTGTCTCTGGCCAATGAATTAACATTTATTTTTATTAATGCACACACACTGAAAAATGAGATTGGCGATTTTATCAAACTTAAAACGTCCGGTGTATTTAATTTAATGTCAGTTATTTCTCTAAAGTTATCTCTGGGAGAAGAATTTATTCGATTCTCTGTTTTTATAACGTTCAAAGTAAATTATGCACATATAAATTGAGATTAAAACAAAATGGAACTTCTCTAATATAAAATCTGAATTACTTGTAGATTTCCAAGTCATGTTCTAAATTGTACATAATTTAAATATATCTTTTAGTATTTAGCAAAACGATGACGTACAAATATTAGCGCATATAAGTGACAGGACTGAAATCCACATAATTAGGCCTAGGACTTCGGTGGCAATGTCATTTCCTTTTAATATTTAAATGTAGCATTTTAAAAATTGAGTCATGATATTTTACCGCCAAAATAATCGTAATTTTAAAAGTAACCTCTTTGACATTTGAAAACATTCGAAATTCAACTGTAGGCTAAAAGTAAGACAAAAAAAAACAATCGCTTGGCCATAAACAAATCAAAATCTAATGAATAATTAAGAATTTTATGAAAATCCATAATTTGATCCAATAAAATTTTTAAAGCCTTCACTTTAGCGGCATCACTCAAAACAGGCTTAAATCTAAACTTAGGCCTAGGCACATAAATCTTTATACGTTAGCTTTTATTTTGTGCACCTGTGTGGATCTGACATTATTAAATATTATTTATGACGAAATTATTCATGACTGAAGATTGAATTTGTGACGATGTTTTCGTATTTGCATAACTCGAAACTAAACGGGCTTCAAATATTCTTAATAATTTTAATGAAAGGTCGTAAACGAAAAACAAGGAGTTATTTGACGCATATGTTATTAATTTCTTGATTTTAAATTATAATAAATTCATTTTTCTAAACAGTTATGAACGCCGTGTGATAAAACTCAGTTTGTGTAATGTACAAGTTGACTAGACGACGAGATTTTGTTTCTTTTAAATTAATACGTATGAAATTAGATCATCAAATGAATTACTTTGCTACAAGGCATTTTGACTACCGCGCTAGCAGTGAACATCTAAATTGAGCGTAGCTTGTAATGATCATCGGTGCGTGAAGTTAAATCAGTTATTAATTTCAGTGGGCGACTCGTATCAACATATACACGCCACATGTCGCGGTATCATGTATCAAGATTCAAAATGCAAGACGATGAGTGGATGACAGATACCCCTTTATTAACATTTCAAGACACGACACTACTCCACGCGTACTTACAAACTCCGGGACTGACACTACACCGCTACCCACTACCCGCTACGTAGGCAGTGGTGTGGTGCTGACTAGCTGAGCGCTCCTTCACGACACACATGCGTTACGTTACCCGCTCAAACTACCGATTACAGTCCCTTTCATACACATAAGTACACGTATAACTTCTCGCTCTACACATACGATTGGTGGTGTAGTAAATTACTTAGATCATATATCTTAAGTGTTAAGTACTAAAATTGTATGGCGGATATTCAAAATAGGAGCGTTAGTAATGGACGGGAGCTGGAGTCGTGTGTGTGCGGCGCGCCTCTCCCCCGCGCAGGCCGGGTCCCCCCGCGGCGCCCCCGCACGCGGACGCCGCGCGACTGGCGCGCGTTTACACAATCCGTTGGCGTGGCGCGGGCAATGCTTGTGTCGCGTCGTGCCCTTCTTGTGACGACAATCGACGCGCGAACACGTATCGTCACGTTCTTTTTTTATTTAATAATTCTAACATTCATTCGGACTTGGACGCGCTCTTGCGGTTGAGCATCATGATACAAACAAAAAGTAAAAAAACAACAATTGAACGGTTTTGAAGAATAGTAATTGATCCGCGAAAGTGATACTAAAATGAAGAGAATACAGAAAAAAAATGTTAATATGCTGCCCGCATCGCAAGCTTACACGATTGAACTTCGTTGAAAACTCAAAATGAAGTATTCTATTTTCAAAATTTTAACGGTAGAATGCAACTGTGAAATATAGCGACTGTTAGTGAAGAGTGAGGTACAGTGCTGGATACTATGAAACAAGAAAAGAGTCCGAACTTAGTGCTGAAGAATAAAAAAAAATTGAAAACGTGGCTGTCGAATGACACAATTTCCCACAAAATCATGGTGAGTGTTCTCATGTTTTAAATGTCTTAAATTAATCCGTCGGTTATAAAAGTATTTTTAAAATACCTACCTTTTATTTTGCTTTTGCAAATTTTGCTACAAATAAAATTGAAAACGTGGCTGTCGAATGACACGATTTCCCACAAAATCATGGTGAGTGTTCTCATGTTTTAAATGTCTTAAATTAATCCGTCGGTTATAAAAGTATTTTTAAAATACCTACCTTTTATTTTGCTTTTGCAAATTTTGCTACAAATAAAATGAACGTCACTATTTTTCAAAACAAGTAATGTGGGCGTACGATGTTTTTCTTTACAAGTACAAATTCTGCCCGGTTGGTAACAAAAAACAGCCGATAAAAACAGCTACATAATGTATTATCTTGTTGCTGCGAGAATTCAAGCAAGCCCTTATCGACTCTGTTTAAAAAATGAAAATATTTCTAAAGATACCTCCAAATGCGATACGTTCACATTATAAAAACAAAACACAACAGATTAAATAACGGTTAATTGTTGTTATTACCAGTAACAAATTTAAATTGTTTAGTAAAAAGCATTTTAACATTCTTAACTGATTTTAAATCTTATTAGAAATTAAACTAAGATGCATTTGTCATACAATTTCAATATAAAATTGTGTGTATAATTTTTTAATGTGACCTTTTTAACTCCATCGCCTACAAATTGCCAGTAAATCGTCTATGCCGTGCTATGCCAATTTCCATAAGCAATTTAAATGATAATTATATTTATAACGTCACAAATACATATTTTTGTGATATTTTCTTTACAAGTACAAATTCTGCCCGGTTGGTAACAAAAAACAGCCGATAAAAACAGCTACATAATGTATTATCTTGTTGCTGCGAGAATTCAAGCAAGCCCTTATCGACTCTGTTTAAAAAATGTAAATATTTCTAAAGATACCTCCACATGCGATAGGTTCACATTATAAAAACAAAACACAACAGATTAAATAACGGTTAATTGTTGTTATTACCAGTAACAAATTTAAATTGTTTAGTAAAAAGCATTTTAACATTCTTAACTGATTTTAAATCTTATTAGAAATTAAACTAAGATGCATTTGTCATACAATTTCAATATAAAATTGTGTGTATAATTTTTTAATGTGACCTTTTTAACTCCATCGCCTACAAATTGCCAGTAAATCGTCTATGCCGTGCTATGCCAATTTCCATAAGCAATTTAAATGATAATTATATTTATAACGTCACAAATACATATTTTTGTGATATTTTTTTGGCTATTTTAAATTGTCATGGAATTTGAACGAATCATTTTTATAGAAATTATTTATTTTGTTGAGGAACCCATAAGTTTATTCTCTGAGGTGAATTAATAAAATAAATATAATCTGTCTTAGCACTATAATTTGTTTTAATTACGGAATGCATTTGAAACTTGAAGATATCATGGTCGTTGGCAATAAAGGAGTTCGTAGTCATTCGTTCGGAAGCCTGTCATTAACGGCCATCAACAATACGGCTAATACCCGCCCGTGAATATGACACATAATTGTTATTTATTATTTAGATAGAAACCTTAATACATAGTATATATTTTACAAGGCAAAGCTCGGTATAATAATGTTGTATTTGAATTTCAAAATACCCAACCGCGACCACAAATAAAAAATAATTTTGGGATATAGTTGAATATTCTGTTATCGTGTTGGAATATATTGTGTTGTAAATTATTGTATAAATTCATATTCTAAATTAAAATTATTTTCCTTATTCCCTAGTCATTTTATTCATAGTGTTTTTGTAAATAACTAAAATAGTTTATTAACAACTCTAAATAAGGACTTAAAATAACTTAGTATTTTACTAATATTAGCCTTAGGCCTATCCAAAGACTGGAAAAAACATTTTTAAATTCGTTATCTGCAAACACAGAGTCAATAAGTTTTCTCATTATTTAAATAGGTCTTATAGATAATAAAATGTATTTGGTCGAGTGTTACCAGTTTACAAAAATAATATTGTATAAACAATTCTATATTTGAATTGTAATAATTTTTTGTCTATTTTAAATTGACATGGAATTTGAACGAATCATTTTTATAGAAATTACTTATTTTTGTTTTTTCAATGATATAAAATGCATAAAACTTAATAATTACGGAATTGAAAGGTAGAACGTACTTAGTTAATACCGTATTTATTACCTATTATATTTAATGTGTTGAAAAGTAATAACATTATACTTCTAAAGATAATTTCTATACGTAACTCTAATGTATCGATATAGCCTATTACGTGCAAAGAAATACGAGAAGTATGAACATATTAATCGACGGTTCGATGCTTGAACTAATAATTTAATCGTGCCTCAGGCGACAAGAGGATCGTTAGTCACAAACTGAGGCCCCGGTTCGATTCCCGGCCGCTAATTATTATTTATGGCCGCTGTTATCTCACGCCCGAGGCACTAGGAAGTGTTACGAAATATTAAACATGCTTGCCCCATGAACACTTCGATCGTTAATTGCTTCGGCTACGGAATCGATCTTTGCCTTTGAAATTCTAACGAACCGACTATGAAATGATCGATGATTATTTATAAGATAAATTTCCAATAAATAATTGACTTTAAGTACCAAGTTGAGGTGAATAAGACAGTAATTTAGGTTAAATGTCTAATTCCTGGCAACATTTAACAAAATAAATTATTACTTAATTGATGTAGTAAAAGTAATCAATTTAATGGGTCTTATAACTTTTTTCTTGTTTTACGTTGTGACAATTCATAAGATCATTCTAAAATTGTGAAATACAAAATGTAGGAAGATCGTTAACTATAAAGCCACATCAAACACTCAACCGTGAGTGCGGCCATTTTGGTACTTTTAGCGCATTATAATGTGTTGCCAGTATAGCTTCATAAATTTCCTTTAATCCTCAACTAGCTCACGCACTATAATCTTTGACAACTTTATTTGCTGTTAATTGTTTGGCTCTATGCCATAAACTTTTCTCATTTCGAAACTCACCTGTATGTTTTTTTACGTGAATGTTCAATGTCGAAAATAATACGTAGTTAAAAATAAACCAATGATCTTTTACATTTATTTCAAGGAAAAGCTCGATTACAGATTGTTTTCGGAGCTAGATGCATCGCACGGCAACAAAATTACTGGCCTTGGATTTATTTCAGCTCACTCTAAGAATAATCTATCTAAGAATCATTCCTGAATGCATAATACTTTGCTACAATGTTGCACATTCTTTATGTCAACGATCAAGTACGTTGGCGAAGCCGCACATCGCTACAGAATATAAATTAAATAGGTACACGTCAACGCAGTGTTGCCAACTTAACGAGTTGAGAAGCGTCTTGTACTAAGGTAAATCTATGCCCCAAAACAGTAATTTTAATAAACACAGTAATACCCAAGATAATAGGAATGACTCAAAATAATAAATTTTAAATGCCTGCGGGCAAATCGTGGGTACGACTTACAAGGCAAAACAATCTTAAATAATTTGTTGTTTTGATCTGACTCATGTTTGACATTAATTTGACCTACAGTTGTTGCTTTTTTTACGTTTGTATTGATTAGTTTCGTGCTAATGGATTGTTATACGATAGGTGTTTATATGGACAAGCTGTCTTGTTGTTACGTTGAAAAACGATATCGCTATCAGAAATGATGAATGATGTATCAATCTTATCAATTTGAGTGACTTTGTAATGCTTCTAGGTTATATTTAAATTGAAATAAAGCGTGCTCCTAAATGTGTTGCACTATTTTTTTAATTTATAAAACGATTGATCTTTTTCAGCCATTTTTAATTAAAAATGTACAAAGATATTTAGTGATAAGCGCCATCTGTTATCGTAAAAAACAATTAACATTAGCAGGTCGGTGTCTAGAGTGCTAAACAAAAAACAATTTGTGAGTCTATAATTAAAACAAAAAAGTTTAATAGATCTCACAGTAAAATTGTATTAAGTTGATAATTATTTTAATTAAACCAATCCTATAGTTGACCGCATGTTTGAACGATTCTCAACTTGAGATACGATGAAATAATGCCATCTGTCAATTAATAATAGCGGCAAACCTGCGTCGTGGCGGTCACTTATTACATGAATTATATGGAAAGGCATTCTGATTCTATGAAGAGAACGCAACGTAATTACACCTCTTTCTTCCGAGGGAACGTAAAAGGAGTTTCGGAATCTAGGAGGAATTTTTCACAGAAATAATCGACGGTTAATAATACCCGATAAACACTTCGGTGAATTTATCGATATTTAAGGTCTGATCGCTTGTGAGTTATTTCATGTTTTTAGTTACCTTATAGGCAAGTTTTAATAATGTTATATTTATCTTTGGTATACAAATAATCTTAACCATTAGAACATAGAAAATGGAGGTTATATTGCAATTATTTTAGTAGGATTTTTTTAAAGTATTAACTAGCTTTTGACACCGTCCGCGTAGAATTTAAAAAAAAAGTAGTTTATGTGTTCTTCCAGACTATCCTTTATATCTATGCCAAATTTCATTAAGACCCGTTCAGCAGTTTAGTCTCCAAATTCTAACATCCATCCATCCATCGATCTAAGATGTCGCATTGAAAATAATCGACTTACTTATTATACTGCTAAGATTTATGTAGTGTTACTTTGCTAAATTAGATTTGAAGATTTATTTATAAAAGTTTTACAAAATTTGCTCTAACAAAAAAGTGGTCGAGCGCCCGGGTCCTACACTAGGCCTTTTTTTGGTATCGGGGGGAAATCTTCAAACCATTCCTTCTGGGGGGGAGACAGGGTAATGTGAGTTTTGTACCCACTAAACCCCCCTAGCCTGTGCAATAGAAGAGGGTTCCGGGATCTCCGTGGAATAGAACAGAACCTTCGGCACTTTACGACATCCTACACTAGGCCTAGGCTTTAAAATCCATTGGGAGGGGGTTAGTGTTAGGTGAGATTTCTACTCACTAAAATCACCTTATTGGCTATCCTCGGCTGCCGCACGCTACCTTAAGTGATATGTTACGTCTCAATTAATCTGTTAACATATTTATAGATTCAACAATCTGTTTACTCGAACGTTCGCGTGTTACCTTTTAATTTATCGTACTAATGTTACATAAACGATTCACGTATTCATTCGGCACTTATATTCCAATCCATTTCACTAATAAGGCCCGGTCCGTGAAAGTTAACATGCCACGCGAGAACTGGATACCATTGTGAATTGATTGTACCCAATTTGAAATTCATATTACGAATATGTTTGTAACGATTTATTGTTTTTACTTTCAACACATTGAATGCTATTGTGCGCGTTCACTTTATGAACGTAGCATTGAATGTGTTATCTATACTAATATTATAAAGAGGAAAGATTTGTATTTTTGTATTGATATAACTCGAAAACTACTAGGCCGATTTCAAAAATTCTTGCACCATTAGAAAGGTAATTTATCTTTTTTTTTTTAATTTCACATGGAAGAAGTCAAAAAAATAAGGCTTTTGACGTACATCGAATTTTGACGCATTAACTGTCGTACTCAGAGTCCTTAATTGGTTACTAAACCTTTGAAAGTTAATTAATAATTTTGAGTGCGTCCATGTAACAGGAATGTACGATTTCATTACACTAATCATTTATCCTTACAATTTAAATGTATTGAAAATAATAATCAACGTATTCTAGACTTGCTGTTGTTCGCGACTTCGCCCGCCTGAAATTAAAAGATAATAAAAAATATAGCTTATATTACTCACTGATAACATAGCTATGTAATGGTGAAAGACTACTTGAAATCGGCCTAGTACTTTTTGAGTTATTTCAGTACATACAATACAAATCTTTCCTCTTTATAATATTAGTATACATAGATAGATTTATGTATCAAAGACGTTTAAAACTAGTTTTTGTTGCAACTAATGCATCGACATTCTCAGTTCATTACATCACCCGTCAATTATTATATCCATTGTAACTGAGCTGCGATTTTCCTTAAATATCTTATTCCTTCCTCGTTTGAAGTCATGCTTGTTTTATAGCTGCGCTAACTTTTGTCCGCGACTACGTTAGCGCGGATTTAAAAAAAACTTAGTAAACATGTGTTTTTCCAGACTATGTTCTATAACGACGACATGTTAAATAATATTTTCTGCTAGTTTAAAATAACATGTATTTTCAATTACGAATACTAAACAAGGTATTGTCGAGAGAAAATATTACGTCATAAAGCATGCGACTTCACAAATGCATTTACGCTACTGTTTGAATGTGTAAAACAAATGAATATAGCCAAATAGATAACCATTCTGTCTTTTAGTTTACTTTTGTTGGCCATAGATTAAGCACTAAGGGAGATCCTTAGGGAATATCCCTATTAAAATCTACGCTTTTTAACCTATTTTAATATGAAATTTACATGCTCTTTATAAACTTTTATCTAAAAAACTTATCTTTTTAATGAAATCAATACATGTAAATATTAATCATAATTATTGTTTGTGTTTTTATATGAACCATAAATGTTTATGTTATTTATTATTTTGTTGTTACATTTTATTATCTTAGGTATAAAGTGATTTATAAAGAAAAATAAAGCAACTTATTTAGTTTTTTTAATTCTACACGGACGGAGTCACATAAGCTATTCTTTTTTAAATTATACTAAGTGGTGACCCGTATCTTGATCTAAGCTAGTATTTTAAAAACATGTGAAACAATTGAATTTTTTTTTTCAACATCACACGTAGCACTTTAATTTTCAGCCAGCAAACTGCAAACATTGAACCAATGGGCAAACACGATAGCATGAAGGAAAACATGTTTGTTAAATGGCGATATGAGTCACGCGTAGTCATGTCCCGGAATAAAACTCCACTGTCTAGGTTATCAACATAACTTTACTGACACTTCTTGTCCCTTACATACTCTTTGACAAAATGGAGACAACATAACTCGCGCCCGTAATCTATAGGGGTAGGCACACCACGGACCTCTATTTGCATCTGATATCTCTCTTGCTTCTAAATTGTAATGCTCTTATTGCCCTTTTTGAGTATTTCTTTCGGAGAAATTGTTCTTAAGTTTTTAAATGAGGAAGTTTTATTTTTACTTGGTAACGTTACGTTTGTATTGTTCCTTACTGTGAGTTCATATTTTAATGTCTATTTTAATCTATTAGTCGTTGGAGTCAGTCTCGATTAGTAACTCTTAACTTCGATAATCACACGATTTCATTGCTGAAATAACTACGTAATAACGTATGTAAAATTGGAACAATATTATTTTTGTACGAGTTGTGGCAATGGAAACAAACTTTAATTTCAAACATACAAAACTTATTGTTATTCATATAAATAGGTATTGAATTCATAAGTACTTTAATATATCTATGTATCGTTATTGAACCGACAAATCGATACCTCTACAAGGGTCATTGATGTCAAATCAACAATCACAAACTCTATTTTTAAACCAAGTAAATGTCAGTTCACTCACTGCGTGATAAAAGGGAAAAAAACGCATGAATTATTGACTGAAATCAGCACAGCATAATATTTTAACCAACGATATAATAATTTTATTCAAATACTTTTGTTACAAAAATATATTTTTAAGACGATTCGATAACATTTTACATAACAAATTATGAGAAAGTTAAACTGCATATCTTATTATTCGACATCTGTACTAATATTATAAGGAGAAATATTCTGTAAAGTGTAAATAAATATGGTAAAAGACCTAAGGAATTAGCAACGCCATTTAAAATTGTATAAATATCAATATAAAACACTCATCTTTTTCTACAGTGAGTAACAAAAAGTTTTTTTTATAAACTAACAGTCACACTGGCAGGAAAGAAGCGGTAAAAATTGAGTTTATTTTTTTAAGAATCTATTTCTTTTTATTCGCCCACTTGTAAAGGTTAGATGTCAGACATTTTGACAGGTAATTAAACAGAGACATCGAGTGCATTGTAAGTCAGTATTATTATTTATTGCCGAACGTCGAGAGTCGTCCCCGTTTTCTACTCAAGGGCGTTGCATGACACTTTATTAATGAATTTCGGGGCTTTTGACCTTTGGATAAAATTGTATTAACCACATTTATATGTAATAGTTTATTTAAGTTTTATTTTTTAATTTTTACAATGCATTTAACATTTAACAGATTTTTTAGTGTCTAAAGTGAAACCAACTGGCGAATTAAATATTATTTCGACATATTAAGCATACAGTATTTTTTGTTTTTCTAATTCACAATGAAGTAATTAAAATTCAGTGATGAATACTTTGTTTTATAAAAAAATAACGGGAAAGAAGCGTCTAGAACACCAAAAACCGCACTAAGACTTCACTTCCTATTGCTTTTACTATTATATAAAAAATCTACAATAGTGTTTTTTTTTAATAGTAGATTTTTGTTAATCATACTTCATACTAATATTATAAATGCAAAAGTTTAGATGGATGGATGGATGTTTGTTAGAGTTTGTAGTCTAAACGGCTGAACCGATTTCGTTGAAATTTTGCATAGATGTAGAGAATAGTCTGGAAGAACATATAGGCTATTCACTTTTGTTTCTTTTTAGTTCCACGCGGACGGAGTCGCGGGCGACAGCTAGTTTACTAATATTTCCTTTAACCATTCCATCTAAGCTCTAGGCTTGTGCTAGAATATGGTTCACGACAATAGTCGAATGGCGGGATTCGAATCCTCGACCTCAAGATCGGTAGTCCGTACCCCAAACCATTAGGCTATTGGCGCTTTATTTAGTTCAACGTTTTTTCTCTTCCCGTATCACGTACATATGACTCAATAAGATCTGTCACAACATGTTTAAAGTCGTAAAGTAAACGGCAATTCATTACTGTCTGGGACACAAAGCAAGTGAATAGAAACCCATAGAATACACAAAGGGACAATCACGTTTGTGCATCGCCTTTTATTATCACTTCGAAACTTGTAAAACTATTGTAATTTAATTTCCCATTCTTGTAACATCGAGTGGCGTTTTTTTCTAACCTCAAAATCTATTGTCGTTATTTAAAGGAAGAGGTTTGATTTTGTTAAGCTTTTTGGATGTTTAGATGTTTTTTAATAGAAGTCATTTATAAGTCTTAAATCATCTAAATGCAATATTTTTTCGAGAAAAAAAAGTGAATCTGTGGCTATTAATCTACGTATGGAGTTTGTGCTTGGTATATTTTTGCCAAGAACCCTGATTTTGGCTTCAAACTTTTACGAATACATTCATACGAATCAATGAATTAATTTATCAGTACTTGACCTTCACATTGTAATTCTAGTACATAAGCACTGGGTTATCAATTTTTCATTGTTATGACATTGACATCATAATTAATTTTGTTTTCTTTTTTTTTACAGATTAACAATTATAACAGTTATACCAATTAAAAGATAAATACAATTGTGATTAATCTGGTGATGCCCACACTAGGCAATGCCTGTATCGTGGGCATCGAAAATAGAAGGAAAAATCTTTTATACATAAAGGATTAAGTTACTTGGTACAGTTACAAAGTAAAAATAATAAAGAACTCCATTTAACACATTAATTTAACGTCAATATTTTATACTGAAATAAATTCAACTTGATTAATATTTCTGTCTATTTGGTTGGAAAGAGACAATAAATAATAAGCACTACACTTACCTGTGTCAATAAATGTTAATATATTTGACGATGACTTAACAAATTGTTGCACGATAATGTATTCAAGCAGCCGCATCATAACTTTGAGTTCAACGACTTACCAAAAAACATCGGTAGGTTTATTTTTAAATGCTGAAGACAACCTTTTTTGAAGCGACTTGAAAAAGTCGATATAAAACTGGAAAGCACTGTTGTGTTTTGACATATAATCCGTGCAAAAGGTTTGATGACTTCCTTACCAACCAGTGTCGTCAGTTAATGACGTCACAAGACTATGGGCAAACGTTCCGTGCACGAGCATTACCTTTTCAATTTATGGTGTAAAATATTCACTAAAATCAGTCAGCTGTCAAAAATATAAAATTATACAATGATAAATAAAGGCAAGCGACACGATACAAGCGAGTTAACCCTTAAACAGCTAGATGCAAATTTCTTTGCATAAATAAATAATGCATGGCCCTCCTCGACATCCAGATATCTGTAAAAGATAAGCGGATTTAGACAAAGATGGATGGACATTGTATGATTTGTTGACAAGTCAGAGGCGTGATAAAATTTCTTAATAAGTCACAAGACAAGTATAGATTATGCACCTTCGTAATATTAATTGGCTGCAACCGCTTCTGTACGTTTCAGATGACGTGTTGTTTTTTTAATATTATCTGTGCAAAGGTTATACAAAAACATGTAACTTTAACCTTTACAATTTAGAAATGTCGACGTTGTGATTAATATTTATTAATTTTCCGTGTTCATACTCGCAATAAACTAAGCAATTCTTCATTTATTATATTCTATTTTATTATAATGACATTAATAGTGTCGGTATCAGGTAATAATGTTCAATATTACATTATTAAATATCTTATGTATGTCGTAAGTGCTGTATTCGTTTGCTTTTATAATAATCTTAGAAAAATTTAAACATCAAAATTATGAATTAACAAACAAAACTATTTAGACAAGTAAAATCTGTCAAATGTTAACATATCTAATAAAATAAATAACATATCTGTCAATTCATAATGTTATTGTAAACGTTGTATAAATAAAATGCCACTGTTGGATTTTGCACAAAAACTTTAAGCAACTAACAGCCGTTTTACGTAAATACAGGGTCAGGTGTCAAACTTTTTAATCTGTGGTCGCTTTGAACAGGATTTAAAAACGTGATTTATGATAATAAAAGTTTGGATAAAAATAATTCGATAATTTACTAAAAATTAGGAATGTTTTACACTTTTGAATAAGGAACTTTTTAGTGCGCATTGCACGTGAAATCTGATAGAAATTAATCTATTAGTACATGACCTTCACATTGTAATTCTAGTACATAAGCACTGGGTTATCAATTTTTCATTGTTATGACATTGACATCATAATTAATTTTATTTTCTTTTTTTTACAGATTACACAAAACAATGACTTCAAACTGGCAACTTCATAAAAGGTAATTTTTTTCTCATTTCAAATGGCTATAATTTTAAAAATAAAAATCGTTTATGGTCTAATTATAAATATTTAGAATACCGCAATAATTTTCAGCCAGTTTTAAAGGCGGTTGCGTAGCCTATTTTGTAATGTTGCCAGACGCGGTCCGCGAGTTCGTGAGGTAACCGAGTTCGATTCTCGCCATGGGAAAATTTTGTTGGGCCTTATCGAAGCTACGTATTACTTTAGTGAATATGTTAGTCAAATAAAGGCCAATATTATTTGATCCCTAAACGGTCGCGGTTTAGACATCGTGTCTTCAACGTATTACCGACGGGACCTACATTTTTTTTGAATTTATAATTTTTGTTTTGGCCAGTAATATTCTTTTGTCCACAATGTCAAACGTTTTTTTTTAAATTTCAAAAATAGAATTTCAATTCTGTCTAGACTAGCGCTTGGCAAATGTTTATACATGATGATGTTTAGATTTCTGAACGAAAGTAAAAAAAAACATTAAAGACAAGCTGATCCGATCTCCGTGTGAGGTACTTAATGCGTGATATGACGAACGTCCTGTACAATAAGTGGGGATGTTTCAAGGAGAAAGTTGTAGATAAACAAGTTGATTGATGGCGCTGACGATGCCCGATGTAACAGATGTCCTACAAATTATCGCTTGTCTCGATAAGATAACATAATCCATTCAATTTCCTTTTCCAAATTTTACATTATATTCTGCTTTTTTAATTTCGTTCAATATGTTCAATGATTTAATTAAAAATCACCGGATGAATTATGTTCTATCAAGAATAAGTTGAAATAGGAATTGTAATTTATTTTGATGTCTATCCTAAGTGTATAAAAGAATTCAATTTTCGAATGACGTTATTCATTTTTTAATCATCACTAATGATTGCATTGAATTATTGAAACGTCTGTAACCTATTTATACGATTGACAAAAGAAAATCGAAAATATGGACAACAATAAGCGACCGTAATAATTCATTTCTTAATGTAATGATTCACGTACGAACGTTTCTTTGTACACAGCCGGTCAGAGTTGGAACCCTTTGCCGCCATACGGTGTCTTTTATGCCCCCGACTTTCACATCCTTCCTGTTTTAAACGTATTCATATCACGGCAAAAAACCTAATGCGTATCATTTGACGGTGTGTAGACAATAGATATCTGTTATGGGGTTAAAAGGATTTTTTATATTGACCTCGATAGACGCAACCGATACTTTTCAACGCTTTTGTGTCGTAACTTTTTATATCGCCGTCTAATTTAAGTTTCTTATAAGCCATTAGTTTTCTTAAGTAGTAATATTTTATGCTCCGAGTAAAAAGATAACAACCGTAATATTTAATCTTATATAATTTACGTTGACGTTTATAGTTGTCAAAGCGTTAAATCTAGAATATAACGACGCTGTGGTTATCTTTAATGTGTAAATGTTTGTAGTTATTTTAGTCAGCGAACCTTCAAAGATACTATACTTAAGTGCTTGTTTATAAATAACTGGATAATCATACTTCATACTAATATTATATGCGAAAGTTTAGCTGGATGGATGGATGTTTGTTAGAGTATGTAGCCTTAATTGATGACTGGATCTTAATGAAATTTGGCATAGATGTAGAGCATAGTCTGGAAGAGTACATAAGCTACTTACTTTTGATTTTTAATTCCATGAGGACGGGCGACAGCTAGTAAAATAATAAACTCTTACCAAATATCATTGAATTGAATGTAAGTAAATTTTAACGTATGACACATTGAAAGGTGACATTTGCATTTAAAGGTCAATGTCCTCGTGTGCTGATTAAATAAATGTAACACATGTTTTGAGGAAATATAAACCTAGTACATCTTACTTCTTTTTTTTTTAACGTAAATAAACCAGCGCTTGACCACGACTCCACCTAAGTTAAGTGAAGACGCGGCCGAAGGATAGAGCGCGCTAGCTCAATAAGTGCCGATTCACCCTAATATCATAAATGCGAAAGTTTGGATTAATGGATGGATGCATGTTTGTTAGAGTTTGTAGCCTTAACTGCTGAACGGATGTCGATTAAATTTGGTATAGATGTAGAGAATAGTCTACAGAACGCACAGGCTATTTTTTTTGTTTTTTTTTATTCCACGCGGACGGAATCGCGGGCGAAAGCTAGTATATAAATAAAAACACAAACCGGGTACAAACAGCTAAGGATTATAAAGTTGCTTGAATTATAATGTACTTGATATAATATCTAGCGTCGCTATTACGTGTAAGGAATCTTGTAAGCCACCAAGTGCACCTTTGTGTCCCCTATCTGACAATGCAAGCTACCGTGCTATAACCGCTCAAGCTGCTTTGAATAACCCATCCTATTGTCAATATTATAAATATTATGCTAATGCGATAAAAGATTTTTGACTCCGGGACTAAACGGCCAGGTGTCGTTGTGAAAGGGTTGCATGAGATTCAAATATCTTGCGACCCCTATTTTGAATTCGATCATTTATTAAGATTTTCTCTATTGTTTAGTCTGTTGTTCCCATAGGTGTATACGCATCGTTTGTAATTTATGTGAGAAGACTACCGGTGATATATTTTTTTTAATATTCTAATGCGTTCGCGGATCTTGATGGGAAGTTGATCGTAAATTTTTGGTTTAATTTTTTTTTATGTTTATTCTATCAAATATTACATCACAATAGACAAATCTATTACTTCGTAATGAGCACTTGAAATTGATTATTTTATCTATTACTGCTAATCTGTGGTCATGTTTAATCTTACTTCTTACTTCTTACTAATATTATAAATGGGAAAGTTTAGATGGATGGATGTTTGTTAGAGTTTGTAGCCTAAACGGCTGAACAGATTTTAATGAAATTTGGTACAGATGTAGATGACAGTCTGGAAGAACACATAGGCTACTAACTTTTGTCTTTTTTTCAATTTCACGCAGATGGAGTCGCGAGCGAAAGCTAGTAGGTATACATTATTTGGGAGAACCCTACACTAAGAGTTCCTTTAGTGATTAAACAACTGCAGATCATCGACATTACCCAAAACAGAATAAAAACAAATATCTGCATATACGATCAGTAAAAGGTAAAAATAAAATACATCCACAATTATTCAGTGTTAAAATTATCACGATTGTCACAATTCATATAAAAACCAATACATCCTCCGTAAATGCATGTTATTTATTTTTTAATCTGTCACTTTATAATCTTCCCTCGATTTATTATCTGTATGTGATTTGTTTTTTATAAGTTCACAGTTCAGCACATGATCACGCATTTGTAATAAGCATTATCTCATACAAGCAAAGACGTGTCCTGTCTGAAATCTCTTGCAGCCAGAATTAAATGTATAGGCATGGTATTCTACTGCACATCCGTCTTTCATTCACTCATTCATTCATTCACTCAACTGGTCTTTAATGATCCGTTTACCTTTTCGTACAAAGAATAATTATTATCATATCAAAAGTATTGTGACATCCAACCAAGCGCATAATTTTATATATCTTAATTATTTTATTGAAATCTAACTTTTTTAATCATTAAAAATAATTTTTCATTTAAATCTAAATATTTGTGAATTAATTTTAAACATTCTCTTACGTTTCCGTCGATTAATTGATAAAAACTTGAAATTTTCATTGAGTGGTATATATTTTAACATTTAATTTCAATTAGTAGATACGTTATTTGTAATGGTACTATTTACACAAAGCGTAGTCAGTACACATGGCGGGTGGGCACAGCTGTTCTTTTAACTATTCTTATGCAAAACGTAGCATTGTGACGTATACCGGTAGTAATCGACTGTTACACGATGTTTTCTCAACGACAAATACGCGACTAGCTTTTACCCCTGAATCCGCGCGCGCGATATTAAAATAAATACGTGTTCTAGACTATGTTTTACATGTGTCAAATTTCATCGATCTTTTATCCTGTTCTGGATCACCATAAAAATATCGATTTTCTTATATCTAGAAGTAATATGTGGTTTAAAATAAATCGAGTCCTTTCCTCGTCTAGGTACTGTGCTGTTCCTAGAACATCTGTGTCAAATTTCATAGAGTTTTATGCTGTTCTGGGGATATCTTTTAATATCTAGAAGTATGTTTAAAAAAAATCGATTTCATTCCTAAACTAGGTGCTGTGCTGTTCCTAGAATTGTATCTGATCGAAATCTTAGACATTAGTAAAAAGTAAGATAGTTTAAAAAAACTAATAATAATAACTGGCTGAATTTATAAAAGCACTAGTTATAAAAACTACTGGCTGGTTATAAAAAAATACTGGCTGAATGAAAGAAACCATTCATTTAAAAAGTAAAGAAAAGACGGCCTTTGTACGACATGTGCTAGTACAAAATTCAGTCATCACACGTGATGTAACGCTAGGCTATTAAACAGTTAACGTTAATAAACACTTGGGTGAAGAAACGGCGACTTTATTACCGCCATAAATTATTTACGAGTGTGTGCGATTATTATGGAAACGAACCATCTTCATTCCTTGGGTACGCTGATCAAACTTAATAAGTCGTATACATGTTAAGAAATTAATTTACTAGCCTATTTTATTATGCACAGTTGAACAATGATATATTTTTGTAGTGACTTTTCAGTCGTGCGACCCGACTTCAACTAAGATGTCAAGAGGTCTGGTTGTAAGTGATGAGAATCCAAAAACAATTCAATATACAGGGTGATTCTTAACGAACGGATCAACGGCTTTATGGACGTACAACGGCTTTTGGAAAAAAGTCAATAACTTTAAAACTATACAGAATCGGGCAACATAGTTTGCGCTTAAACGATAGCTATTGAGGTCCTCTAACTATACAAAGCCGTTGATCCGTCCGTTAAGAATCACCCTGTATAAAGTTCCTAATATAATATTTATATGATTAAATTGTTTGTCCTTTCTACTATTTGATATTTGTAAGCCTTTCTAGGAAGTTCTTAATTTTAACCAGCTTAATAATAGAGTTAAACAGATTTAACGATGTTGACAAATTAAAAAAAAAACGCATGTTTTTTCGTGTGTTGAGCCCTTTAATTTTGTCGCTTCCTCAATAAAATTTTATAGTCATAATTAAAGACAATGTGTGGCCCACACGCTGTCACTTGCGGCAGGCATGTCCTGGTTTGTACATTAAAATATGGACATAAATATAGTACATATTAAAATTATCCTTTAACACTGATGTTTTTCATATTTTAAATATTGAAATGTTAATTAGTAACTAAACCTTTATACTACCTTAAAGTAATTCAATTATTTTCAATAAAGAGTTCTAAAAATATATTTTAAAAGGGTTAAAATATGCTGCATATGCGTTGTCAAAATTAGTTGCCTATTACAAATAAATTCAGGATATTTCCTTTCTACCTTTTTGCTACATAAATCAATGGAACAAACATAACCTGTTCACAATTCCAGAAATACTAACTACCTACAAGCTCCAATCAAAAGGTAACAAATAAACATTACAACACTAAAGGTACGTTCCCATGGTGCGTTAATCTGCAGACAGCAAATACACAGACTACTAATCTATTTTGATACTATAAGTTACTGATGGGTTTGTATCCGTCTGCATAATTACGTACCATGTAAACGCACTGTAAGATGGAACTTGCTTGTCATTGCATTGCATTTATTTTTTAATTATTAAGTGCCAGCATTCGCACATAGATGCTGACAATGATTTATTGGAAAGGTAGACAATTCTTTCTAACCGATAACTTGCAATTAACGAGACATGTTTATGTTAAACTATGTGGTAATACTAAATTGAAAACCACTGACATTCAATGTATGTTGGTTCGCACACCGGGCGATCATAAGTAATAATAAAATAAATAAAATGCAATTACTAATGCGTGCAACCCTCTACATCACGTCGCGGGCGTGGCTGTCGAATGAATGTAATCGCTCCCCCGCCAATAGACGCGACGCCATCTTGATTTTATTTTTTAAATTTTTTTTTGCAATGCGCAAACGCAATTCGCATTGAGCTAATTACATAGCCTTGTATGGAACTTTCGTGCAAAGAAATGTGTTCCCATGGTTTAATGGCTTTATAATCGATTTTAGTACATTAAACATTTTTAGAGGTAATATTTGACGGTATAATCATTATTAGACCTTATTTAGTTTATTAGGTTAAAATACGATATATTTTGTGAGGAAAATTCAATACAGATAAACATTGAAAAGCTATTAATAATTTTATATTATTACTTATTCAATTAATTTAGTTTTTGTTGTTCAAATTTTGATCTCATTTTTCATATTAATATAAAGAGGAAAGATTTGTGCTTGAACCGATTTGAAAAAAATCACTTTTGGATGATATCGGATATATTTATAAATAGATTTTTTAAATCTGTCCCGACAAAGTAGCATGAAAATCTTTATTATGTCCAAAAACAATACTAATTAGAGTAACATCATTGTTAACAGTTGGAAAATAAGAGTGCAACACTGAGATTTCGATCTACCCGCTGGTCTATTCGGCTCGGCTTTAGTACGTTGTACTTTTTTCTTTATACCCTCCGTTGAGTTATTTTTCACGATGTCATGATAAAACCAGTATACAAATGGGACGCGTGCAAGCCCGTGCGTATCGTTTGTCGGCATCGCTTTGTTCCTACGTGAACGACTACTCTCGTGATCTCTGACGAAAAGAAACATTTTGTACAGTGAGATACGTTTTCATCGAGATTTTTGGATTAATGAAGTTGCTAGAAATCGCGTTACAATAAAGTGTCTAACAGAAGCGGAGTGAAATTCGTGTTATTTTGCTTATTATTATTCTTTGAAGCATGTTAAGTTACACTATAGTAGTATTTTATCTATTACTAGCTGTTGCTCGCGACTTCGCCCGCGTGAAATTTAAAAATAATTAAAAGTGTTGCCTATGTTACTCACAGATAAATTACCTTTCTAATGGTGAAAGAATTTTTAAAATCGGCCCAGTAGTTTTTGAGTTATTTCAATACATACAAAAATACAAATCTTTCCTCTTTATAATATTAGTATAGACTAGCATTTGTCCGCGAGTTCGTCCAGTGTGAATGAATGAATTTCTTCTTCCAGACTATGTTGTATATCTGTGCCTATTGCATCGAGATCTGTTGAGCCGTTCCGGAGAAGGTCTTACATCTATCCATCTATGCTTTTGGATTTATAATAGTAATATTTAAAACTAATAATACTGATATTAATGAAAACAGACTTTATGCTTTATTTCTTCGATGTTAACTTTAACAGACCATAAATTTTCGACCAAGCAGTTTCGAAATCCGAGATGATTTTAACCGGACAACATCGTGTGTCGGAAACACAAAAATCTCAAATATGAACTGGAAACCCGCTCAAACCTGTTGTGCCGGGGACATTTGGTGGGCGCACAAAATTTATCTTTTACCTTTTTTGTTCCACTTTTTCGAGGTAAAAAATGTAAATAATACGATCGTTTGGAAGACCCCGATACGATTGGGATAAAGTTGGGAACATACAACGCTTTTACTTTTTAATAAATAATTAAAGTATAAATTTAACTTCGGACTATCGAATAACTAACACGTACAATATTAATAAATTACGAGGTTGAAAAAAATATCAATTTATTTATAAACAATTAAATATCCAAGAGGAAACGCAAATGTTTTATAGTCAAGACAAAAGTAGCATATGTACCATTTTATAGCTGTCATAAAATAAAATTATTTCTACATCCAAAGTAATATTACGCGAAGTTTTCTTTCCCGGATACAATTAACGTCAAAAACCACTCGACGCGGTTTTTGCCTCAATAACTTATCGTGTTTATTAGTGTTTCCGTAAGATATCACTTAGCTGGTTAGAACTTTTTTTCAAGTTTTTCGACCGAATTAATACAGTAGCTATATAATACAATTAATAGCTGGCTTAAGTTATAACTCATTTGTCAAAAGTTACACTATTAAAGTTTTTATTATAGGAACCTAAGAAACAAGCGATTGAGTAGACGGTTATCCTAGAATAAGTGCAAAAGTTGTTCAGTGAATGTGTTAAAAAACTATAATAATTTCAATTTAAGATACGTTCCAAAAGCAAAGTTATATTTTTTATTTCATATTCCGCTCATTGTGCCCCTAGCCTATTACGATTTCCGACTGACTGGACCACTCTGGCAGGGGTTAAGTGCAGGTATCACCTTTATATTTTTTTCTACCATTCCAAAGTAAATAGGTTATAGTCTATTTATTTCTCTTTTTATATTTCCGAACAGACAAACATTAATTTTAGTTTTATAGCACAAAGAAAACTTTTGATTTTAATGCGATTGCTATTTTATGCACAATTTTATTTTTGATAACTAAAATATTGCTTATAAAAAACTCTACGTAATAAAACTAGTTTATTATTTTATAGTAATTTATATCAAGCTATGCGAAATATTTATACCTATTTATAATCTGTTGTATAGTTGCTATAGAAGTTTTATTACATTATATACTTGCAAAGCTTATTTATATAACAGGAAATTGAGGCAATTGCTTATTTATAAAACGAGAATAAACCATAGTCTAGTTACAATTTTATGACTTTAACTGTCATTATCCAATATTAACTACAAAATATAATATCTGATTGTTAATGGAGCAAAAACATCGCAAATTATTCTCTAAATCTTACATATAGGTATTCAAAAAGTTTCCTGCAGAACTATATAGGTGATAAACATCAACCTAATGCCCGGTTTACATTATTCCAGTCCAGCGCTGGCTTTGATCGCTTCTTCCGAACGTCTAATTACACTCTTGCAACCGAGGTACTGAATAACGAAATGATGCTCTTTCAGAACAATTACCGTTTAACAATTAGGTTTTCTAGCCTCATTTTATGTCCTATATAGAGCTTCCTTTTCTTGTTTTTCCTTCATTTGTTTTAGTACACTTAAATTTTTAACTGAGTTGAATTTAGCCATCGCTGGAAATGAAAATCGGGCATAAGCGTGTCTGCCGAAACACCTATATCAAAATCCGACATCTCTTTCATTCACTTTAAAAGAACAGAGACAGCTATATTGTGGACATTCACGATAATAATTTGCACCTTTTCTTCGAATCAACCGTAATCATTGTTAATTAGATTAGTTTTTGTGATTTCACACTCACAGGATCCGTTGATACGTTTTAAATTATACTTACAGGCGTTTCTTGGTAATGCACAAATTTATTTCTTGCATGCATTATTTTTGGGTCTTTTTCCTTGATAATTGCAACCTAATTGAGTGCTACAAAAATCCACGCGTCATCATTCACCTTAGTTACGACACGATATGGGAATACGCAGTAAATTACTTCGATATAAATCACATTACACACTTGACTAAACTGTCGCACAACTGTTTAGTCTCGCTTTGATTCCTATGAGCTTCTATTAAGATGCGCAAACTATTCGATTTTTAGTTGTGCAAGTAAACAGTTGAATTGGCTGCGAAACAATCGACAATCGCACAACAATTGTGGAATAGTTAAGGCAAAGGTGTGCGCCCGCTCTTATGATTTTATCTCTTACTCTTGAAGATATTCAATTAATTAGAACAATGCACATATCAAGAAGTAATCCCCCCCTTAATTGAAAGTTATATATTAATTACTTATATGTATAACTAGCTTTCGCCCGCGAATCCGTCCGCGTGTAATTAAAAAAAACAAAAGCGAGTAGCCTATGTATTCTCCAGATTATCCTCAATGTCTATGCCAAATTTCATCGATCCGTTCAGCCGTTTACGCTACAAACACTAACAAACATCCATCCATCTAAACTTTCGCATTTATAATATTAGTAAGATTAAACTTAACATAGACTAAAATAACTATAAAATATTTAGGTCATTGCACCTGTCCACACATTGTAAAAGGCGCAAGCAAAAACTTTTTTCTGTAAAAAAACATAAAAACATCGTTGAGCGTGGGACTCTTTCCCGCCATTTATAATATTAAAACTTAACAGTATTGTTTATAAAAGTTTACAACTCGATGAAAACATGTTTGTACGAGCTGCAAAATAAATAAATCCAAAAATAATACTAAAGAACTCTGTGGGAGATTTTAGAAATCACTTTGTACTTTTACTACAAACATTTGTACACTATTTATTTTAAGAAACTTTACCCTTGAATTACGAGATCAATATTTTCTGATGAAAATATTTGATACTAGCTGTTGCTCGTGACATCGCCCGCGTGAAATGAAAAAATATAGCCTTTTACTCAGTGATAACGTAGCTTTTTAATAGCACAATAATTTTTTAAATCGGTCTAATAGTTTTTGAGTTATTTTAATAAATACAAAAATCCGAAAATCCAAATTTTTCCTCTTTATAACATTAGTATAGTTAAAGGGAAGTAGACGGATAGCTTATGGAAATAACCAACAAACATACAAAGGAATGAATTGGCTTGATTTTTTTTTCAATCTTACATGTCCATAGTAAAATCAGCATTTATGCTCTTTTTTTTGTAAAACGACATGCCATGAACAATTCCGCATTTGATGCAAGTAGGGCCGTTTACAAAGTTGAAGAATTATTGACAAAAAACGTAATGTTTACAAAAACAAACTACATTCGTATGAGTAATTCCGTAAAATACATTAACATTGAATAAGAAATGCGAGTGAAAAGTATTTTCATAGAAGCATGATGTAAAAAGTAAATTATGCGATTGTCGATTCATCACAATAAAGGCGTTGTACAAATGTAGAAGGCAGTTAAGCCTAATTTGTAGATATGCTAAGTTCATAAGATCTCCAATAGACCAGTCTGACCACACCTTTAGGTAATTCAACGGAAATTTAAACCTTATGCGTTAATGAATAAAGTTCATTATTTAATGTAGCACATCTCTAGTGTTGTTACCTAGATATCGGTAGTCGATAGACTATATTTTACTAAATTAATACCTTTCAAGAACTCAAACGCTGTTATGGCTTGTAATTAGTAACAGGTTTCTTAGGTCCTGATTATTTTTTATCTTGACTAAATGGAATCCATAGACCACTGTACATTGAAATGAGCGAACGAATGCTACGTCATAGACTATAAATTAAATTTTTTATTGAAGTTATTTTTCTATGTTTACATCTTAATAATCTATTTAATTATTGTGCTGCTAAAATTCGTAAATAATTCATACATACATAACATATAAATAAAAAAAACAATACTTTTATCAATCTCTTTTAGTAGATATCCCAATACGCCCAAATTTCATGAAAAAAAAATATTCTGTAAAAGTTGTCGTCTTACGAATAAAAACGAAACGATAAAAAAACAATAGACAAGATAATTGAACCTCGTAATTATTCCCAAAGTGCCGCCTCTATTAGTTTATCTCTCGGTCGCCATTACTAGTTATTAACTGCATATTTACGATAAAATATCTATTTGGAAAATTCCAGACCAGTTCACTCAAACTCGAAAACGATCTTCGTTATTCAAAAGTTAATTAAAACTGGTCTCGGGATTTGTAACTGGCCACTATTGGATCGTTTGTTTTTTTCTTCGTCCTCATCATAGACAACACGGTTTATTTCAATATTGTCGTTTAGTGACGTCGCAGCCGGTTTTTTATTGTCGCCTTTCCGATTTTTATTATACTCGTATCGCGCCACTCGAATCGATTCGAAGCGCATTTTATCGAGACAAACGTTGACTCGTTAGTTCATTTATATTTAAAAAATATATATCTGTAAAAAATGGAGGACAGGCCTAACAAAGAGATAGGTCATGCAGGTCGCGTCGGGCGTTGCACGTTGGTAAAAAATAACGCAAAATCATCTCGAATGCAAAAACACAAATGAGTCACGCATTCTTTATCGAGCGCTAATAAAGGAAGTTTGCAAGGACCCCGGGTCTTTTGAACGTCGATCGTGCAAAACAAAATTAACGTAAATAACACCGAGTGCAATTTATTTTTTTTAAATGAAAAAGGATTTTGCGATTTTATCAAAACATAATTGATTGTGTTTTGTTTTTATGCATTTTAACTTTGAAATAACAACCGTAATAGCTCCCATCTATGAACTAACTATTGTTTTACTAATTTTGATTAATTAAATTCCGCTTTACCAGCAACATTTAACTATTCATTAGTGTTTTTGGGTTCGATAACTTCAAGAAATGCGTTTCCGAACTACGTAACTTGAGTTATACTCCATTAAAGTTGACCTAAACTTACCACTAATTAATCAATAGGTAACAATAAAATAAATGAAAACTTCAGAAACCCAGCATACATAAGTCTTAAAAACCTATAGCTTGTAATCGTTGAAATTAAGGAAACTAGCTAAAGTTATATTTGTGTTAATTTATATTAGTCACAACTACGGCGGAAGGTCAATAAGACATAAATATAAGTATTTTGCACTCCAACAATACGTTTGTTTGCGTGGTTTATGACACTTGGGATCTTTGCCCTGACGACCTTGGAATTAAAAAGTTTTTGTCGTGTATTATTTTAATAAAAATATGTTGTTTATCAATTTGAGGCAATAACAATTCATTTAAACGATAATTAAATCGTATTTCTTTTTTAACAGTTATTTATTTTTATGTTGTTTCTCTTTGTTTTTTCGATAAAATAAACGTAGATAGTGAATAAAAATGCATCACGAAAAGCAACAAATTCAATGCCAAAGCGCAAGAGTACAGTCCACTGACATTCATATTCTAGGGACGTTAGGTATAAAAATATTTGGCCTAGGTTACACCGTCCGTAGTTGACCGTGGCAAGGTCGCGAGGCTTTTGAACTTGGAACAAAACCATTCGAATTCACTCCGAGCTGATTGATGGGGTTTCTTCATAACACGCGAGATTGATTTTTCTTTGTTCTTTTTTTTGTGAACGGGCAAACGTACACGATGCGTTCGGCCGAAGTTTGTCATTGAGGGACGTTCGGAAATGTTTTCGACTTGTTTACTATCAGATTATAATTGTTTTTTTTTTGTTTCAGGACTTTCAACTTTGTTGTTGGCTGTTTTGGTGACAAACTGACAAGCTGACGTGAGTGTTTTGTTATTTTATGTTAATCTGGTATTAATGCAATATTTAAAAATGGAATTAAAAAGATATTATAAATTTACATTTAACCTAGTCTTTTTGAACTGTTTTGATTAACGAATAACACAAAAAGAAGTCTATCTTACTAACATTATAAGTTTAAATATTATAGATAGATAGATGCATGGATGAATATTTTTTAGCGTTTGTTGTCTAAAGTATTGAACGGATCTCATTAAAATTTAGAATAGATGTAGACTATAGTCTGGAAGAACACATAGGCTACTAACATCTGCTTTTTTTAATTCCACGCGGAGGGTGTTGCAGGCGAAAGCTACTATAGAATAAACTTAATATTCATCAAGTTCGGATATTCTGATAACCTTTTGTAATAGGTTTGCAATTAAGCTGCAAGTATCCGAACGCCCTCGATGCCCGTTACGCATACACGGGACACTACGGTAGACTATTGTCTTTGTACGTCACAAGTCACAAGTGAGTCACGCCATTGTGCGGCACACAATGGCCGCTTTGTTCATTGTACCCCAGGGACCTCGCTGTTACGTATTTTCTAATGAGTAATTAGTACGGCATAGGTAAGTCTAGTGCAGTGCGTATGAATGTTGCTTTTCCATTGCATACGATTATCTGTTCGTCTAGTTAACTGTACATTATGAGTCGTCTGTTCTATTGTTTATAATTTATGTTTACTCAATTTGTTCTTAGTTTGTGACTCAACATTTGTTTTTAAGTCTGTAATACGCTTCCGAGTATTTGAATGTTAGATTATTTTGACATTTTCTTATAGATGCATTAATATAGTGGAAATAAAATTACATTCCATTCTAAAGAAAGAAAGATAGATTATAGATATAGAAAAGCAGTAACTCAACTAAATTGAAAAGAATTACGTAACAATTTTAAAACATACTCCTACTTTCACTCGTTTTGATCGCAGGTACAGCTTTTTTTTTGTTGCTTTTTTTAGTTAGAGTAATATGTTTAAGTGTCTATTTCGGTTGCAATACAAAAAATCTATAGATTTTTTGTTTGCCGTATTGATCCACCGCGAAATAAGTTTTTGTGAGCTCACTTTATCGGATGGCACGCGTGCATGGGGGATACCCCTCGAAACTACCACTACGTGAAACTACAAAGGGCAAAAAAGGGCCCAGCAGTAACACAATAGTTATGGCAAAACTTCATCCAACTACAACTAGCTTGCATTCAAAAAAATCTGTCAAACGAATTTCATTTCTATGTGTATATTTCAAGTACTGTTTTCCCTTTCATCAAATTTTTGAGCCCCTACGAACTTTTGAAGCGGGAACTTGTAGGCGGGAAAAGTGGTCGTTCGTTTAGACATGTCAAAACAAATTAGCGGTAGGTATATACGCGAATTTACGAGAAGCGATTACAGAGACAGCTTATATGGGTTTTTGGTAGGTGCGAAAAGGACAGTCGTAATGTTCATATGAAATCAAAATTTATTGCCGCAGTTTTTCCCCTTTTAGGCGTTTATGATCGATGTGTGGGCAATGAATAAGGAGTTTTAGGTTTCGGATTTGAGGTTAGTTTTTATTGCGTATGCATCTGTTTTGAGTTGTGAAGATTTGATAAATAAATATTTATTGCCATGGAAATTCTCATTTCATAATTATTTGCGTAGAAACGAACATCGTCTGTTCTTCAGTAGAACTTTATGTTTATGAATTAAAGTAAAAAAAAAAACCTTTCTAAATATCTAACTGCAGATCTACGATATTAACCTTTGTAAAATAGTCAGCCGATTGTAGTAAAAAATCTATCAAGTCTATTTTTACATCCATTTTATTGGTGTAAAAAACTTCTAAGTTAATGAATAGTTAATTTTCAATGTTAAAAAAGTTCACGAACTTCGTAACAATTCAAATAAAAAAACAAAAAAGCAAAACTGAATTGGTCGACTCAAAATTCGAGTAACGAAATTGCTTATAACTAATTCAAATATAGAATGGATGAGTCTAGTGGGTGGCGACATACGATGATGGGGTAAAAATGACCCCCTCGGGTAATCCTGCCCACCCTACGTGCGTTTGCGTGTAACACATGCACAGTGTACACTCACGCACACTGATGTGGCAGAGGGACTGATAACAGTGTATTTCCGTTGCCGGGCGAATCCCTAGTAGGTACTCTGTGCAATTCATCGAATGAAAATGGAGGATGACGTTCAATTGAACGCAATTCTAAACTACGAGTATAATACTATTTCTGCTATTGACTTTAAAAAGTATAAATGCTAGTAGAATAGGATATACAACTCTTGCGCTCTTTTACGTTGTAAAAGCCAGTTTAAGAAGTTTTTAGATGAGTCCATCGTTTCGATAGTTCAAAATGTACCTGTTAATAAAAACGCTTTGAAAAATAGACTGGATTAATGCGAATTGCTAACACTATTGGCCGGTTAGTGAAACGACATATAATATAACGCTTAAACTGCTGATTCTGTGTCTACGAAATGTTTCAGATTCGTTTCAAAATTCTCACCACTAAACAGATCGCGGTGTAACTATTGAACTGGACTATCAGTCTGGTAGTTCTAAATGACCTGTTCCTTAATATGCTCCCAAAAGGGTTACTTTTTGGACTCTGAGGTATTTAATGGTGTTTTTAATGACCGTTTTGTTCACCGTACCTTGTGTTTACGGTTGCAATAAAATTTTAAATGCCCCGCGGAACACGCGCGATGACGTATACTGCATACTTTTTTAACTTAATGTTTATTCAACGCAGTTTTGTGGTTTGGCCATAATGGTTTTTCACAGATATCGTCACTGATATAAAAAAAACAACCGGAAAATCATAACCCCCACTGATTTAATTACTATTGAAGAATTTTACGAATTAACACGTCAACCTGCTTTTGTCCATACGGAGAGACCGTACAGTATGTACTCATCCATACATCTTTATCAGCTGTCATATTTGAATTCACTCCCTTACGTATATCCTCTTTCACAAAATCCATCCATACTTTTTGACCGACTTCCCAAAAGAAGGAGGTACTCAATTCGTCCATATGTTTTTTTTTTATGTGTGTTACGGCATAACTCCGCCCCTGGTAGACCGATTTTGAAAATTCTTTTTTTATCCGAGAGGTAGTGCTTGCAGGTGGGTCCCATTTTTTTGTTTGATTTTTGGAGTCAAAGACTACGGCGTAGTTAAATAGTTTAGCTCAAAATTGCGTGACGAAATTTGGTGTCTTTTTTGCTTTCTATGCTTACGTAGCCTAAACTATAAGACTTACACAAAAATTATGTATGGAAGAATTGTAGCCCTTTAAATTTGCTAAATAAAAGTCAGCGATAGCATATATCTATCTATTAAGGTTGTCGCACAATAACCACTTTTTTCATTAAAATTTCGATCAAAATCTATACCCCACTTTCAACGCTATTACTCGTGTTCGGTATGAATCCTTATCAAAATAAATGTGTCCATCATCAAGAGAATTTAATGTAGATTATAAATACCCTTGGAACTGTGTAATTCCGATAAATAGTTTAGGAGATATCATAAATAGCAAATTACGAGTCGCAGAAAAAAATACCAACTTGTAACAAGTTTTTGACTCTTTCTTGGCTTACGTAGCCTAAACTATAAGACCTACATAAAAATGATGTATGAAGAATTGTAGGTCATTCAATTAGCTGAATTAAAGTCTGCGATAGCATATATCTATCTATTAAGGTTGTCGCACAATAACCGTTTGTTTCGAGAAAACGTTCAAAAAAAAAAAATTATAAGTGCAATCGACTTTATTTAAAACGCTTTTATTCTTATTTGGTATGAATCCTTATCCAAATAAATATGTTTTCACGATAGAGTATTATATGTAGATCGTAATTGCCTTTTACAGTATGTAATTCTGTGCAAGATTCTAGAAGTTATGAAAATATTAAAACTCACGGGCAACAACGGCGCGCGGCCGCACCGAATTATGAGTGAATGATCGCAACGATGTATTAGTTGTTTACTTAATTTCTTAGATAATCGATTTAGATAACTCATCATTTGTTTGAAAGCTAGTGATTATCATACTGCGATGCCTAGATTCACTAAAAATCGAGAAATAAATAAACTTTTTAATAAAAAACAAAACCGACTTCCAAACAAAATACACTAAAAACAAAATCTTCTCAAAAAAACAGTACACTAAAAAGTAACGAAATAATTTCTTGAAAATAGTAAACCTCCCTTATTGTAGCTGTTATGTCTATATTGTACAATTATTATTACTTTGAAGTCGGTGTCAGTCATTACTAAAAACGTTACTATACTTTCAATTGTCAATTGTTATGGTAAAAATGTAGAAAACCTTACGTAGAAATATCACTGCATATACCTCGGCTGACACCGACATCAAAGTGATAATAATTGTACAATATAGACATAACAGCTACAATAAGGGAGGTTTACTATTTCAAGAAATTATTTCGTTACTTTTTAGTGTACTGTTTTTTTGAGAAGATTTTGTTTTTAGTGTATTTTGTTTTTAGTGTATTTTGTTTTTTCGGTCTTTCTCTAATGTGATGGACTTCTTCAATTAAAGAATACAATATGCACTGAACAACTTTTACAATTCTAAGGGCCTATCCCACTGGCTGATAGACTCAGATAGCTTAAAAGTGACGTCACTGTCAGAGTACCAAAATCCGATATTTCCATAACACATTTTACAAGTTTGTTATCAGACAATTCACAATTTGGTGGGACAGGCCCTAAAATACATATATAGTTTTACTAGAATATGTTGACTGCGACTGTTCCGGCTCAGTTACGTTTCATTTGCACCAATTAATATATTACGTCACGCATCACTAATGCCCACTTCACACTGACAACTGACATAAAACTGTTACGATAACCCTCTACATTTCATGCTCTGTTGGGATATGTAGAAAAACAAACACTCCAGCTGGATAACACTAAACTATTTAATTGTATTATATTTGTATTATTAACTAGCTGTTGCCCGCGACTTCGTCCGCGTGGTATTAGAAAACATACGAACTATATAAATATTATAACAAAAAGCTACGTATCCCTCGGGAACCGGACATTTCTCGGGGATGAACCTTATCCCACGTGTACTCCAGACTTAGTTTTATCTCTGTACCAAATTTCAATAAGATATGTTGAACCGTTGCAGAATGATCGAGTAAACATTAAAAAACCAAATTAATGAATAACACGGGAACCGTAACTATTCCCGGGATAAAAAGTAGCCTATGTGTTCTTCCAGACTATGCTCCAAACCTGTGCCAAATTTCATGGAGATCCGTTCAGCCGTTTAGGCTACATACGGTAACAAACATCCGTCCATCTAAACTTTCGCATTTATAATATTAGTAAGATTTACACTAAACTTTTGTTATAAAACAATAGACTCCAGATATGTGGTAATATCTGAATGCACAAAAAACTGTATTAAAAATAGGTTTTTTTTTCAACTTGTATTTGAATCTAGGTACTCTAACTATTGGACTACAAGGTAGTAACATAAGTGGTGATATACGCATTGGGCGTCAAATACGCATTTATTAAGCGTAGACAATACCAAACTGCTGCGACGCACGCGATGTTAAGCTCCGTACACACTATCGCGTAGATAGTATTCGTATTTAACATTTTTTTTAAATAACACGATTACGATTTTAACTATCAGTTCTAACTAGGTTTTAAATTTATCTTGTGCTAGAAGGCGGTTCAGTTCTTTACTTTTTAGAAATATATAAAACCTACATGGCTTTTGTTTGTAGGTTAAACGTGTATGGAAAGACTACGTTTTCAATCTTAGAGAAGAAAGAGTTACAATTCTCCTGATCTTATATAGAAACGAAAAACATCTAGGAAATTATGTTGTTAAAATATCTTAATTTAATTGTCTTCTAGAAACAACTTTTTAAATATCACAATAGATTAGCAATTGATTCAATTAGATAATTCTTGATACAAAAAAATATGAAAATCTTTGTAACTTTTTTGTCATAGAGTGTACAGGCGCGTGTTTGTGGCATCGCATAGCGCGGTATTTCAATTGAGCCGTGCATACATATTTAGCTGGAATTAGGCTCGGCGAATGTGATTTATCGCTTTGTACTTGGCTTTCACACAAACTTTCGTTTCACGAGTGCTCGTTTGTCACGGTACGTTATTCGTTAGCGTGTTATTTTTTGTTTTTCAAACAATCACATGCTTGCTTGAGCGAATAAGTATTTCTTTAATTTACTGTTATGATAAGGTGTAGGTTAAGATGAATTTGTACATGTACCCATAGTAAAAATCAGAAATATATTACTAGCTTTCGCCCGCGACTCCGTCCGCGTGGAATTGCAAAAAACAAAAGTGAATAGCCTATGTGTTCTTCCAGAATATCCTCTACATGTATGCCAAATTTCATCGAAATCGGTTCAGCCGTTTAGGCTACAAACTCTAACAAACATCCATCCATCCATCTAAACTTTCGCATTTATAATATTAGTAAGATTAATCTACTTGTACGTACGTATTTTCAGGTCTTATTTTATTACAAAGATTTCAATCCCATAAACCCATTCTAAATGTACCCAACTCACTTCTACAGATAACGACATCAAAAACACGCCTTAAAACCTTCATCGGTTTATTCACCACCGTGTACATCTGTGTCGGAGGGAGATCGTAGTAAGCCAGAGATTTGCGAACTAATTTCAACTGCAAATCCCTGAAATGAGCGGGATTTGGTAACCGGCGTTACGACGCCCCAGTCTGTACGCACCTTTATGATCATTCGAGATAATAGCAGTTGTCTTATTACTGTCAACGGACTCAATGTTGCCAACCTCTGGAATGCAATCCTTGAAATGAAATTCGAAAATAATAAGCTTTGATGTTTTTTGTTTATTTAACAGAAAGTTTAGGATCATGAAATCACAGATTAACTCTGATTCTTGTCAGCATTAAAAATTACCCCTTTAAATTTTTAAATATAGGTCTTAAACTCTTTTTTCTATTTTAATTTTGTAAACATTAATGTATTCGAAAACGAGTATCACTTAATTTCAAATTCCTTTAAACAATACTCGTACTTTTTTTGTTTATACGTTACTTAATTAAGTTGAATGTGTAGTCGTTAAAAGTTATTGACTTCGTTTCTCTTCGTTTACACCTCCCACTGTAGTTTCTTGTCATTGTTAATACAAGCAGCAACATCATTAGTAACTTTTATGTATTAACACAAAATTTTTACATTATCTTTAAGTTAATTTTGCCGACTTAATTAGTTAATATAAGAGTACTTTCATTACTCATTTTAATTGTTTTTTTTCATCAGAATTATGTCTAGTGCTTTTAAATTATACATCTTTTTATCTGTTTTATCTTCGCATTAATTTTCAAGCTGAAATTTCAGTTTCAAAATTCATTTCTCATATCCATAATTAATTTTCCGATAGTAGATAAGGGATTCTTAAACTACAGAATTAAATTATAATTAAAATCCTGTTACTGACTTTAACACCGACGTTAAACCTTTAATATTATAATAAAAAATTGATAAACCGCCGCAATAAATTCTGAAAATTAGCCGTAATTTAAAGTCATTATAACATTACAAGCTTACATATAGATATCATCTTTTAATCAACAGCATTGCCATTTTAACATCGCCTCCGGCCCTTAGTTATCCTCAACGAAATTATAAAGGCCACGAATATTTGTAGGAAATGCCGCAGATCAAGTTATAGTGGGCGTTACAATGCCACCCGCCGTCGAAATAATTATAAACCGGGGTGAAAACTTGTCAGTTGCAGCTCATTAAAATTGAACTTTAAAGAACATGTGTACACCGCCTTAGGGCCGGTGCGTGTACGTAATTCTGAAGGGGACCATCTCGCAGTTTAGCAATTACCTTTAAACCGTGCGTTTAGCAACTGTTTGCACAACACAGTAATTATTTCATATACTTTATAAGGGAACGTTTGTAGAAACAGTTTTTGTTTAGCCGACTAGCTACAAGTATATACATTTGAAATTACTATCGCATTTTTAATTGAAACGAACATAATAGATAGCTTACTTCTCCTATAATTAAATGAAAATGTCTCAGGGCCTGTCCCACTAAATTGTAAATTGTCTGATAACAATCTAACGTGTAAAATATGTGATGGAAATATCGAATTTTGTTCCCTTATCTGATAGTGACGCAATTTTTTAGCGAACTGAGCCTCTATCACCCAGTAGTGGGACAGGCTCTTAAACTTATTAATGACTAGCTTTCGCCCGCGACTGTGTCCGCGTGGGATTTAAAAAAACAAAAGTGAGTCGCCTATGTTCTTCCAGACTATCCTCTACATCTATATCAAATTTTATCGAAATCCGTTCAGCCGCTTAGGCTACAAACTCTAACAAACATCCATCCATCCCTCCATCCATCTAAACTTTCGCATTTATAATATTATAATAGTATGAAGTATGAAGTATGATTTACAGCTTTGCATACAACTTCAGTCTACTAGCCAGTTGGTAATAAGTTATCTTGTGTTAAAAAGCTCTAAAAATCACTTATTCTCAAGGGCATCAACTCGGTAATACTTTCAGGGATTCGTAAATTAAAAATGTAACATTAATCGCGGGTAAGACTTCCCACGGAGCGTCTATAAAAATTACCATACCGCGAAGGGGTTGAAAACTTATCTGCTTACAGCAAATCCCGTCTTCGGTATAAAATATGGTAATTGTGGATACCTACGTAAATTTAATTAGAGGGGTTGCGTACGGCAGCTGTTTTATTCAAATGATAATTTCGTTTTTAACGCGTCGGTCGGGAGGAAGTTTATACAACAAGAGCGCACACCTGAAACTAAACTATCGCATAACTGTTTAATCTCGCTCTGATTCCTATGAGCGCTTATATGGTGCACATACTACTCGTTTTAAGTCGTGGAACTAAACAGTTGAATAGGCTGCGGAACAATCGACAAACAACAGTAGTGCGATTGTTTAGTTTCTGGTGTGCGCACGCTCTAAATATTTGGGTTTGCCTAAACTGGATCTGCATTATTATTAAATTCTTATTGTTTTAAATATTGCGATTTAACTTTTAGACTACCGAAATACTTGTACATAAAAATAACAATTGTTTTGTATTGGTCTTTTAGCACTTATATTATCGTATGTACATTTTTTTTAGTAATTGTATTGCGTATCAGCAAGATAGAAGATAGAAGAAAGAAGTGAAAAGAAGATGCGACTGGTGATTGCCACTAGCGAGGTATAGAGTTCCTACGTATACACACTGTAGGAACTTCATACCGTGCTCTTGGGTTTGCCAAACTTCTGCACATCTCATCTGCTTCTAGAAGACGTCAAGAAAGAAGAAAATCATGCTTACCAACATAGATGTAATGTGTAATTGTTTGATTTTAATTTCATATGGGTTTGTTGCAACTAAGCTCTGATGAAATGTTAATAAATGTAACTTAATATTCTCTTTTTTGTTATTGGGTGTTTATCTTTATCCCTTCTAGAATTTTCCAGAAAAGAAACTGTAGGTTCTCAGTGATATTTCCAAACAGCGACGATTTATGGTCCTTCAAAAAGCGAGCGTACTATCTCAAAGACATACACCGTTCTCCTGGTATTGCAGATGTCCATGGCTGTCGAGGATCACCTCGCTACCCCTATATAAGAGGGTGAACAAGAAGCTAAAATACAGAACTATTCTAGACAATTCAAGAAGATTAATTCCAAATTCATGCAAAACAGACCTACACCACTCTTTGTTTTAAATCATTTCGTACCCTAGTAATGTACACCTAATCTAACTAATGATGGATGGATGTTTGTAAGAGTTTGTAGCCTAAACTGTTGAACGGATCTCGATGAAATTTGGCATAGATGTAGAATAGTTTACAGAACGCATAGGCTCCTTTTTTTCTTAATTCCACACGGAGTCGGTGAAAGCTAGTGTTCCAATAAATGTATTACAAAAGTTTCCTGTTACTCATGGGTCCTAACGTAAGTCGGCACTTTACGTTTTCATGCATGAATTACTCTAAGACCGTACCTCTATACTATCTCATTACAAAGATACATTGTAATGGTAACTGGACGCTAACTCTGCTTTTAGTTTAACGGATGGCAAGTCAATTGAAATACCGCAAGAGTTGGTCTGAGTATAATGTTGTTCAAACATATTAGCGGCTCCGACGAACAAGTCAATGCTCAGAACTATTTTAGCTGTAGCGTTTTGCGACAGGACACTGCCCATCATGCAACTGGTAAGCCACTAAAAATAGTGAAACGCACTATACCAGAATGTTACCTAGCGTAATTTTTAAATAATAATTAAAATTAAAGTATTAAAATAAACTTTAACTTAGCAATGCACTAACTGCACTTAGAAACGTTAAACGGTCTCAGTTACAAAACGTAGAGTTTTAGTTAACCTTAGTATCCATTCTAGAGGACCTAGCATGAAAAATTGCCAGAAAGTATTGGTATCATCATCGAAAAAAATATGTATGTGTACTTTACGCACTATTAGGAAGTTGCAAACATTTTCAGTACATTTACTAACTCGCGTTTCATGTGTAATTATATTTTTTTTCTTAACAATCGGTTTTTAATACTAATGTTTTATAATTGTTTTCTCCTAATGGTATCATAGTGAATTAATATTAACCATGCATAAACTAGAATAGCATGTTAAAACACAAAAACCTAATTTTTAACTGTTTACAGACCAATTATCGAACAGGTAAAGTACCAGGAACACATAACATAATAGGTAAGTTTAATTTTGTTCAAATATGGTCATCCTTAACGTTATGCCCGAAACACGCTCAGTTTTATCTGACAGAGTTTTCTGAACAGTCCAATCGTTCAGATAAATCTGATAAACTGGGAACTGTTCAGTCCTCAGGTTTGTCTACACAAGTTAGATTTATCTGAACGGTCCGACTATTCAGTTATCTGTCAGATAAAACTGAGCGTGTGTAGCGGGCTTTAGCGCTATGAAGCCGAACATGGAACGTATGAGTGACGTGGATGTTTTTAGTATCTCTGTCCGTACTGGCAATACTGAGAAAAGCTTATGAAAGTATAAGTTACAAAAAACGACGACATGATCGCTATGGCAAAAAGGCCGCCCCCGACTAGTTAGTTTTGCGTTTCGCAATGGCAGCTCGGGTTTCGTTGCGTGTTTTGAATTACGGACTTTTTTGCTAAATAAATTCGCACTTAATTAGATACTATTACTTAGTTTTACAACATAGTTTTACAGTAATTTATGTAACCATAAACTAAAATTAGAGTAACTCGAAATACATTACATTGTCATTCTCTTTTCAGGTATGAAAGAAAGAATCTAAGGACTTATCACTAAAATTCGTGATAACTTTCGTTACGCCATCGACAATTGTGTTAAACTTGTCGCTCCAACAGGCGTAAAGTAGATTAATAAATCTCATACAAATTTTGTCGATGACGTAACGAATGCGATCCCGCAACTGCATTTCGGATTGTTCTCAACCGTCACCCCACTCTGTCCCCACGTGAGAATAAAAAGTGTCATCCGTCCCACCTTCTAGTCCCACTATCACCAATAAGGTGACAGATGGAACCGTCATGAAATAAAATAAGTTCCAACTGTCCCCTCGTCGCAAAAGGTGGGACGGATGAAACTTTTTATTCTCATCTGTATCTACATGGGGACAGAGCGGGGTGACGGTTGGGAATAATCCTGCATTTCATGATAGACCGTTTGTAATTACAATTTAAGTTCCCTATAAAATAATCTGTGTGACAGTAATATTTTAAATTATCGGCTTTGTAACTCAACTAAATATGTAACAATTTTGAACGTAAAAGAGATATAATCAATTTATTTTAGTAGTGCCATTAACTTTTTAGTTTCATTAGTGGTTTACGATTCTTTAATTAATTCGGCTGTTTTTCTAAATTAATTACATTGTTAGCTTTTATTGAACGGGAAACTTGGACTGTTTGAATTTAAAAGTGTACTTCGTATGGAGATCAAATAAACACTTTTGAATCTGTGAAGATTTTTTTTATTTTAAACAGGTAATGTATTTCTTTACATTACTACACTACGTACTGTTAGAAACGTTTTCATCCATCGTACTGTGGGAGTGTTTCGAGATAGTCCCTACTGATATTAGGGGGTCTAGCACGAAAGCTTGCGAGAAAGTCAACGACATTGGTGTATATTAATCCTAATCACACAAATCTAATACAACGATGACGTTACGAATACTTTCTAGCTTTTTGTGTTAAATCCCTTGATATTAATTTTCATATAATATTAGAATACCTAGGTTTTTACATTATAGCTTCACAGGACGACGCAGTACATAAGGGACCGTTGGTATATCCAAATAAGGTCTGCAGAATAGAGGCGACTGTAAATTTAAATAGACTTGTAAAGAAGCATCTTCCCAGAAAATGATTTAACCCTTAAATGCATATTGTTGCCAAAAGTCTACAAACAAAAGTATAGTTTTTATTAAAACCAAGATTTTTTTAATTATTTTTCCCTTAATCTGTGACTCAAAACCTATACTGAAATATTTATTTCATATCTAAATAAAAAATCATGCATTTAAGGGTTTAATTACGACTAATAAAATGATTGGTTATTTTTATTAAAGCAACATTCAGCTTGGTTCACATAATGCCAAACCAGTCGGACAATAGCGCTCAACATCGGCACTAGCATACTGTACACGTTGATTGTCGCCAGTGAGAATAATAGATCCCAGGCGCGACTGTCCTACACTACTGGCATAAAGTAAACTAGCCTTCAAACCAACCCCACGACCTTTAACCCAATGTAAAGATTACATACTTCCGTTAATCACAGGTTTTTCTCGATGAATTCCGGTCCAATGTCAATAGCATATCATGGCAAACAAGTAAACGGTAATTTGAATTCGCCAAAATGGCGAAGCGACAAACCCCGCAGACATTCGCAATTGCAGATCTGTTAATGTTTAATTGGAGGAGGGGACGATTAGAAAGAGTAGGCCGGCAACGCATCTGTAGTTCCTCTGGTGTTGCGGATGTCCATGGGCGTCGTTGACCACCTTGGTGTTCTCGCCGCTCGTTTGCCCCCTTTTGTAATAAAAAAAAAAGAAAAAGAGTACATTTCCCCTTCCTAAACCATCCTTTCGTTAATACACCATCCAATCATTTAATTGCAAATATTTTACGTCAAATAAAGCGTGTTACGAAATACTTATAATCTCGAACATTAACGACACGGATCGCATTAATTTTAAACACAATAAAAGAGATTTATGTTTAATGTTGAAGCCAGATTCGACTCGGGGCCGTATTCCGATGTCGTTCGTAAAAAGTGATAATAAAAATATATAAAAGAACAGACATGCACTTAATTATGATACGGATGGTCCGTTTCCTCGTATTCAGTCTAATTAATTAAGATTTCCTTCTCACATCTTGTTTAATTATTTTAGTTCAGTCTTATAACTGCAATAAACACATTGTATTTCCTTACCGTTCTTTGTTCAAGTTTGTTGTTTAAAACAAACGAACCAAATACTAATAACTTCATTATACGCAGTTAGTTCTATAATCTACAACCAAGAATCTATAAAACCTGGCTAGGGGCGCTACAATCGGCTACTTTATATCACTTTCTATTGTGCTAAAATAAATTAGTTTCATTTTTATAGAAAATCGACGAGGTTTTTTATATTCCTGGTCAGTACAAATAACCGAGAGTTTTAACAGCTGAAACACTTTTTTTCAATGAAATGAGAAAATATTAACGATTACACGGAAAAATGAATCAAAAACTTGTTGAACAAAGTAATTTATTTTAGCGCCATCTATCGACTCCGTAAAACACTGCGTTTCAGAACAGAAACTGATTTAGGGCTGTCAACAAATCACAAACATGGATTTGTTAACATTTTGAAGTTAAATACAATTTACTGCCGATGGTCTTTAAAGACCCTCAGTGTAGATTTAGTATGAAAAACCTCCACTAAGGAATTACTATTATTCGACTTTGCATATGACTGGCAGATGAAATCACAATTTTATATCTATTTAATTGTTTCATACATTAATGTAAATTTCCTGCAAATTACCAAACTATTATACTACAATTTTATTACTGAAACTTCAAGTGCCTGAGTAATGAAGCATGAAGTATTTATTGAATATGCTAAAATTAGTTTATCCTTTTTCCTGTTACACCTAAACATTTAATGCGGTTCACTGTTAAATATGGAATTTATTTTCGTTACAAATTGTATTCGAAACGCTTGTGACATTCAGAGTGTTAAATTCATAAACACTAGTTTAAGTCGTATCTCAATTGTAAATTAGAGCAATAAAAGCCTATCTCAACCTTTACACCGCCAAGCTCTCCTCACTAGCCTTTAATGTATTCATAAAATACCAAACTAAAAATCTGATTTGATGTCTCACTCAACTAATAGATTTACATGCATCGTCATATCGTTAGCATACATTTGTAGGCGAAGGCGTAGGCGTCTGCCTATTAGCATACAGATAGCAGTGTGGGTTCGATTCTGGTGGTTTTTAGAAAGTTCCGATGATATTTATTATGACAGCGTTCGTGCCGGAGACGCAACTCCGCTATGATTTATAAAAACGGCCTGCCTATGGGCGTAAACGATACATTCGTCTGTCTTTTTCCCACTTAAGTATATGTCTGTATATAAAACAGAGACGGTAACGAACTCCGTGTGAGGCGTCCGTAACAAAACCACCTACGAATTTGTAATCACGATTTATGTCCGCGGTGAATCTCGTGGAAATCGCTCATTCATATAAACGCCATTATACAACTTCACAAAATTAATTTTAATAAAATGATTTACATTCTATTTTTAAGACGGCAGATTTTATTGGACATTTTAACTTGTTTCTACAACTTTAATGAGTTCAGGAGTTTAATAACCATGTTTGTGTAGCAGAAGGGAAGGCAGAGGTCAAGGATTTTGGCGCACCTATACTAATTTTATAAAGAGGAAAGATTTGGATTTTTGTACGTATTGAAATAACTCATACTACCGGGTCGATTTCAAAAATTCTTGCACCCTTAAGAAGCTATGTTATAAGTGGCACATCATCATCATCATCATCATCATCATCATCATCATCATCATATCATCATCATCATCATCATCATCATCATGCTTCATAAATGCGAAAGTTTAGTTTGTTAGAGTTTGGAGCCTAAACGCCTGAACGGATTTCGATGAAATTTGGTATAGATGTAGAGGATAGTCTGGAAGAACACATAGGCTACTCACTTTTGTTTTTTTTAATTCCGCGCGGACGGAGTCGCGGACGAAAGCTAGTGTTTATATAGTGGAATAAATAAGAAGAAAAGGTGCACTTTTAGACACTTATATTTTTTTAATGATACCAATATTAAAAGATATTTATGTCTTACTGTATGCTGGTAACATCTGCTCCTTCGGTGGCTTAGATCAGACTGTCCTGCTGGGATGACAGTACACAACAGTGTTGCCATAATACAAAAACCATCCTTTAATTTACTTCGAAGAAGTTATAAAATTGCGTACCTTTGTACATGTAGTAGAGTGCAAATTCATAATAAGGTGTTTGAAACGTCAACCAGCATTCAATCCATCTAACAATGAGTCAACATTGAATTAGTATCTTGACCACTGTATGTAGAAATGTGAATTATTTTTATTGACAGCGGTGTTGAATACCAAAAGCACACGGCGACCGAAACTCGTCGGGTTCAATGTTCTTTGCTCATTAGCTTTTGATCACTATACCTCCAATATTGTAAAGCTATAACTCTTAATTGATCATTAATCGAAAATTGATTTTATCGTCCACTCGTAAAGTTCAATTTCCTCTAAATCGGTGGGTGGTTTTTTTATTTACAAGTATATAACTGGTTCCCAACATTTAGACGGTTGAAATGATAAAATTCCTCACTCCGGCACGTATAGATTAGGAAATTTTTCTAACCAAGTCGGTAATGGTAGGGTCGGACAAACAGTTCGACATACCAGTAGTAGTTTAAGAATGATGCGTTGTAAATCTATATAAATAAAAATTAATGTTTGTGTACTTTTCCTCTACGCATTCTTTACACACAAATGGTGAAATTTTCATAGAATATTGGGAGACGCAAAAGGTTTATACCCTAAAAATATACAACAATGCTTTCAATGAAATACAATGCAAAAGATTGGAGATCACTTGTTAAGAATTAAAAACAAAACGCGTCTAAAAAAAGTCGAATTTTAAATCATCAAAGTAATTCAACGTTTGTACTTCAAAGTATTCAATGCAAATAAGATATCCCCGAAGCTTGTCACATTCCCTCACGGATGGACCGCAACCTCCATACAAATTGACTACAGACAGTCCGTGCAACTAATTAAACGGTTTGAAGTGCAAAACATCGTTCACGTTCACGGAACACTTACACAGTTAGAAATACGAATGACTTGAGAAATACGAGTACAAATTAATTCGTTAAAATAAGGCTTCAAAATGTATTGATGAACGATTTCAAAACTTACCAACCAAATGAAACTAATTGTTTGTCTACAATTTTATTGTTTTGCCTGTACATAATTTGTGGTAAGTTGACATGATGTCCGGTAGTGCGCGCGTTCGCCGCTAGGGGCGCTCACTTGGTGGCAGATCGCTTGACTTGTATCATTCTCAGCAATCTGTTCTTATGGTATACAGGTACAGTACCTGGTTTCTTTTCATCGTGGTCAACGGGATATAACTGAAAAAAAAAAACTGTAGTAATTTATCATTCATTCCATGTATATGTCCTGGAAATGCTGCTAAGATTAAAGAGGAAAGCAAATATTGTATGAACTAAAAGGTGACAATATTCACTTTACTGGCAACTGCTGTACAGATGGAAAGAACTTTTGCATTTCGTTCTAGGTGCTATAATAATCTATTGACCTCTCTTTCTACCATAGTAATACAATAGAATGGTGATCATTGGTTGATAAATTCTTAGTCTATGTCATGATTTTCCTAGAAATGTCAAAAAACCTAAAGAAATATTGTAAAGAGTATGATTTGTAAGGTTTTCTTAATTTATACTAGCTTTCGCCCGCGACTCCGTCCGCGTGAAATTAAAAAAAAACGAAAGTGAGTAGCCTAATTGTTCTTCCACACTATCCTATACATCTATACCAAATTTCATCGAAATCCGTTCAGGAGTTTAGGCTACAAACTCTAACAAACATCCATCCATCCATCTAAACTTTCGCATTTATAATATTAGTATGATTTTTTACTACATACCACTTCTGTTTTTGATTGTAAGAATCCTGTAACTTTGTTCTTGGCACGATGCAGTATTATTTTTTTCGGTGAGTTAGCGGCTTGCGAATATTTGGATTTCTGTTTCTTATCTGCCGGGTCTAAACATTTTGGCTGTTTCCTAAGCATCGCTACATGGACACGAGGATTGACCGCTGTGACACCGTATTTGGGTTTACAAGACAGTTTTACTAATTCACAAATAGGTTTCTGATTGAAATTATTGTTTCCTTTCTTAGTCAATGGAATTTGACATTCACTCGACGAAACATAAGGTACACTGTAAATTTCATATTGTTCACCCGCTTTTTCCTTTGGAGTCCACATTCTTTTGCAGAAATTATAACTACTGTTTTTCTTCATTTGACTCACTGGCCAAACGGCTACTGGAGGCTTCTGATTTGCGTTCGCTGTAGGCAAATTGAGACAACCGTTAATAAGAATGCATGGAGGATTATGAATGCATAATACTTCGCCGTTGTATTTCTGTTTTAGTTTTGAAACAACTTCATCATGCGGCGCTCGACATGGCTCCGAGTTCTGATCTCCTTTATTTGCCTTAGCATCGTCAGAATCTTTTGAACGTTTGTCATTTTTATTCTTTTCGTTATTACACTTGTTGCAAGGTGTATTGATACGAGAGCATGTTTGTACATCTTTAGTCGGTGGTACGGTGGAGGTATCCGTTTTATTTTTTTTACAATCACATGTACAGTTTTTAGAACGTGCATCTTTAGATGATTCTTCCATATTCTCTGCCGGACTTGTTAATATCGCATTGACCCTTTTCTCCGTTTCACTCATTTTCTCCGCAACTTTTAAACATTCCGGATCCCCAGTTACACTCGAAATGAATGATGTAGATTGTCCACATTTACAACTTTTAGTACGATCACAGTCTTTGGTCTTTCTAGTAATTTTATCCGTGAGGTATTCCCAAAAGCCGGAAGATGTCGACGGTAGCGCACTGCAACGAGTTGAATTTGAATCATAACTTTTCTCTTCTTCCCAAAACGGGGTAGCGATCACTTGATAGGGTAACAATCGTTCAACTTTAGAATAACACTGTTGTTTCTTGTTACCAAAATGTTTTCTATTCATTTTTTTATTCCTTTCACGTTCCTTTAAAATATATTTTTGCATTCTCTTCTTGTAACAATATCGAGAAATATTCTCATACTCTGAATCACACGAAGTGTGGCTACTGGCACTGCTTCTTGAAAATGGATTTTTTATTAATTTAGGATTGTAATACACTGAATGCCGATGTCTGTCCGATCGACAGGAATCCGGTCTCTTGACATCTTCGTCTACGTAATAAGGAGCTCGCATCGCACATTTGTATCGTTTCTTACTCATGCATTTTATTCGTCTTTTTTCGCAACGCGCACAATAAGGCTCCCTATATGCTTCTACTGATAAATTTTTGACGTTAGTTCGACAACACTTTTTATGATTTTGTAATATACTTGACAAACATGGAAAAATTTGAGATCTTTTTAAAAAATTTGAACTTTTTTGTACCACGGTGCTGCTACCTTTGTGAACATTACTGATGTGGTAATCCACTCTGGGATCTATTTCGTAATTAAAACAGTTCAAAAGTTTCTCAACGCTCGTGTCTGGGATGTAAGTTTGAGTTTTGCTCGTAACACTAGACAAGCCGTTAATCGCTTTATTCATTTTCATTTTACAATTTAAACTGTCCTCTTTTGAAAACTTCCAATTTTTATGCGTTGCCGCTTCTTTGTGATGTTTATCCGTGACTAGAAACTCTCGCTTTTTCCATTTTGATATGTACATATCGGATTTTCTGTCAATTTTGGAGCTATCAGATCTTTGTTCTAAGTATTTTGGATCATAACAAATTAATAAATTGCTGCAACAAAAATCGTACATTGCGTAAACCCCTGTCTGGTGTCACGCGTGGTAGTTCATTTCACTTTTTTGTTTTCATATTTATTTATAATTATTTTTAATATTTACTTACACATGTTTTTACCGGAATTAATGACTGAATTGACAAATGACATTAAATTTCTTCTTTCATTTATGATAGGTAACGAAAACTTCTGCAAAAAATAGTTTAACTTTCTTATTGATTAAACTTTTTAGTAAATTGTTATTTAAAACTTGAGTCCTATAAAAATCATAATAAAAAACTAAAATACGTTAAATAATAAAGATATATTTGTACGTTCAAAAATATTTTAAACAACATTGTTACCTTTGTATACTAAATTACAATTATTTCTTACACTTTAGTGACCTCGCGAAAGCTGCAATTAATAATCATATCATACTAATATTATAAACTAGCTGTTTGCGTGCGGATTCATCCTCGTGATATTATAAAAACTTTATTTTATTGTTTACATTTGTCAAATTATCAAAAGCAAATGTCAAAATGACATGACATGACATGACAAACCTTAGCAATCTTTCTTTCTTGATGTTGGCAGCAACTTATGGTCTCTTTCCCACATTAGGGTTTTTATCCAAAATATTTATGTGAAAATATATAGCCTAAAGCATGACGTAAGTGTAGGGCTTTTTATTAAAAAAAGAATTATTCAAAAATATGCTGTAATTGCTGACATCTTAGGCAACAAAGAAGTGTGTGTTTACGTTTTATTATAATAGTATAGATGGGAAAGTTTGGATGGATGGATGTTTGTTAGAGTTTGTAGCCTAAACAGTTGAACGGATTTCGATGAAATTTGGTGTAGATGTAGAAGATATTCTAGAAGAACACATAGGCTACTCACTTTTTTTTTAATTCCACGCGGACGGAGTCGCAGGCGAAAGCTAGTAAGTAAATAAAAATGTTTCAAGAAACTAAATACGCAATCTAGCAAATTATCAAAGCACTACATTATATCTTCATATAAAATGTAATAAAACAAAGATATCTTCACTCGTAAACTCTAATTAATTAAAGCGAGTTTTAAAGACGCTTATCAATTTTCCGCAAAGGATTTGCATTTTAATTTTAGTACATAAAGTTTTTTCATCTAAATACAAAGGTCGAATAATATTCAGCCTTTATTAAAACCTGGAAAAGACAGATGGTAAACTAATAAACTAAATATCTCTAGATACAAGGAAAATATAAGGAAAACGGTAGTTAAATGTATTGTAAACTAGCTTTAGACCGCGACTTCGTTCACGTGGAATTAACACAATAAAAGTAGCCATGTGTTCTACCAGACTATGTTCTACATCTATGCCGAATTTCACTAAGATCCGTTAGGCTGTTGAGGTTACAAACTCGCAAACATCCATCCATCCAAACTTTCGCATTTATAATATTAGTACACTAGTAAGATTAATTCTAAAAATCCACTTACATAAAAAAGAGAATTACTTTGATGCTTTATATAAAACTAGCTCTCGCCCGCGACTCCGTCCGCGTGGAATTAAAAAAAAACAAAAGTAAGTAGCCTATGTGTTCTTCCAGACTATGCACTGATGCTAAATTGCATCGATATCCGTTCAGCCGTTTAGGCTACAAACTCTAACAAACATCCATCTATCCATCGTAACTTTCGCATTTATAATATTTATATGATGTTATCTAAATACTTAAAAAATAATATGGCGAATATTATTTAATGATGTCAAATATACATTTGTATGTATGTAAATATTTAAGTGCGTTTTTATTTGATTTTTGAAAGTAAAGTTTTAAGCTTAAAGTTCAAAGAACATGTATTTCACTCCAGTAATTTGATCCTATACGTAACGAAAGCGTTCGAACGTTTCATAGTACAGTTGTACAGTAAAACAAAGAGTTGGGGCTCACTCGTGTATTATTATTATCGGAATTAAACGCTGAATTAATATGCATAGGTGATACGTCATGCTGGAAGCGCTGTGCATTGCTCTGTAGGGGGAACTTACGATGAACTGTACGTCTTGATACTTGATGTTTTAATTTTAACACAACTAAGAGAATATTTATTGATAAATCGAAAAAGATACGAGTATATAATGGGAATATTAAATTACACATTTGTAAATATAGTGATGCTGATGCGGTATTAGTTATGGAACTATAAGTATGGTTTTCTAGTTTTATAAGTAGATTTTTTTGCATTAAATAATCCGAAACAAATGTGTTTGTTAGGAAAACTTAAATCGTGCTATAAGTGCATTTTTGATATAAAAATATTGTGTTGTAAATCTTGATTAAAGTATCAAGAATATGCAGTCGATCACTAATAAAGCGAGGCAACGCGTCACACTATGAAATAATAGGAAAGGAATAAAAAAATAACCCAAGGTGAATGCCGGAGCACGTAGGTACGTTTTAGAAATAATGAATCGAGCCAAAGGGTTCGGCATATTAATGTAATAGGGGTGCGACCCTCGTAATCATAGGTGATCTGGCGGCGGACGATGCTCTCTGTCCTTTTTTTTTAAATTAAACCCGGCATGGCTATTAAGTTTGGTCAGCAAGCACAGTTTCGATTACTCGATGTCTCGCTTTCACGATATAAAATTTGTGTCTCGTAATATGGATCTTTTCGATTGATTCGAGAACTGTTAGTACTCTTAACATGTTAATTGTTTGGATGGAAGTATGTTTGTTCCTATGCATATTTAAAACGAATCTCGATGAAATTTGACACAGATATAGAACAGAGTCTAGAAGAATGAATAGGCTTGTAAGTTTTGATTTAATCTGCGTGTTTAAGTCACGGATAAAAGCTAGTCATATATTTTTTAAATGATTTGCGTTTCCATATGATTTAGCATTTCGTTGTACACTTGACAGAATTAGAAGCCATATTGTTTAGCGAGATAAAATTAATAGAACTATAGGATATTTTTAACCCGATATTATCGCCTGTATACATTACAATAAGACTAGCTTTCGCCCGCGACTCCGTCAGCGTGGAATTAAAAAATCAAAAGTGAGTAGCCTATGTGTTCTTCCAGACTATCCGCTACATCTATACCGAATTTCATCGAAATCTTTCCAGCCGTTTAGGCTACAAACTCTAACAAACATCCATCCATCCATGTAAACTTTCGCATTTATAATATTAGTGTGAAGTATGATTAGTATGATGTTGGTGTTAAATAAATTATATACAAAAATATTTTTTTCACTAACGAAATTCCGCAACCTTCAATAATTCACGATTAAACTCGATTAAAACCCTAAAATAAATCGATAATAATTTACAACACGATTCTAGGTATTATAGGAAGAGTAACCACAACATGTGGTCATGTGGTAGTACCACATGTGCCGTTAAAACATGTTATTAAAAAAAACCGGCCAGATTTTATACAATTACTTTTTGTTATACGTTCTCGGATACCCCGCAACGGTTTGCGTTGTCCTCGAAAACAAATATCAAACAATTTAATTAAATACAGACGAGATAATTAAAAACAATCGATTCTAGCATCTATTGTCTTAGTAATAAGAGTGTATTAAGTAATTTAGACCGTAGTTAAGAAACGTGTTCAATAGTAAACATCGTACATACATATCTAGCTTGTAAAACTATTATTATAATCTATTTTTGTATCTGGAATAGGTTATTTTTGTTACTAAACTATATTTGTAAACACTTTAATTTCGGTGTTATAATCAATTTTGAAGTTAACACATGTGGCATCGTCCTTGATAATTAAGGGGAAACAAAAAGTTCTTGGAACATAAAAGTATTCTAAACAAGAATATACTTATTGATACAATATCTACCAATAACATATCTAAATGATTTCCGACTAGCAGGAGGGATTTTTAACATCTTTATGTGCCGGCTATTTCGCTGTAATACCACAACCGCACAGAAGACAGGCTTGAAGAAGGAGTAAGTCTGCGTTTCGTCTGATGAGTGTGTATGCCTGAGGCATCATTTTAGTCCACCTCCCTTCCCACCCTTTTCTTGTAAGGCAAGAATTTGATGGTGGAGAACACGCATAAAAAGGGGAATAATCCTGTTAATGTTCGTCTTTTTCTGTCAATTAAGGGTAGGCAACGCATCTACAATTGCGTATGTCTATAAGCAGCGGTCGTTTCGAGTTTCCGGCAAATTCAGGTGGCCGCTCTCTCTTTTGCCATCTTATAATATACTAGTTGTTGCTCGCGACTTCGTCCGCGTGAAATTAAAAAAATGTAACCTATGTTACTCACAGATAAATTACCTTTCTAGCGGTGAAAGATTTTTTAAAATTGGCCCAGAAGTTGTTGGGTTATTTTGATACATGCTAAAATACAAATCTTTCCTCTTCATAATATTAGTAGGGACAAAAAAGCTCCTTACTCGTAACTAAAGTTCTCCTTCAGTATAAAATCAAAAATACATGATTTCAATATTTAAATACTCATGATAGAAGACTACTATTCCTAAGCAAATATCGTACCACAATAACATAAAGATTGATCAATAATAGTTCAACTATGTTAAACTAATGACGTCACGAATCTATCTATACATATAATAAAATTGGAGTGTCTGTAATATCAAAAGAAAAATTCAGACTTCGGGAAGGTAATGTATTTGCGTTACTGATAACGAAAATCGCATTTAATTTTTTTTTGTCTGTCTGTCTGTCCGCAAGTCGCGTTTGTCGCGGGTAATCTCCGAAACGGCTGGGCCTATTTCGACCGGACTTTCACTGAAGAGTAGCTGACATAGACCGGCATATATTTTATCTTTACTTTTTATGTCAATATTGCGTGGATGAAGTCACGGGCAACAGCTATTACTAAATAAATGTTATAACCATCCTAAAGATATTTTTATCAGCCTCTATAAATTAACATATTTAACCACGTTCGAGACAAAACTGGATACCATCTGTTAACGTCCATTTAGCATCATTTAAGTTTTATTTCGCTACAAAAAAATCTATAAATCGATCGACAAATCGATTTCGGAATTAATCTAAATTTAAAATTTGATATTAACTTACTTGAAAGGATTTTTTTACGAAAATATTACTCACATACTAGTTTTAGGGTCATTTAAATGGATAATATTTTAAGTGATTTTATATTCAAGCGATTAGTGAGTGGATTTTTATAAAGAAATTCTTATCTAAATCGTCGAAAATCTTTTACAAGCTGGTACCATTAGTGGACGTTTTAGTTGAAAATATATTTCAAGTGATAGAAATTTTGAAATTCAAATATTGAGATTAAAATCAATATGTAAAATGTCGTCTAAAAGCCTTTAGTAGTTTGCAAAACATACAGCGTTGAAGTTTGTCAACATTTTAGGTTGAAGCGCTAAAATGCTGCCATAGGAAGGTTTTTAATCTTATTTTAAAGCAATATATAAACTTTATTAATTTTTGTAAAAATACAAAAACGTTAATTATCATCTTTAATGACACAATCACGCTAACCTAGAGAGATAAGCAGATTTCCATTTGTATTAAAAAACTGCAAAAAAGTCTTGAATAATATTTACATAGGAAATATGTAATACTAATGATATTGTTACGTCAATACATTCCTTTTAGTTCATTTACATGTCGTTAAACTTTAAAAAATATCAAACGGACGGAATTGGGGAATATCTTATATACAATTACTATGTTAATTCTCTTATATGAAATCGACACTAAGTCATAAATAACAGCAAGAGAGTGTTGATGTCTGAATTTTTCTAATTAACTGTAGATTTATGCGAGACATACGTTTTAACAGTCCATAAATCACAGGGGTAAAGATTTACTTGACAAATGTTGAATATGTATAATACTAGCTTTCGCCCGCAACTCCTTACGCATGGTATTAAAAAAAGTGCCTATGTGTTCTTCCAGACTATCCTCTACGTCTTTGCCAATTTCATCGAGATCCGTTCAGCAGTTTAGGCAATAAACTCTAACATCCATCCATCTAAACTCTCGCATTTATAATATTAGTTAGATTAGTTTGTCGATTTCAGTTTTAGTTGGATTAAAAGTTAGTGATTCTATGGTTTCGGTCAAATGGATATTTCGGGTGCAAAAGTAGCTATGAATTCTATAGTTATTTAAAGTGTTATGCAATTGGTTATAATTTAAATGTATAGTCAAATATAAAATTAGGTATAAAAACTATACGTCATTTTAATAGAATTACCAAAAACCTGCCAGAAATTCATTACACTGTTCTAAATGGCTTTCTAAGTTCAATATGTATTTTGTCTAAGTGTTCACAATGTAAGACAAGTAACTGCAACTTGGAAATTCGAAATTATGTCTTATATTTTTGTATTGAATAAGTTTTCATAAGAATAAATTCAGCTATTCCAATAACAAGCTACCTCAAATGCGGACATTCTCAAAATTAGAACGGCATTAAAAAACACAATTCCGAATTCTAACTGAGGCACGTCAATCGCGGATTTAATTTGATTGGACAAACTCCCGCGGGATGCGCCAGAGCCGGGAATAGGGGAAATCAGGGGAAAATAAAACTTTTATTGCATCACACGTGTACACCAACCAATATATCTTGACCTTACAGTCTCCCTACTTTACTATCATTGTTGGAGTACTTTGAGGAAGCTTATAGGATCGCGAGGTCTGGAGATTCTGGTTTATTTAGGGGTGTGTGGGGTAACCAATCATGGGTCGATGTTTCGATTGATTGGCAAAGGGCGATTTGGCAATGTACGGGGGCGCAGTCGCGAATTTTTTATGGCGTATGTGAGATGTGGGTGGGACTTATGTAGTCAAGTTTTGAAATCAATAAACTTTATGTTATTTATGATTATTATAGAAACCTCAAAATAAAAATCAAAAGATTGAATTAAAGTGCTACTTTATCTATCTTTGTACTCAATACAAAACAATAGAATTATGGTTGTCAAAATTTACAAAAAAAAAAAATCTTAATATTTATCGAATTAGTCGCGGCAAGCACACATCGATACAATTTTCTGGTACTAAGTAATCGATAGATTCCGTGAGATTGTTGATGCGATGTGAAATGTATGCATAATTCATACATCCTCTACCGTCTTATCCGTATTTATGTGATTAGCATTAACAGATCCCAGGCACCGTCTCACGCGATCACAGATTTCAACCATATTTGCTTATCTATGAATAACGAATAGTTAACGCAACTTGTGTTTAATCGATGTATTTGAATTTATCGATAAGATTTTTGCCAACCCTAGAATAGTAATGGTATTTAATGTTAATAGTGCCAATTTCATTTATGTTATAATTGAAAATATTATTTTAGAACAAGCTCTATCTTTCTCTCCATTTTTCAAATTAAATATTTTTTTAAATTACTTAACCATTCACAAGTACAATATTCAACAAAAAATTGGATGCTAGACTTTTTTTTATTATTTTTCCTTTATTATAATACCGACCTTGCATTAAATATGATTTTCCGAAAGGTTTGGAAAAATGGATTTATAAGTTCAATATGTATTTTGTCTAAGTGTTCACAATGTAAGACAAGTAACTGCAACTTGGAAATTCGAAATTATGTCTTATATTTTTGTATTGAATAAGTTTTCATAAGAATAAATTCAGCTATTCCAATAACAAGCTACCTCAAATGCGGACATTCTCAAAATTAGAACGGCATTAAAAAACACAATTCCGAATTCTAACTGAGGCACGTCAATCGCGGATTTAATTTGATTGGACAAACTCCCGCGGGATGCGCCAGAGCCGGGAATAGGGGAAATCAGGGGAAAATAAAACTTTTATTGCATCACACGTGTACACCAACCAATATAACTTGACCTTACAGTCTCCCTACTTTACTATCATTGTTGGAGTACTTTGAGGAAGCTTATAGGATCGCGAGGTCTGGAGATTCTGGTTTATTTAGGGGTGTGTGGGGTAACCAATCATGGGTCGATGTTTCGATTGATTGGCAAAGGGCGATTTGGCAATGTACGGGGGCGCAGTCGCGAATTTTTTATGGCGTATGTGAGATGTGGGTGGGACTTATGTAGTCAAGTTTTGAAATCAATAAACTTTATGTTATTTATGATTGTTATAGAAACCTCAAAATAAAAATCAAAAGATTGAATTAAAGTGCTACTTTATCTATCTTTGTACTCAATACAAAATAGAATTATGGTTGTCAAAATTTACAAAAAAAAAAAAAAAAAAAAAAAAAAATCAGTAATCAATCGAGAATTGAAATCCGCGTTCATTGTGATGTCACAGACCCTAAACTCTTTCCCACGGCGACTCAAAGCGCGTATGCAAATCGACGCACCGCCGAGCATCCAAATGTTACCGGCCCCGGAAACTGAAATATTTAAATTTTGACCACATTGTTAGTTACACACTTTGACTATTAAGAGAGAGGACCTGATAAGGGCGCATCTCTAAACATAGTTCAGAAAAAATAATAGTATGCGTCTCTTAAGACGTTTCTATATGTCAGCATTTGAACATGGTGTATTTGACATCTTTATCGTACGCGAAAGGTGGCAAAATTTAATACAACGGAAGCATTTTGCTTAGTCCGTTTCTCAATATTCAAAGTTAACGTACCACACGAAGATTTGTTACTTTTTCTAATTCAAAATATGGCCCCCGTCCCGACACTACGATATCAGGATGTGAAATAAACATTAGCGTAGTGAAGAGAATGAGAATTATGTTGTTTTGTATCGAGTTTTTGTTATGTTAGACAAAAGTGAGTCATCTGATGCTTGGAATTACTAATTCTTGTAAACATCAAATAAAACTACACGTAAACGGAATTAATTAAATCTGAATTAATGCCTTTTTGTCTTAGCATTATCATACTAATATTATAAATGCGAAAGTTTAGATGGATGGATGGATGGATGGATGGATGGATGGATGGATGGATGGATGGATGGATGGATGGATGGATGGATGGATGGATGGATGGATGGATGGATGGATGGATGGATGGATGGATGGATGGATGGATGGATGGATAGATGGATGGATAGTTTATTATAGTAATCAACTAATGTTACGATCTTTACAAAATCACATATACATACGTTTATAATTTACGTGTATTCCGTGTATATTCAATTTATAACGAATATAAATCTCATAAATGTGTTTAGGGTCAAATGACCGTACTTCTGTACAAAATATTATATCACCTTATCGTAGGCAGTTAAATCATCTACGTTTATATCTCTAATTAATCGATGTGACAGAATGACCCAGCGCTTCTAGACATTAACGACGTTTTATATTTAATGACAAAACTATTGATTCATTAAAAACTTTATAGAAATCCAAGTTATGAAATAAAAAAAAAAAAAAAAAAAAATAATAGTATGCGTCTATTAAGACGTTTCTATATGTCAGCATTTGAACATGGTGTATTTGACATCTTTATCGTACGCGAAAGGTGGCAAAATTTAATACAACGGAAGCATTTTGCTTAGTCCGTTTCTCAATATTCAAAGTAAACGTAACACACGAAGATTTGTTACTTTTTCTAATTCAAAATATGGCCCCCGTCCCGACACTACGATATCAGGATGTGAAATAAACATTAGCGTAGTGAAGAGAATAAGAATTATGTTGTTATGTATCGAGTTTTTGTTATGTTAGACAAAAGTGAGTCATCTGATGCTTGGAATTACTAATTCTTGTAAACATCAAATAAAACTACACGTAAACGGAATTAATTAAATCTGAATTAATGCCTTTTTGTCTTAGCATTATCATACTAATATTATAAATGCGAAAGTTTAGATGGATAGATGGATGGATAGTTTATTATAGTAATTAACTAATGTTACGATCTTTACAAAATCATATATACATACGTTTATAATTTACGTGTATTCCGTGTATATTCAATTTATAACGAATATAAATCTCATAAATGTGTTTAGGGTCAAATGACCGTACTTCTGTACAAAATATTATATCACCTTATCGTAGGCAGTTAAATCATCTACGTTTATATCTCTAATTAATCGATGTGACAGAATGACCCAGCGCTTCTAGACATTAACGACGTTTTATATTTAATGACAAAACTATTGATCCATTAAAATTTTTATAGAAATCCAAGTTATGAAATAAAAACTTGTAATTCGTCTTTTAATCTCTTAAAATTAGCAAACATTGCTAACCTTCAAAACATCACATAAATATTTTTTTACTAGCTGTTGCTCGCGATTTCGTCCCCGTGAAATAAAAAAAATATAAATGTTACTCACAGATCAATTACCTTCCTAACGGCGTAAGAATTTTTAAAATTGGCCCTGTAGTTTTTGTGTTATTTCAATACATACAAAAATACAAAGCTTTCCTTTAGGAAAGCTTTGTATTTTTGTATAAATATAATACCAGTAGTTTTTTAGTTATTTCAATACATACAAAAATACAAAAATACAAAGCTTTCCTTTAAATAATATTAGTATAGATTAGCTGTAGGTCGCGACTTCGTCTGCGTGAAATTAAAAAATATAGCTTATGTTACTCACAGATAAATTACCTTTCTAGTGGTAAAAGAATTTTTGAAATCGACCTAGTAATTTATGAGTTACTAGCTATCGCCCGCGACTCCGTTCGCGTGGATTAAAAAGAAAAACAAATATAAGAAGCCTATGTGTTCTTCCATATTATCCCCTACGACTATGCCAAATTTCATCTAGATCCGTCCAGCCGTTTAAGCTACAAACTCTAACAAACATCCATCCATCCATCTAAACTTTCGCATTTATAATTTTTCTTCATTATTATCATATTAATATGATATTTATATGATAACTAAGATTTCAATACGTATAAAAATACAAATCTTTGCTCTTTATAATCAGTATAGATAACATAGGCCTTGTCAATACAATTTTCTGCAATTCACAGATCAATGTAGGTCGTCAGCAAGCGTTCTCGAAATTTCAAGATGAGTATCGATTGAACCGGATCGAACCGGTTTGCGGCGGAAACCGTCGGATGTTGCTGAGATTAGCCATTGTAAAATGTGTTAGTTCGACCCTGGAATGAATTAGTAAACACCATGTAGGTTGTACTATCATACTTCATACTAATCATACTTCATACTAATATTATAAATGCGAATGTTTAGATGGATGGATGGATGTTTGTTAGAGTTTGTAGCCTAAACGGCTGAACAGATTTCGTTGAAACTTTGTATAGATGTAGAGGATAGTCTGGAAGAACACATAGGCTACTCACTTTTGTTTTTTTTAATTCCACGCGGACGGAGTCGCGGGCGAAAGCTAGTTTATAATAAATCAGTTAACTGAACGCATTATCTATTATTTCTTGTAATTATGCGTTTCTCATATAATACTAGACTATGTAACGTATATAAAAAAGTTTTCCGTTATTAGGCTAAGAATTTGTCCTATAGCGTAAAAAATAGTTAAGCGCAGGGACGTAATGAAAATAATAATTTAATATGAATTCAAAAAGCATGAATACAAGTCTTTTGTATTTACAGGACATAATTCGAACAATTCGTACATACAATAAAATAATAAAAATGTATTACAAAAAACGGCAGATGTGCTTGAAACAAATAGTAATTTTTTACTCTATAGGATATAATATAATGACAATTTTTTTTTACTATATGGTAAAAAAGTTAACCCTCGAAGTTTTTTCCTAGTTAGAGAAATCAGTAAGAAAAAAACTCCGGGGTGGTATTAACACGGGCGTATGCAAATAAGATTGAGAGGAATTCATCCACGGAATATGGTATTAAAAACAACGGCAGGGCGAGGGTTAACTCGGTATTCTGTCGACATTTGCGTATGGTTTTTTTTTTGTAAAAAAAGGGATTGTCTGCGCTTTCAAAAATGCCAAATCATTTTTAGATAATAGTTTTGATTTAATGCTTTAATTTTCATTATTAGAATTAAGTTCTTGAAAAGATTTGAATTCGTTCCGTTTCTTTCCAGGTGTTAAGACGCTTTCAGTGCTAATGTGATTTTTATATACAAAAGTGAACTTTGTAGGTGTCATTCAAGGCGCTCATTGTATTACTAGTAAGCTTGCTTAAGTAACTCATGAAATAACATTATTTAAGTCATCATCATCATCATCCTACTCCTGTAGGGTCGGCGCAACAGGTTTTTGTCCCTCAAATAACTCTATCATACGTCATCTCAGTCATCACTCCCTTTTTGATCATGTCACCTTTTACGCAATCCATCCATCTCTTTCTAGGTCTACCTCTACCGGTGTACCTCCACACTCATAACTAGTATAAACTAACATTATTTAAGTGACTATCAAAAAAATTATGTGATCCGCTTCTACTTCTTCATTTTCTCCTTTCTCTTATAAAGAATATCATCCAGTTTACTACATCATTCCAATTTATCAGACTGGAAAAGGGTCAAAATACTCGCTTGACAACAAAAACTACAATATCTATACTAATATTATAAAGAGGAAAGATTTGTATTTTTGTATGTATTGAAATAACTCAGAAACTACTGGGTCAATTTTAAAAATTCTTTCACCGTTAGAAAGGTAATTTATCTGTGAGTAACATAGGCTATATATTTTAAATTCACGCGGGCGAAGTCGCGAGCAAAAGCTAGTACGTTGTATTGTTGGCAACATTCATTAATATTTAAGGAAATTTCCTGTCGTTCATATAAGGTTTTATTAGGACTAAACAATATGGACACTTTCAATGGTGACATAAGGAAAAAATTGTACAAACGCATACGTGACCCGTAACAATGAAGAACGTCTTTGTCGGGATTCAGTGAAAAATACGAGGAAAACGCTGTCAATGACTCACGTAGGATTTCTACAGCTATTAAATTAGATTATACACTGCGAGTTTCCTATTAGCACCATTTAGTTTCTACTCGTATTAGAATTTTTGCAGTCGACAGAACTCTAAACAAAAGAAATTTCATCTTTAATCTAGACCGTTATTACCATTTCGAATTTCATCCAAATTGGTTTATTAATTCAAGTAATAATAATGTCTATTATATGGAAGTAAAATCACTAAAAAGATTAATAAATCTCTTTCCAAGAATTAAAAAAAAATAAAAAAAAAGATTTTTCCAATTTAAAAATTTCAACTAATCCAAGACACAAGTGAAACAATCTTACGCTCATTTACTGGAATCCGCATTCGCCGCTAAATTACTCTGAATCACTTATAAGTTCCATTTAATTACACGCAGCGTCTCTGTTTCTTTGTTTCAGCTCTGACGTAGTCTATCTATACTATACTAATATAATAAAGCGTAAACACACACTTCTTTGTTGCCTAAGATGTCAGTAATTACAGCATATTTTTGAATAATACTTTTTTTAATAAAAAGCCCTACACTTCGCGCTTTAGGCTATATATTTTCATGCCATTAAACTTAGGGGTAAATATTTTGGATAAAAACCCTAATGTGGGAAAGAGACCATAAGTTGCTGCCAACATCAAGGAAGCAAGGTTGCCATGGTTTGATATCATGTCATGTCATTTTGACATTTGCAATTGATAATTTGAAAAATGTAAACAATTTTTACAAATTTTTATATAATAATTTCACGCGGATGAAGTCGCATGGGAACAGCTAGTACTAATATAAAGAGGAAAGATTTGTGTTTTTGTATCTATTGGAATAACTCAAAAACTACTGGGCCGATTTCAAAAATTCTTTCACCATTAAAAAGCTACGTTATCAGTTAGTAACATAGGCTATATTTTTACATTTTTTTTAATTACACGCGAGGTTATGAGCAACAGCTAGTTATATTATAATTATGATAAACAAGTTGTTCGAAATTCAAATTTGAACACAAATGACGTCATTTCTAACTATCGAAGATCATAGAGTGGATATTAGTAGCACTTCTGCTGTTTTTGAATATTTTTAAACTATCAGAAACTTCAATTTCTAATAAGATTCTTTCTATAATCATAGGGAATTCAAAAACTGTTAGAACATACTCGATGATTAATGCTGAAACGACAATTAAATATGTAACCACGATTTAATTTCAAATTCTATTAACATTTTAACGGCTGTCAGATTGTCGGCGCTTACACACGAAGCAATTTAGTATTTAGCCGTTACTACTGAATGCTTTACACTTCTCTTTAAAATTTCGAGTAAATTACAGCATGTTTGAAGCCGTCAAATTTGTTAGCGTCCCCGGCAGGCGGGCTGGATGCAAATTCCACAATAAAAGTACCCGCATGGCTGACACTCAAGCCGAGAGTCCGCACTACCGCACTACTGTACTACCGGTCTATTGTTTTATTATAATAAAAGCGTTTTTTAAGAACAATACACTAATTGTGATCGGCGCCCCGCGTTCTCAACTCCAATTCTTTTATGTAAATTATTTTTTGAGTTCAACTATTGAATTAATGCGGGTGTTGTCGGGCACGTGTGCGCTGGCCTTGTTTCCGAGGCCTATTTTTTATTTTTAAACCGAGAATATAGGTCTACACGCCCATATGCACTAAGTACAATGCCTATGCGCTTATTGGTCTCGAAATTTAAAAATGGAACGCTATTTTTTTTTGTTTCGTGAGAATGTTTTGTTTCCAAAAGAGGTTTAATTTTTTTAGTCTATGCATTCAAATTATACAATAACGTGCATATCAATGCATTTTAATTCAAGAAAATACATTTAAAAATGAAATGTTCCAAACTGTAACGTTTTATGAGTAACATTATAAATTCAAATAAAAAATATTATATCACAACAACAGCATATAAAAAAAACCGAAGATTTATTAGATTGAGCAAAGCTTAAATAATAAAAATGCTGCACTTTTTATTAAAAAAAAAATATAATTAATATTCATAAATTTGAAAAAAAAATAGACAAACAAAATAACACTGTTTCCGCCCGGGATCGAACCGGGGGCCTTGTGCGTGTGAAGCACACGTGATAACCGCTACACTACGGAAACTTGATAACTGTGGTTGAATTTATGATACAGTTTAGTTTGTGAATGTTTTACATTAGTCAAAGATAAGCATTATCAGTTGACAATGAAGTTATTTAGGTTAAGGGTATTTAATTGGAATACCACCCGTATTATTGTTTAAATGATAAATGCAATTTTTTCTTTTGTTCTAAACAACTAACAAATTCATTTTCTCCTATTGAAAAGTTTAATGACTTTTTTGACGTTAAAAGGAGTAAATAAATACTATATTAGTCATGTGATTCCGATAATCGTTTTTAAATATTAACGTAACATCGATAAGTAATCGATCACGATTGCAAGAAGTATCATATTTTTATAAATCATCGTTCGTAGTTTAATAAAATAAACATGGGAAAATATTTTTGTATCAAGAATATTATTTTTAACTCCACCGTTGATTCTTATAAGAATATGACAAAAATACGTTAGTACTCTAAAATTGTTCAATATCTATCTATTATGATATGAAATATCAATTTAATTTAAACTACATTATAATTACAAAGGTCGTTATTAACTCGAATTCACATAGAAATGGATCGTCCTAAATACGTTATAAATATTTAAAACAACGCCCTCTGTGATTCGCAACCTTAAACCACTAGCTGTTTCCTAGGATAGACACCCATCAGTCACAAACATAAAATACGTCGCCCACTATTCATTAAAAGAGACAGAGCGAGAGAGAGAGAGAGAATGAGAATTAAATGTCTCAGATTATTCAATGCTTTTATAAAATCTACTTAATACGCAAATACCTGCTTCTAGAAGTTACAATATAATAAGTTTTAAAAGACCAGACAAGTTCGACTACCGTAGAACTAACCGGTCTGTACGCCGAACATTAGAAAATTATGTAAATTTTATCTTATATTAACTTTATAACGATTTCAAATAGACGCAATCTCCTTACAAGGGCTTGAGATAGGCCGAAGCTTCGCAATCAGGTATTTGATAGGACGGAAATATAAAACTCGTTAATGTTTTGCATATATATAGTTAATTAAATGCAGTTAGTTAACTTGATACAAGATGATAAGAACAATATAATAATTAATAACGAATGATTTTACTTCGGTTGTTAGTGTTAATGACTTTACTAATAGGTGACCGATAAGTTCTTCCTGATTTTCGATAGTTAGTGTAAAAGAGACCTAATCTATACTATCTATACTATTATAATAAAGAGTAAACACACACTTCTTTGTTGCCTAAGATGTCAGCGATTACAACATATTTTTGAATAATTCTTTTTTTAATAAATAGCCCTACACTTTTTTTTTTTAACGTAAATAAACCAGCGCTTGACCTCGACTCCACCTAAGTTAAGTGAAGACGAAGAAGACTTACGTCACGCTATAGGCTATATATTTTCACATCATTAAACATAGAGGGTAAATATTTTGGATAAAAACCCTAATCTGGGAAAGACACCATAAGTTGTTGCAAACATCAAGGAAGCAAGATTGCCAAGGTTTGTCATGTCATATCATTTTGACATTTGCTATTGATAATTTGACAAATGTAAACAATAAATAAAATTTTCATAATTTCATGCGGATGAAGCCGCACGAGAACAGCTAGTATATTATAACGAGTTGTCGCCCGCAACTCCGTCCGCGTATATTAAAAAATATATATCACCATTCTAGAGATACGTAGTAAGAAACATCAATCCATTTGAACTTTTGCATTTATAGTGGCTCGGAGCGTACCCTGAGTTAGGGTGACTAGGCCATAATCAACCACGCTGCACTGCAGGTTGACTTCACACATATCTTTAAATTTCTTCGCCGATATTTTTTTTTGTTATATTATAAGGTGGCAAACGAGCAAGCGGCCACCTGAATCCACCGAAATGAAAAGCGACCGCTGCCCATAAACATCCGCATTTGCAGATGCGTTGCCTACTCTTAATTGACGGAAGAGTTGACGCACATAAAGAGGATATTTCCCCTTCCTATGAGTCACCTCCACCGTCAAATCCACTTTTCCTTCCCATCCTGTCCTCTTAAGAAAAGGGTGGAAAGGGAAAGGGACTAAAATTAGGCCTCCGGCACCAAATTATGGGCAGGCATCACATGTTTTCCTTCACCGTAAGAACGTAGGGTAAATTATGTACATACTAGCTTTCGCCCGCGACTTCGTCCGCGTAGAATTAAAAAAAACAAAACTGAGTAGCCTATGTGTTCTTCCAGACTATCCTCTACGTCTGCCAAATTTCATCGAAATCCGTTCAGCCGTTTAGGCTACAAACTCTAACAAACATCCATCCATCATCTAAACTTTCGCATTTATAATATTAGTATGATTAAAATCGAAAATCATTGGTATTACAGGTATAAATAGACATTCTGAATAGTCAATACAATGCTCAGTGTAACAGCGTGTATAAAAATGGCAAACATAATGTTATCACTTTGTATTCGCGCCGTTCAATCTTTCGTGTTTCTCCGCTTGTAAACAAGTTGGATACATCGCCGCTAGCAGACGATAATAAATACAAAATAAAACGTTTTATCGATATTTTTATCAAAGAATATCTAAGCATTTTAATTTTACAGCATTCAATGCCGGTTTCTCAGCTCCTTTTATCCATTTGTTAGTGTTTTTGGTTCGATAACTTCATGAAATGCGTTTCCGAGTTAACTTGAGTTTAACTCCGTTGAAACTATTTTTTTTTTTTTTAAGAGTGGGAATGCGTTACGCATCCCAGGTGCCTTGGGGAGAGACACACAGGGTATGTGGGACTCTCTCCTCATCCCTGCCCAAAAGTGAAGGAACGTGGAGCCTACCCACTAAACCCCCTCTGGTTCCCTCGACTTCACCGTTCACCGGGGCATGGGCACATGTTAATATTCATCACACACCCCGATGGTGATGGTTGTGGACCTCCTCATAACTTAGATCAACCTAACACTAATGAATCACTAGGTAACTAGGAAACTTCAGCAACCTAGCATCAATGGTAAAACACAGGCTTTTACAAAAAGATATAAGAATTACTATGGAAGCGTAATAGGCTAACAAACCCATCAAGAAATAATAGTTAATGAAATTGTTAATGTTTTAACGATAAAAAGACCAAATGTTTTTGTAAGATACGTGATTTGAAGTTGGAGGCATTACATTGTCTAAAAGCATTGTATAATACAACTAGCTGTTCCCATGCGACTTCATCCGCATAAAATTATGAAAATTTTATTTTGTTGTTTACATGTGTCAAATTATCAATTGCAAATGTCAAAATGACATGACGATGACAGACCATGGCAACCTTGCTTCCTTGATGTTGGCAGCAACTTATGGTCTCTTTCCCACATTAGAGTTTTTATCCAAAATATTTACCCCCTAAGTTTAATGGTGTGAAATATATACCTAGTCTAAAGCGTGACGTAAGTGTAGGGTTTTTTTTATTAAAAGAAGAATTATTCAAAAATATGCTGTATTTGCTGACATATTAAGCAACAAAGAAGTGTGTGTTTACGCTTTATTATAATAGTATAGATAATTTATTGACATTAAAGATGTCTGCGTAGACGTAAAGTCGGATCGGTCGTTTGTCGGGTTGTTTGACGCTGTATTAATGAAGAGTCACTTCATAGAGAAATTTGCATTGTAAAGACGTAGGCATCACACATGTTTGATCGACAAATGACACAGCAATACTTAGGGCAGAATAGTAAAACGTAATTTAAATAACAGCGTCTTAAATGAAGGCCACGTTTGACTGCTAATTTCTTACTTTGACGTCTATTAAATTATAAGCGTACTAAGCTAAGTTTTTAAGATTCGTTTCAGTATGTGGCCGTTAGTGGCGTAGCTTTAGTGTAGATACCTTTAGTGTGGATTTACTGTGACCTATTTACTAAGGGACAGAATAATTTACTACTAGCTTTCGCCCGCGACTTCGTCAGTGTAATTGAAAAAAAAAACAAAAGTGAATAGCCTATGTGTTCTTCCAGATTATCCTCTACGTCTATACCAAATTTCATCGAGATCCGTTCAGCCGTTTAGGCTACAAACTCTAACAAACATCCATCCATCCATCCATCCATCCATCTAAACTTTCACATTTATAATATTAGTAAGACTAGCTTTCGCCCGCGACTTCGTCCGCGTGGAATTGAAAAAAAAAAACAAAAGTGAATAGCCTATGTGTTCTTCCAGATTATCCTCTACATCTATACCAAATTTCATCGAGATCCGTTCAGCCGTTTAGGCTACAAACTCTAACAAACATCCATCCATCCATCCATCTAAACTTTCACATTTATAATATTAGTAAGAGTAAGATTAGTAAGAAGTAAGATTAGTAAGATTTAAGAATTCTAAGTGCTTAGGAGTCATATCCATTAACGAATATAACCAGTTTATTTCTGTTACAATGTACTTCAACACATCAAGTTGCGGGACAATCTGAAATGGTCGGTCGTTAAGATGAAAACGTCTACTTCAAAGGTCACGGAGATAGCTAACGGCGAAAGTAAAAACTCGACGGACATTTTATAGCTCCCCTTTAAAAGATATTCTGATAGCATAAAGTGGAATTTTAAGACTGAATTTTACAATCTTACAATGTTCACATGACACTTTACTTTTACACGACAAAAATACTAAAGGTTTATTATATAGATTTCTCATACTAAAACTACGCTAAGGGGTACGTTTAGTACTAATGAAATTTCAATATTTAAATACGATATCTACATCTATACTAATATAATAAAGCGTAAACACACTACTTCGTGGCGTAAAATGTCAGCTATACCAGCATATTTTTGAATAATTCTTTTTTTAATAAAAAGTCTTACACTTACGTCATGCTTTAGGCTATATATTTTCACGCCATTAAACTTAGGGGTAAATATTTTGGATAAAAACCCTAATGTGGGAAAGAGACCATAAGTTGCTGCCAACATCAAGGAAGCAAGATTACCATAGTAACGTATTTGGTATTTTGACATTTGCAATTGAGAATTTGACAAATGTAAACAATAAAATAAAGTTTTTATAATTTAATGCGGATGAAGCGGCATGGGAACAGCTAGTCATCCTTCATACTAATATTATAAATGCGAAAGTTTAGATGGATGGATGGATGGATGGATGTTTGTTAGTGTTTGTAGCCTAAACGGCTGAACGGATTTCCATGAAATTTAGTATAAATGAAGAGGATAGTCTGGAAGAACACATAGGCTACTCACTTTTGTTGTTATTAAATTTCACGCGGACGGAGTCGCGGGCGAAAGCTAGTAAGTTATATGTGTAGACCAGTAGCTATTCTGCGAGTAATAAAATCTCATTTACAAGTACGATTGAACGCGTGCTTAACGCTTACGCTGGACTATGGATTACACCGGCCAGTCTATTTCCTCGAAGAATCCCAGTAACCCTATTACGTTGCGTACATTTTCCAGCTAAGAAATGTACTTAGATGAATACAGATGTGCACTACTGTATACCATGAATAAATGTTCTTCACGATTGTCTATAACTTAGTTTTAACTATTCATATAATTTTAATTATCTTGACGTATACAAAATCGTGGCAATAACTATTTTAATGTACATTTTTACTGTCTAGAACAAGAACAAAATCAGTACATCGAACTTGGATTTTATTAGATTTTTAACATCGCAAACGAGGTGCTTACACGTGCCGTCCTTGATCGTGGTTTTATTTTTAAACTTGAACGTGTAAATGTCAACTGTTCTATAACCGTGGATTTCGACTGCCTTCACACTTCTATTAACATATATTTCAGTCTCTTTTTCTTCTTAAGAGAATGAAAGAAACAAAAGCATGTTATAACTAGTGTAACAGCAGTGAAGTTCTACGGTAAGAACGCGAACAAAAGTGGCCGCGCGTTGTCAATGTGAATCGAATCTTAAACAAGTCACGCCGCAGGACGCAGTAAGCTTGACGACCAGCTATCATGGATTTTACGACCTCGTCACACGGTTTCAAACCACGCGTTAATATCAACACCGTCGACAAATACCTGCTAGAGAAATATAGTGAAATAATCGATATTTGTTACACCTAACCAAAGTTAAAACGATAGCAATGGTTATAGATTGCACAATTAGGTAATCTTTAATCTTAGTTGACTTTGTAACCGAAGAAATTTGTGGACATTTAAGAATCTATAAAGGTAACTATAGTTTAAGTATGCAAAACCGGTTAAGATTGTTTACAGTTTTCTGGATGAAGTTATGAACTTAACTGCACATTAATGAACGATGTTTTTCAACTTGTAATTAAAGAGAGATATTCTAAGAAACGAGACATTAAACAAAATGGTAATAATAGCCAACGTAAGAAACAGACAAGACTACCATATAACCTCAAAATTACGTCATATCTTGTGCATCATTAGCTACAATATTCCCCTTTAATATGCGATATTAACAAATTTCGTGAGCCCTAATTTTCTGCCTAATTAAATACTTAACAAAGTGATTAAAACTGGTGCCAACCTGCGAGGAAAATGGGCAAATTTCCTAAATTTCTCGGTCACATAAATTCCCTGTTTAGATGACCTTAAAAATTTAGGATGCCTAACGGAGCACGAAATATACGCTCCAATGATGCGGCTGCCGTGACCAGACTCAGTTCAATGAATCAATAATGTTCTCGAAATAACTATTAGAGATGTGACAATTTACAAGATATTGTTATCATGTTATTTAGGCATTTAACAATTTACTTTAAATAAATTCAATCAGAAAATATTATTGATTTTCTTATTTAACCGTCTCTTCAGTCTTTGGAGTAATATAAATAAAACTGGTCCTTCGAGCACGATTTTTTTCAATTTATTACAATATTAGCTTTCGCCCGCGACTTCGTCTGCGTGGAATTAAAAAAAAAACAACAGTGTTTAGCCTATGTGTCCTTCCAGACTAACCTCTACATCTATACCAAATTTCATCGAAATCCGTTAAGCCATTTAAACTACAAAGTCTAACAAACATCCATCTATCCATCTAAACTTTCGCATTTATAATATTAGTATGATATTTCCATATTTGATGATTATTCATAATTATTTCTATAGATATTGAGCGTTAAAAACCAGGTGGTTCTAAAACGGTACGAAATCAATAGCACTGTAACATAAGACGTGTAAGCGACATACATTACAGGGAATAACGTCAAAGGGAAGTCATCTAAATACTAAATGCGCACTGAAAGTGAATACATCGGCTAGATTAAGTTTAGAGGGCTTCGCTTGCATTTCTCACAGCTGGATGAATGTGCGCATTCAACTGTGAAATTTCAAACGGATTCGGAGGGAAAAGCAAGTTAAATTCCCGGTAAACGTTATTTTTATTGTCGAATCATCTAGTATATTAATGAATGGATAGAGAAATATTTGTTACTAGCTTTCGCCCGCGACTCCGTCCGCGTGGAATTAAAAAAAACAAAAGTGAGTTGCCTATGTGTTCTTCCAGACTATCCTCTACGTTTATGCCAAATTTAATCAAGATCCGTTCAGCCGTTTAGGCTACAAACTCTAACAAACATCCATCCATCCATCCATCCATCCAAACTTTCGCATTTATAATATTAGTAAGAAGTAAGATAGGTATCTCCAAATCTGTTAAACGAATTTCGATGTTTGACGTAGTCTGGAGTCGTGGCTTACTAAGTAATCTTACTAGTATTATAAATGCGAAAGTTTAGATGGATGGATGGATGTTTGTTAGAGTTTGTAGCCTAAACTCCTGAACGGATTTCGATGTAATTTGTCATAGATGTAGAGGGTAGTCTGGAAGAACACATAGGCTACTTTGTTTTTTTTAAATTCCAAGCGATCGGAGTCGCGGGCGAAAGCTTGTTTTTTAATAAGACAAAAGCATCAGAGGCACATACTATAACTAAAAATCATTTTTTTGCGTTAGTTTAAATCAGTATATCAAATAAATTAATCTCCAAAACTTTCATTTTATAGGTATATTTGATGTAATACATACCATCTTTACTAAGCACATACTCGTATGTACATATGTGTTTATACTTCCCGGACGTATTAATCTAGAAACCTTACAAAATTTCGTATACTCTTGCATTCTAAGAAAGGGCTGACGAATTTTTAATTAATTAATAAAGACGTTTGAAAGGGTTGAGTTAATTAATAACATTAGTTTTTAACAAAGGTAGTCGTTTAACAATTTCTTATATGAATGTGCCAACCCCTACAATACCACGACCACGCAGAAGACTGGCATGAATTGTAAGTCATTCTGCATTTCGTATAAGTGTGCGTATTCACAGAACAAATTTAAGTCCTCATCCCCTTCTACCCAAAGGGACGTATAGGCGTTAAAGAATGACAGGCAGTGCATCTGTAAACCCAGATGTCTATATGCAACAATTATTTTGATATTTTGGCGAATTCTGGTGACCGCTCCCTTGTCATCTTTTACTATAAAATATCTCCTACTAGCTTTCTATGTGGTATTAAAACAACAAAAGTAAGTAGCCTATGTGTTCTTCCAGATTATGCTCTACATCTATGCCAAATTTCATCCAAACCCGTTTAGCCGTTTAGGCTGCAAACACTAACAAACATCCATCCATCCATCTAAACTTTCGCATTTATAATATTAGTAGGATACATATGTCATATCTATTTAAAATAATTACTAACAAATTAGTACTTCTGTAGCTAAAATCAGTTACAGTTCTTAAATAAAATCGCGTTCTTATGTATAAATATTTAATTCGTTAATTCTAATTTAATACCATTTTGTCATCAGGTGGGCATTTATTCCCTTCTCCAAACGGCACTAAAACGAGAGACAAATTTAAAGACATCGTGTATCCACATTAAGATTTCGATGCAACCAATTTAATAAGACCTTCCCAACCTTTCCAGTTCATTCGTGTTATACTAATTTAATTAGAAAATTCTCTGTAACCGAGTGTCAAATTATAATGGTGATAGTTTTACAACTTCGGTGACGCAATAGGTAAGAAATAAAAGTTCCAACTGAGGTTGTAAAAGTTTTTATTAACTTAACTGAAATAGAAACTGAACTAGGGTTTTACGATCACTTGTAGATTGAGAATTTCGTATATATTTAAATTTTGTTTCATTAGTTAAGAAATATGACAATTATGTAGGGGATTAACAGTGTTTATGATACTACTTGATAAGAGTTTTGTAATAACAAAGAATGCGTAATGGCGTACAGTCTAAAGAATTTAATTCCCTTCCCATTTAGAATATAATACACTGTTACATTAGAGGAAGTTTGAAAGTAGCGCCAGTGGTGGAGAAATTGAGAAGCAAAAGGTTAGCGTGGTATGGACATGTTATGCGACGAGACGATAGAGACATAAATCAGAAAGTGTTAAGAATGAATGTGGATGGCTACAAAGGAAGAGGAAGACCGAAGAAAGTTTGGATGGATTGTGTGAAAGAGGATATGCTTAAGAAAGGAGTGGATTTAGATATGACGGCTGATAGATATGTATGGAAGAGCAGCACATACTGTGCCGACCCTCCATAAGGGGTAAGGGCAAGTTGATGATGATGACGCTGTTACATTAAATGTTATAGTTTTTCACGTATGTTGCCGTAAATGTTATAGTTTTTTACGTATAAGACTTCGACCTAAGGGTAGCAATACACATACTTGCAGCTGACACTTTTATGAAAGCCAGCAAGTGCTAGCTTCAGGCATATGTAAACGTTAACTGGAATGCAAGTATCTAGAATACACACGATATTTGAATTAGTGACATCTACCGGTAATTTGTGACACATCTCTTCTCGTACGGTCGCATGAAGTGGCAATGGCTAGCTCCATTTAATTTGGATGTATTCTGGCCCTAATTGCATTGTGAGTGTCAAATTGTGTTTCAACTAAATGAGTAGGAAATAAATTTCTTCGACTATACAGTTTAAAAAGTCAATTTTAATGTACAATAACTAGACTTTGTATTCACTAATATTATATTTGATAAAAGGTCGTTAACCTCTAAAACTGTTAGATTATTTTAAACTTTCAAAGTTTCGTGTTTTAATTCCGTTATTTTCATAGCGGTAGCAAAAAGCGTTATTAATATCGATATTAGAATTTCAAATCGAATATATTTACGTTATTTATTGATCAATAAAGCCAACAGAATAAAATAACTGTGAATGGATAAACTAACACAGTTTATAAAACACTGCTGGTGGCAAACCATTCGGAAATCAATAAACAGTAAAAATATCGATTCGTTCAATGAATAAATTAAAAAATAAACTTATTAGCATTCGATTAGAAAAGTTGCTATATAAGTAACAATTTTTATAACTAACTTTTGACCCATACTAAATTACAATACTATTCAAAAAGTAGAACTACATCTTCGTTACCCTGCCATCTAGTGGCTTTATGGTAAAAACATGTTTTCGTTTTCTCTGGCTATTCTTCTTGTCCTATATTATTGCAACAAAGGGTTTATCATGAATATTTTATGACAGTTGTGAGAACGTAATCGTAAAGTTATCAACAAAAAATATGTATATTTGTTGATATGCTTTATAAATCGGATACTAAGTTTTGTCGAATATGACATTACGAAATATCAAGATTCGTGTTAAGCCCTCTGTTCCAAAAGCGTATTTAAAGCATGTACACAGCGGAAGTTAAACTATCGCACAACTGTTTAGTCTCCCTTTGATTCCTACGAGCTTATATGCTATGAGCTACTCGATTTTTAGTTGTGCGACTAAACAGTTGGCTGCGAAACAATCGACAATCGCATAACAGTTGTGCGATAGTTTAGTCAAAGGTGTGCGCCCGCTCTTAGTTGTCAGGTAATTGTACTGAAGTCGTTTCCATTGTAACTCTGGTATTTATTCTTTTGTTTTAAAACTCTTGTTTCTTCTTTCCTTGTTTTGTTTCGACCCTGGACAGCGACGTGCGTGTTTCCAGGTCAGAGCAATCCGTCTGACAGCCGCCCCCAGCGCTCGCGTTCTCTTGCATGTCTTTATTTAGAAGACGTATTCTGCAACAAAAAAATGAAATGTTTTTATTTCGATATTAAGGGATACAGGTTTGTGATCTTTATTAGAAAAATAAGATGACTTTTATTAAAAATCTCTTGCAACTCAACATTTAATGTAGTTAAAGAACTATTTTCTTTATTATTGTTATGGTTTCTTGTAATAAATTGTTACATGGACATAGGTAGGAAATTGAGAATCTGAAATTTTACAACAAATTGCCATAAATCAAATAAAAAGTCTAGATTTTTTCTACGTTAATCGCATCTATTTTAAATACATTTTTAAAGATTAGTCTTAGAGACGATTTCTCACTTTTTTATTATTTTTTTAACATCAGAGAATGTCCCTACATATCGACGCGTGTCGTGTATTCACGCGTGCAGGGTGTCCGTCACGGCGCCGGCGCGTTGTCGTGACGTGGCGCGCGACCGTGAGCACCCGCGCTTACATTGTAACGATGTCTATTTGGTAATTGTTTTGATGAATTGTTCTTGCATAGTCATTATTGATATCGAAAGTTAATATTGATGACGTCATAGTGTATTTCTAAAGAGTGTAATTGTAGGAATAGGCGAAGTTTGTCTCGTTGCAAAAAACATGGCAATTACGTGGAACACCGCGGATTTTCGCTAATGTATAACACATAAAACTTCTTATAAAAACAAGTTAAAAGAGTATTTACATTTAAATATTTTAAAAATAAATTTAAAAGTAAAAATGTGTGCTTATGGTTCATATCAATATTAAAATGTAAAACAGCGAAGGGAAACGACCTCGCGACTAATATTTCATTGTCATGAAGCCGCTGCAAATGACCGCTGGTGTGTATTTTTTTTAATTTATACCACAGATAATTCATACCTTTTTCGTTCGGAGCCAAAAATGTCACATCTGCCCACAATAACATATTATTAAAATTATAATAAAATACGACTCGCGTAGGTTTCTAACGTTAAGTACAGTCAGCTGAATAAATAGGTAGACGTTTACAAAACTTTTATAGGCTTTTGGTGTAAAAAAATTCACATATACACTGGCGTGTTTTCATTGTCGGAAACATGCGAAAGCGTTATACATATTATGGAAACCAAGATCGTATAGAAGTTTTTGAAACCTTGGGGTAATTGTTTAAATATTAAGTAGCGGACTGTACACTCGAGGAATTATTTCCTATGAATTTCAGTATATCAGATTAAGATGCAATTAGGACGAAAATTTGTCACAGTAACATAGCTGATTATTTATACATATATGTTGTTCTAAATGGTAGGCGATTTTAATTCTTTGTAAAGTCGCGTACATAATCAAAATGGACATGTCTACTACACTACATGTGTCAATAGTCGAAATTCTTTATATCGATACGGACATCAAATGCAATAAAAGTTAATCGTGTAGCACACAACTGTACAGATCGCAGACAAGAGATAAATCATAGTGACATAAAAGTATAAATATTCAGTAGTCGAACGTTTTTGTACACGTGTATATTTAATTGCCAACTTTAGAATACAACTTTGTAGCGCAATATACTAACGTTCTTCTAAAAATACGTTATTTTTTTATACAAAGGCAAGGTGCTAAATATAAACCGCACAAATATCCAGAAGGAATCCAGAACAAAGAAAAACATTTTGTACGTAAAGTAGTTGATGAAGAGATCAAGAACGAAATAAAAACTAAAAGAAGTCAAATTTCTACTCAATTTCACAACATCGATATCATATCATAATTCATATTAATATTATAAGTTAGCCGTTGCCCGCGACTTTGTCCACGCAATATTAAAAGTATTAATAAAAAGTAGCCTATAATATGCCCGTCTATGTCAGCTACCCTTCATTGAAGGTCCGGTCGAAATCGGCCCAGCCGTTTCGGAGATTATACGGAACAATCGCGACTTGCGGACAGACAGACAAAAAAAATGTGATTTTCGTTATCAGCAACGCAAATACATCATCTTCCCGAAATCTGGAATTTTTCTTTTGATTTTACAAACAGACACACCAATTTTATTATATGTACAGATACGAAAAACTAATTATTACTTATAGTTAATTGATTTAAATCAATTTAATATAATCAAGTGTCCATCACACACAATGAACGTTCATTAGCCGATGTCCGAAATTGTATCCGGGATTCATGGGCCGTGGAGTTTTTGTTACCATTTGTGGGCCACGGCGATAGTTCCCTTCGGTAATTGTGTATTGTTAGTCTATTTTATGTTGATTGTGTCGGCCGATAGCGTCTCAACGGCACTTTACAGATTAGATAATAATAAAACTGTGAGCAGCTACGGCTATTGCGAGTCTGCGAGCCGTGTCATTATATTGCTTTAGACAAAAGAGGTTTCATGTACGTCACGGATCGTAAAACTATATGTCATAATACGGATAAATTAAAACAAACAATGCCTATTGGAGTACCGTAATAGGAATGGTTTTGAACTCGGTTTTTATATGATAAAAGGCAAACGAGTGGCTATCTGGATTCGTCGAAAAAGAAAAGCGACCACTGCCAATAAACATCCGAAATTGCAGATGCGTTGCCTACCCTTAGAGACACACACACACCTTTGAGTACCTATCGCACAAATGTTCTGCGATTGTCGATTGTTTCGCAGTCAATTCAACTGTTTAGTTGTACGACTAAAATCGAGTAGTGTGCGCTCCATATAAGCTCATAGGAATCAAAGCGAGACTAAACAGTTGTGCAATAGTTTAGTTTCAGATTAGCGCACGCTCTTAATCGACGAAGGAGACGCACTTAAGGATATTTACCATTCCTATGCGTCTCCTCCATCAATTCCACTTATTTAAGGAAAAGATGGGATGGGAAAGAGACTAAAATTAGGCCTCTGGCACGCACGTTCATCAGACGAAATACTTTATTCTCGCCTGTCTTCTGTGTGGTCGTGGTATTGCGTGTGGCGAGTTGGTACAATCTTGCGAAGATGTTAAATCTGGCTACCACTGTTTAGCTATATCCTTGTACATCAACTCAAAATCTCAAATCAAAACAACGTATATATCCTAGAACAGGAAGGAACAGGATAGATATCAGGGTTTGGCAGTAAGTAGAAATCAAATTATAATAAGTGTTAGTTAGCTATAATGGTTGAATTTCGTCTAATTAACCATCAATGTAGTTGGTTGCATTGAATGCGGCAGCCGGTCGCCGCGGGAAACAGTGCGGCAACAAAACGCCGGATGCACAGGGCGGTCCGCGCATTGTCATTCCGAAGCTCGTTACTTTTTATACTCGGTGCCCATATTTTACGGACAAACCTTTAAATTGTTCCGGAAACTAATCTAGCACTTAATAGGTTTAATGGATATTGACTCTTACAATCGCCTTTAGAATTTCGTAAGACGTGAGATGGTATATTGACGTGTTACCGATAGAAACCACGAGAGCTATAATCATACTTAAGTTTTAATATATTTATGTGACATTTATTTTTTACTAGCTTTCGCCCGCGACTCCGTCCGCTTGGAATTAAATAAAAAAACAAAAGTGAGTAGTCTATGTGTTCTTCCACACTATTCTCTAGATGTGTACCAAATTTCATCAAAATCTGTTCAGTCGTGTAAGCCACAAACTCTAACAAACATCAATCCATCCATCTAAACTTTCGCATTTATAATATTAGTATGATAGTATTTTAAGCAGATCCAATAACGTTCCGATCATTTTCAATACACGACTATTTTATCGATTTGTTATTCTTCTAATTTTTATCCAATCTATTAGCATTCCATTAGCTCACATTTGGAGGTTAAGTTCATTGAACTTTTTTTAGTATGGTTTATGGACAGTCGAAATGATCACCCTACAAAAGTAACAAAAGCTATTGTCTCAATGATATTACAAAAATTATAATTTACCTGTTTCTATGTTCCTTAACCACTCATTAGCAGCCGCTGGTTCCGTCCCTTTCCGTTCAGATTTACGCAATTCCTAATTGAGTTTCATTGTTTACATCCCTTTGTTGCGTCTCGCTTTGCCTGTTTTTCTTTTTGTTATCGAATGACTATTTGACATCGTTCGTAATTTAAGCCCTTTGATGTGTAATTGGTTCGGAATATTTTTAAATTTTAATTAATTTATGTTTTTGAGCGCAGTTGGTTTCTAGTTGTAAATAAATGTAGAATTATTTTCTTTATTATAGACTGTTTTTATTACTAGCTGTTGCTCGTGACTTTGACTGCGTGAAATTAAATAATAGTAAAAATATAGCCTTACTCAGTGATAACATAGCTTTTTAATAGTGCAGAAATTTTTTAAATCGGTCCAGTAGTTTTTGAGTTATTTCAATATATACAAAAATCCAAAAATACACATCTTTCCTCTTTATTATATTAGTATAGAAGAATAGTTTGTTTCCAGTTTAATGCGAAGTTGGTATTGAAATAGGATTCCTCAATGCTTCGCGTTAGTTTATTAACTTTTATCTGACAATACTCAATAAAGTATCGAAACGTATCTATTTAAAACAAGCAATAAATATTGAAAAAACCGATAATACTAAGATATTAGCAGTTTAAAATTATTAACAGAAAATTTTCTTAACCAAAACATGTCAAAATTTGTAAAGAATGACTCAAAATTAGTAACTCATCATAAACCAGTTAGAAGTTGACGTTAAACATAAAAAATGTCTTCCATTCACGTTTATTTTGTGTCATTTACAACAATACAATGTAATATTTAAACTATTAATATTATAAACGATTCCATTTACATTTCGATTTGGATTTGTAAAACAAACTTATATTTACCGTTGGAAAAATACAGACAATCGAAATTTGAACATTTAAAGATACTAAAAGAACGATTGGTTCTTCGAAATGATTTAAAGAGGTACAAAGTTTGTTCCACCGTACATTTGTAAAGGGTCAATGAACTTTCGTAACGACAGTTTAGAATTCTCAGCGCGTGGGCCGGAGCCGAAATAATAGGCCCTGAGCACACGTCCCTTGTGCCGACTACAATGGTCTATAAATATTGAAAAAAAAAAAACAGATAATCTATTGATATCGTTTGATATTCTAACTATGTGGTCACTTTGTATGCTTTCGCTGTCGGGTTGTATGGAGCGATGACGCGAATATCTGCTTATGAAATACGTAATCTATACTAATATAATAAAGCGTAAACACACACTTCTTTGTTGCGTAAGATGTCAGCAATTACAGCATATTTTTGAACAATTATTTTTTTAATAAAGAGCCCTACTTACGTCACGCTTTAGGCTGTATATTTTCACGCTATTTAACTTAGAGGGTAAATAATTTGGAAAAAAAACCTTCATGCGGGAAAGGTACCATAAACTACAAGCTGCCAACATTAAGGAAGCAAGGTTATTATGGTAACGGCAATTTAGACATTTGCAATTGAGAATTTGGCTAATGTAAACAATAAAATAAAGTTTTTATAATTCCATGCGGATGAAGCCGCACGGGAACAGCTAGTGTTTAATGTATGCCAAACGCAGTGCATATGTCGTATGGGCATGGGAAGACGATATTCAGATGTGTACTCCTTAAAAATTTATGAATACGAATTGCTTAATTAGTTTACTTTTGACACGGACAATGTGCTTAATATATTATGAATATTAATATTATAAAGGTGGGTATACATGCTACAAAAATGGAGAACCTTGCTTGCCAATTCATGACCGAAACAAACCCACCTTCTTCTTGTAGCTACTTGCAAGCCAAGTATCTGTCACGTTCCAGTAGCATACAAATGTCAGCTACTGGTATGTTCTCACCTCTAATACTTTCGAATACAATGTCCTGTCTAAGATATTTGTGAAGTGCGAGTAAAAAAAATCAGAAAGATGACTCTACTTTTCCTAACTCTTCAACAACTCTATCATACAAAATATAGGTTACAGGGACTAGAAGTCGTAATCATCATCATCCTCCTTATATTCTCCCGTAGGGTCGGCGCGACAGGTTTTTGTCCTCCAAATAACTCTATCATACGTCATCTCAGTCATCACTCCCTTTTTGATCATGTCACCTTTTACGCAATCCATCCATCTCTTTCTAGATCTACCTTTACCGGTGTACCCTTCCACACCTCCTCGTAATGTAATTCTCGGTTAAATATACCTTAGGATACTAACTTCTCTGAATTTAAAATATAAAAGTTATGTATGTAGATGTCGGATTTCCCAAGAAATGCGACAACACATTCCGATCCGCTCTCGGAGTTTTCAGAGGGAAAACCATGGAGTTGTTTTATTTCAATAATGTAATGTTTTACTTTTTACTCCCTCATTTATTGTAAAGTCTTAAAGCGGATAAATAACAATTTAACTTAAATAATATAATATGTTCATTTAATCGATATACAATCATACTATTATAAATGCGAAAGTTTAGATAGATGGATGGATGTTTGTTAGAGTTTGTAGCCTTAACGGCTGAACAGATTTCGATGAAATTTGGTACAGATGTAGAGGATAGCCTGGAAGAACACACAGGCTACTTACTTTTGGTTTTTTTTAATTCCGCGCGAACAGAGTCGCGGGCGAAAGCTAGTTCTTTAATTATTCCGCTATCTAAGCCTATTTCAAGAACGAACGTTAGAAATCTGAAATTTAACTATAAATTTTCTTTTACTTAAAAAAATATAAATTTAATAGTAAGATACAATCTTAAAAGTATTATCTGCTTGGTGAGTACTTGAAAGTAACTTCATACAACGTTCTTTATTGTAGAGTCAAAAAAAGTGATTATGATTATGATAGTAGTACAATTATGGTAAGAGCGGGCGCATACCTTTGACTTAACAATCGCACAACTATTGTGCGATTATCAATTGTTTCTCAGTCAATTCAACTGTTTAGTAGCAGTTTAGTAGCACATCTAAAAAACGGAGTAGTGTACAGACCTCCATATACGCTCATAGGAATAAAAGCGCGACTAAACAGTTGTGCGGTAGCTTAGTTTCAGGTGTGCGCACGCTCTGAAACTAACCAGTAAAACAGCATTTTTATTTACATTTACAAGCGAGGTAAAACAGCCAATTAGATTCTTATGACACAGTTAAAGATTTTATTGTAAATAAGTATTTAAACTGTTAACGGTTTTGTTCGTTTGATAGAGCTTGACTATGTGATAGCCGTTTCGAGATTTAGACAAGTTATTTACATTTAAAGTCCCGTTAAATCATTGTAAAATGTACTTTAGTACATTGTTATAAGGTTTAGAGTTGATTTTATTGACTGTATAAATAAAATTGTCGCTGTGTTCAATGTTTTACCAATTTTGGTCGTGTTAAAGGTTATGTGTCGTAACTTTGTTTGTTGCATGTTCCGTGTTGTTTCACTATGACCGCTATTGTCTTGTATGTCTGTGGGTACTTTTACAAAACGTTTACGAGCTATCCGTTGTAAACAGTTCAATCTCTTGTGCGATCCCTATAAAGAACTCTTTTTGTAGAATATGTCTAGTGTCATACCACGATTATATGCCTTTTTTATACCTCTAACTATTTCAGTAAACGGTTGCAAGTAACAGTAATAATTCTTAAAAAGTGTTATAAAATATGGGTTGCATAATAATTTTAGGTTTACTGAATTAAAAACAAATGTCTATCTTAGAGCTGCAATAATTTGTTACAAACAACAATAAAATTTATTTGAAATTCAACGAAAACAATAAAATCATAAGAAAAAACGCTTGTAAGGCAAATCATAAAAGTAAGGATTGATGTTATCAGCATTTAAATGTGGACTTTAATCTTTAAATTATAAAGAACATAATACCATCAAAGGATACTAATATGTTAGCCTACTAGGCAAAGGGTTATAAAAACAAAACACATTCCACATCTAGCGACAGACCTCTCATACAAAGTCGATACTAAGAAATTGTTGTACTGCCTTTTCACGAAGCAATCGTACATTTTCATATCAACAAAAAACTCACGGTAAAGAAACATTGCCACCAAGGTGGGTGTACCACCTAATACAGTTATATTTATCTTATATAGCACAGCAAAAGCAAGATTTATAACTAACTTGGCTCTTCGACCCAAAGTGGGCCTTGGCCTTCGTCAATAAGAGTTCCACCTTTCGTGGTCTCTTGCCACCTCAATCTAGACGATGGGGCCCTCTTCACCTCTTACCTACGTAAAAAGCGTAAAGCTTTTAAACGTCAAAGGTCAATGAACCTTCGGTATTTAGAGTATATGTTTACATGAAGATATATCAGAGGGTCTATCATGAATACTTACGTGACAGTTGGAACAATATATTCGTAACATCATCGATAAAGTTTGTATGAGATTTGTTGGTATATTTCACGCCCGGTAGAGGCGCTAAATAATTTTAATAAAAATTTCGTCATTTACGTTACGAAAAAGATCTCAGGAGCATTCGTGATAAGCTTTCATAGACTTCGCTGTGCGTTCTACCGCTTAACAAGCAATTTGTATGCGTTTTCTGAAGGCGTAGTGTGAATTTTAAATTATCATAGGCCTGTTCTCGACGCTTCATGTCCACCGAATTCTTCGGCATATGATACGAATAATAATAATTGGCCTTATGTTTTGGATATTATCACGTAATAAAATGGCTAATTTATCGGTTCTTTATTCGTTATTTTTGTAGTCCTACATTAATTAAAATATTTGTATAAAATCGTGAACGAATGAACTCGAAGCGAACGAATTACTAAAAAGTCATTGAATCAACTAAAAAGATTGGGAATTGGATTCAGATCTAGGTAAAGGAGTTTTTAGAAAAGAATACTGTTTTATTTATACTAGCTGGTATTTTCAATCTATATCTATATCTATATCTATACTAATATTATAAAGAGGATAAATTTGTATTTTTATATGTATTGAAATAACTCAAAAACTACTGGGCCGATTTCGAAAATTCTTTCACCATTAAAAAGCTACGTTATCAGTGAGTAACATAGGATATATTTTTTATCATTTTTTTAATTTCACGCGGGCGAAGTCTATCACAGCTAGTATAAAATAACAACGTTCTTTAACATTACAATGGATTGTGTGTACAAAATTATGTACATTTTCCAGTTCTCATATCTTTGATGGATCATTAATCCGTATAACCTTCGCATCGATTGTTATGCAAAGTGGGTTGACACTCTACGATAATGTCATTCACTATTAAGATGACAGGCAAATGACAGGTGCTGTAACGGAGGCCTCATTAGGGCACGCGCACACAACTAAACTATCCCACAACTGTTTAGTCTCGCTTTGAATTCTATGGAGGAGCGCACACTACTCGGTTTTTAGTTGAGCAACTAAACAGTTGAATTGGCTGCAAAACAATTGACAATCGACAATCGAACAACAGTTGTGCGATAATTCAAGAAATTTCAAAAGTTATTGTTGATGTTTTCTCGTTTAATTTCTTGCACTAGTCAAAGTTAATACGTCAAAAGTTGATAATTTTATTCATATACCTGTTTTTCTTTAAGGACCCGTCTCTTACATCCTTATGTACCCTAACAAAAATGTCATCTCAATTTGAAAGGTAACGGAGGTCAGTAGACTAAATAACATTGAGCAAATGAAAAATGTAAACAGAAGGAATAACACGGAAAACGGAAAAGTATTTGAGTAATCTATATTCGTTAGTGTACTTCGCGCCCGATAGGCGTAAAGTACACTAACGTAGCTACAATTCTAATACAAAATTCGTCAATCACGTTACGAATTCCTCAGAAATTTTCGTACTAGGTCCCCAATATAAATCTAAACTATGTCACAATAAGTGCACGAAAACAGACAATGAATGACTCACAACAATCTAGCTGTCAAAGTCGAACTATCAATTACACAGATAAAAAAACATCAATTGTAAATAGAACGCGAACAAAGGGAGGTCAGTGTTTGAATCGTGACCCAATCCGTCGCAACAAGGTCACTGGCAGTTGGAGAGGTCAGGATTATTGCAGTTCGACAATGACTCACTCACACTTTGCTAAAACTAAAAGTCTCTTTAAGCCATTAAACTCTATTGTTGCAATCAAACTACGTAACAACATAGCCTCGTTGTAGATGTTCTATGAGTAATCTACACCTTAGTGACTAAACATCTCTGAGTACGGCAATTATTAACTAACTAGCTGTTGCTCGCGACTCCGTCTGCGTGAAATTAAAAAAAAAACAAAAGTGCTTATGTGTTCTTCCAGACTCTCCTCTACGCCTTTGCCAAATTTCATCGAGATCCTTTCAGCCGTTTAGGATATTAACTCTAACAAACATCCATCCATCTGAATTCGCATTTATAATATTAGTAAGAAGTAAGATTCTCTCATTAATTCTCATTGACGACTTTGCGTGGTGTAGTAAGAATTATGTACCCATTTACCTAATAATTGGTAATCAAATTGTTTTGAAAGGAATAAATGTGAAGGGTATCGTTAACTTGGTATTTGGTAACTTCTATGGTATGGCTTATAAAATAATTAAATTAAATGAAATATTATTTTTTGTACAAAACTCATAAAGACTTCATGTGAGCAAAAATTTCAATCGAAGTTGTTGAACTTCGATTAAAATTTTTGCTCACATGGAACTTGGAAGGAAAATTTAATTTAATATTGTAGTAAGCCGAACATATAGACACCTTCCTTGTTCTTTTTTTGGACTAAAAGTCGTCAAGTTCATTGACATCGTCAAAAGCTATTAAAATTTAATTTTAATTGCAATTTTATTCGGCAATTTGCCACGTGCGCCGCGAGAAACCTGAACAACTGAGAATAATTATCTGACTCGCACCAAAGTGTTCGACCGTTCGCAATTTTAATAAACAAGTTGTTTTTTATGTCGAAAAATATTTACACTCCCATTCTATAAGGTAGCTTCACTAAGCAAAGAAAAAAAAAAAGCCTTTCTGACTATACACTTCTACTACCTTTCGCCCGCGACGTAAAATTAAAAAAAAAACAAAAGTGCTTATGTGTTCTTCCAGACTCTCCTCTACGCCTTTGCCAAATTTCATCGAGATCCTTTCAGCCGTTTAGGATATTAACTCTAACAAACATCCATCCATCTGAATTTTCGCATTTATAATATTAGTATAGATACAAATAGGTTATTGAATTCTTCTAAATCAACTAAGTATAAAGAAAAATAAACAATTTAAAAAACATCCAGTCGTACGTAATAAAAAAAAAGATTCGAAAATCGTTGCCTTCCTGACAGTATGACAAAAAAATCGTGATGACGAATTTTTAATAATGAAAAGACGATTTCGTCGAATTAGAGACAAAAATATTATCAAGCAAAAACTACAGAAGCAGTGAATACAGCGCCATCTGAGATGAAGTTTTTACCATTAAAGAATTGAATTAAACCAATTTCACGGAATTTATGACATTTCATCCGAATAATTAGATTTGTTTTGTCACTTGCCTACACGTAAATATAAGCATTAAAAAGATCCGTAATTATTTTGACTCTGATAAAAAGAAATAGTTAAAAATCAAAAGTCAACAAATTTATTAGTATCTTTAGCATGAAAAATTTGTGGAAACCTCTTGAGCATTAAATTAATAAATGCGACACTTAGTATTCAGTGCGAACGCAAAATAAAATTGTGTTCCTTACACAGCAAAGTCAATAACTTTGTAGAGAAACACTTAAACATGTTTCCATATAAACGAGCAAAAGTGTTTGTCGGTAACGTTTTTTTCACACTCAAGGGAAATCCTAACTGGGCATCAACGATTCATAAGTAATAGATCTGTGGTCAGCAAATCACAAACGCCGCCTATTTGTAATTTGTCTAGTAAACTGAATACTATTGTGGCAAATAAACATTGCATTGATTTACAGAAAACTTCAGTTCAATTTTCAATCTTGACATAAACATTTACTTAAAACCGCTTCATACACAGTTCTGTTCATGAGTTGTGGATTTAAGTGACCAAATCGCAATATAACTTGTGAATTCAGTATACAATTTGTCTAGGCAAATTCGAAACGAGCGCCGTTCACGATTTACCGGTGACAGATCAGAAAAAAATCGAGCCATTCACCTTATAAAAAATGGATACGGAAAAAGGAATATGCGAGTTTCTTGAGTTAGCGCAGCGGGAGGCTGTCGATTGACAATGAGAGATCCCATTGAAAGCCTTACGTTATTCAGTACTGAGCATGGACGTGTCGTTTCAATCGGGCATTCATTTTGCGCGCAATTTGTTGCTACGAAGACGTGGCAACAGTTTGTCTGCGCCCGCGCTTCCTTGTTCGCTGCGACGCATAGTAAACTGTAAAGTTTATTTATTTTTGTTTTTAAATTGTTATTTTATAAAATTTATTGTCATACCTTTTTTGGATTTTCTATCATTTATTCACTCTATACGAGTACTAATATTATAAAGAGGATAGATTTGTATTTTTGTAACTCAAATAATACGAGACCGATTTCAAAAATTCTTTGAACATTAAAAAGCTACGTTATAGGTGAGTAACATAGGATATGCTTTTAATTTTGTCTTTTCTTTTTACTTTAGAACTCCGATCCTGGATCATAAAAATGTATAGCCTATGTTACTCACTAATGACGTTTAAAATGGTGAAATAAAATTTGAAATCGGTCCAATAGTTTTTAAGTGATTTCAATACATACAAAGATGCAAAAATAAAAATCTTTCCTCTTTATAATATTAGTATAGATATAGATTTGCTCCCGAAAATTACATTGTATACACGATATCAATGTTTAGTACTAAATATGGTACATTGACTTTGCATTCGGTATTCGAATGCGTTTTAACAGTACATTGTATCTGGAAGCGTCATCTGCATTTGAATCGAATATTTACATCCCGGGACATGTTAGCGATGCTAAATGGTATATCACAAGTACTATCGACATATGCTATCGTCCTTTGAATCTGTTTTGGAACAAGGAATTTTGGATAACAAACAAAACACGATAGCATAGACGTCGCCAGAATAGTTCGACTCTGTAGGGGAGAGGGGGAGCCCAAGTAGGATTGCAGAACATAGTCTGGAATAACTCTTAGGCTACTTAAGTTATTTTTTAATTTCGCACGAGAGGTGGCGGTGTTCCTAAATGTATACTAACATTATAAAGAGGAAATATTTGTATTTTTTTATGTATTAAAATAACAGCTAGTGTATAACATAGGTAGAAATAAAATTTTATTATTCCTCGTGCAAATATGTTATGTTTCTGTGCAAATGTTTCGGGAGTGGGAATTCACGGTAAGAAACATACTAATATTCTAAATGCGAAAGTTTAGATGGATGGATGTTTGTTAGAGTTTGTAGCCTAAACGGCTGAACGGATCTCAATGAAATTTGGCACAGATGTAGATGAAAGTCTGGAAGAACACATAGGCTATTTATTCTTATATTTTTAATTGCACGCGGACGGAGTCGCGGGCTTAAGCTAGTGTAGAATAAATTAAATTGAGCAAATATAGCGAGGAAATAGCTTACGTTTGTGTGCGCTAGGTTTTATTTTACGGCAGCTATTTATTTTACGGCAGTGCGCCGCTGCCACAACTCTGCGTGAATTTACGTTTACAGCCATTTCACTTGAATGCCTTTTTAAGTTGCACGTTATTTTAAACGCTCTTCAATTTCCGTATATTTTAGGCAACTTGCTTTATCATTTTCATCATGTTTATTTTTTATGAATTGTGAATCAGTCTTACTAACATAAACGGGTTGAAAGACTATATACACAAGTGTACGTAAGTAAAGACTGCTAGAATAATAGACGAAATTGTGACTATTATAACGTTTACCTGAAAACTGAAGCATAAATCAAATAGAGAGGACATTGTTTAAAATCTCCATGAAATTTTGGAAATAATGAAAGACATGTTTTGCGACACGAGAAGTACGACCTTCTTTAACTAATTATGATGGGCAAAATCACAGGCAAAAGACGCGCTGGAAGAAGAAAGAAATCGTGGTTGCGAAATATCATGGAGAAGACGAATATTGCCAGCGTAGAAAACCTATTTCGCTTGGCACAAGATCGGGAAAAGTTCGTTACGCTAACGGCCAACCTCCATTAATAGAGAGGGTCTTAGAGAGTGAAGGACACTGTATTCGAAACACAAAATTAATAATATGTTCCAATCCATCATAGAATTTTTATTTATCTTTTTTTTATTAAAGATTACATAACAGCGTTTGCCCATTTGTAGTATTTAACCATTTTTTTAAATGTTTTAAATCCACCTCACAAGATGTCGCTCCTAGATAAGGAATAATCAGGTTCACCTGTCGTGCTAATTATCATAAATTATTTCCAACCAGTAAAAACATTCAAAACAATGCGGCAACGAATTAAATTCAGGTAATAATTAAAAGCTGAACACGGCGCGGTCGTTTCGCTAAAATTTCGCGTTCAAGATTGTATGTCTCAATTACGTCATTTCGAACCAAAGAGTCATGTCACTAACGAGGTTCATTAGTGATTTTTTTTCGTTTCTGTTGACGCTTCCGCCATGTTGAATTTTTTTAGTATGGCAATGTCATATATGTTGTATTTTTAAACATATTTATTAATACATTTTGTCAATTAAAAAAAGTAATTTATTTTATTAAAAACACACACAAATTTCTCATAATCTGGAACGTTCAAATGAACCATTTAATTTTATTTCTTTACTAGCTGATGCCCGTGATTCCGTACGCGCGGAATTAAAATTAAACACCCTATGTGTTATTCCAGACTATGCTATATCTATGCCAAATACTAGCTTTCGCCCGCGACTCCGTCCGCGTGGAATGAAAAAAACAAAAGTGAGTAGCCTATTTGTTCTTCCAGACTATCCTCTACATCTATACCAAATTTCATCGAAATCCGCTCAGCCGTTAAGACTACAAACTCTAACAAACATCCATCTATCCATCCATCCATCTAAACTTTCGCATTTATAATATTAGTATGAGTATGATTATGGATTCCGTTCCGTTCAGTCGTTTAGGAGATAATTTCTAAGAATCGTTTAACCAAAAATTTTATCTTTAGCATATAACATTAGTAAATTGTTGTAAATCCCAAAAGTCTTGTAAGTTTTGCCGAAAATATCGTTATTTATTTTCACTTTAATGAGAAGATAATTATATCTAAGCTTTATACAGGAGGCCAATTAAACTGAGTTAACATGTTTATATTTACCACATTCCTTAGTTGTAACCTTGCTCGAAGCAATTGTATGAATAATATCGCCATAAATTGTTAGAACAAATTCGCCAGTCATCGTTCCACTCGTAACTTAGGTCTGGGTAAATAACTATGTTCTAAATCTGTTTGTGCTGTGAATTTGATAGGTATTAGGTTACAATGCAAATGTACATTTACTTTATGGAAAGGAATAAAGCTAAATTCATATAATATTCTTGATTTAAAAAAAAGCCTGACTGAATCACTCTTATTAGTACAAAAAAAAAGAATCAGAAATTAAAAAAAAATAGCGAGTTAGAATCGAAGTCGGTATTGTCACTATTTTTTTAAAATTTCAATTCTTATGCCCATTGGTATTTTGTGTCTATAATAATCAGAAATAAATAAATGAGAAGCGGTCAAAGGGTTAAAACACTGGTTAAACTAAACATTGTCTAATATTGATTAATTTTATAAATTTGCGTATGTGGCATAAATGTATTGTTTTTCTACACTTATAATGCCTTTATTTTTTTACCCCAATAATTATTATTTCCACTCCTCGTTTTATTGCGTACAAATTTCTACGAATAGTTTAAGTTTAATTAAAGATATAAATCATACTAATATTATTATATAATCATACTTCATACTAATATTATAAATGCGAAAGTTTAGATTGATGGATGGATGTTTGTTAGAGTTTGTAGCCTAAACGGCTGAACGGATTTCGATGAAATTTGGTATAGACGTAGAGGGTAGTCTGGAAGAACACATAGGCTACTCACTTTTGTTTTTATTACGCGGACGGAGTCGCGGGCGAAAGCTAGACATCAATAATAAAGACTGTACATTCAGTAACATTTAATTTAAATGGACGAGCAATTAAAATGGATTGAATATTTTAGATAACATCAAAACAAGCAACTGGCCGACTATTAGTAAACAAGGAAATAAGTTAGCTCCTATTTATGCGAGTAATAATTGCATTGCATTATAACCATCAACTGTTTAACATTGTGAATGGATAACTAGCTTTCGCCCGCGACTCCGTCCGCGTGGAATTACAAAAAAAACAAAAGTGAGTAGCCTATGTGTTCTTCCAGACTATCCTTTACATCTATACCAAATTTCATCGAAATCCGTTCAGCCGTTAAGACTACAAACTCTAACAAACATCTAAACTTTCGCAATTATAATATTAGTACGAGTATGATTTGCTACAATTTATGTGCGTTGTTGATGATCTAGATTAGGTCTATGGAGGTCATTTTGATGGTCTTACTAGCTTTCGCCCACGACTCCGTCGAATAAATAAGAAAACCTAAATTAGTACCCAATGTGTACTTCCAGACTATCCTCTATGTCTATGCCAAAGTTCATCGAGATCCGTTTAACCGTTTAGGCTACAAACTCTAACAAGCGTCCATTCAAATTTGGCATATATAATACTAGCTGTTCGCGTGCGAATTCATCCGCGTGAAATTATAAAAACTTCATTTTATTGTTTACATTTGTCAAATTATCAATAGCAAATGTCAAAATGACATGACATGACAAACCTTAGCAATCTTTCTTTCTTTATGTTGGCAGCAACTTATGGTCTCTTTCCCACATTAGGGTTTTTATCAAAAATATTTACCCCCTAAGTTTAATGGCGTGAAAATATATAGCCTAAAGCATGACGTAAATGTAGGGCTTTTTATTAAAAAAAGATATTCAAAAAAATGCTGTATTTGCTGACATCTTAGGCAACAAAGAAGTGTGGGTTTACGCTTTATTATAATAGTATAGATTAAGTAAAACATAACTAAGAAATATAGCAAGATTCGAAGTTATTTTAAATCATCTTCACACCATTGGTATTCTAGATTTATGAGATTACTAATTTAAGTACTATACTTGTTTAGTACCTGTTAGTGAGCGATGTTATTTAGTTTTACACCCTAGGAAAACTACCTTAACACTAACTCTATACTTTTAAACTACTTCGACAACTAAAGATTACTTTAACGAACATGATTATAGCCTTAATGTCCACTCTTCAAATCATAGTAAGAGCCACTTTCTTTTAAACCTCGCATGTATCTGTAAAATAAATAATTAAAATAATTATTTGCCTCATTGAGTCATTCGGTTATTGAACTAACACCCACCTAACTAAAGGTCTCGATTCTCAAGGTGCTAAATTTCATGGTGGCATGTTAATCGTATGTCATATATGTTTGTACAAGCATAGTTTACATTCACGAACAAATAATAGCCACATCTAGTGAAAAATTCCGTTGTACTTCGCAAAAGAATTAGACTATCTCTAGGATTATATGAAATGTTTTATATTAGATTGGTCCATGTGAAATTTTTGAAACGGTGCAAGAATTTTTAAAATTGGCCCAGTAGTTTTGGAGTTATTTCGATACATACAAAAATACAAATCTTTGCTCTTTATAGTATAGAAATAGCTTTAAACACTTCCTCTCTACATTTACTTTAACTACATATATTAAGTTTATCCGTAATTTAAAATGGTATCGAATTTGAATCAACCGGTGAAAAAGCACAGAGAGAGACGCGTGACAATTGTCCTATGAATTTGTTAGACAGTTGGAACATACACCGTATACACCTGTTACTATAAATTCGAGAATAACCATACAATAGCGTAAAAAACGCAGGTGCGTACGATCCGCCTCTTAGCGGTGCACCTTGACGTTTTTTTCGACAAATAAAAGTCCGTTAAAACGCTGTTTTTCGGCTTCGATTTTCGAATGTGTAATTCCAATTTCGAACCGTGAAGATGGCGATCGTTGACGTATCTGTTAATTTGAATGGACAACTTGATTGCGGCCCGTCCACACTCTGACTTCGTGCGGAAATGTAGAATCGATATTTCTTTTTTAATCGTAAAACTTTTTTAATCCTTAATGCTTTTTTCTTAGTTAACGGTGAACTGTTTTTTAATAATATTTTTCTTTATAATTTAGATTTTCTTATCATTTATAAACCAGCGCTTGACAACAATCCCGCAGTATTTCAGTAAGTACCGATTCACACTGCTCTTGAAGGCACCCACGTTATAACCGGACGGAAAAATCAACAAGTGTACTAGTTAGCAATATTATTTAAATATGTTAATTAAAATAAAGTAATTTTAAGTTACCAATAGCCGTCAACCAAAGTAGAAGTCAAGGTTAGGTTGTTCTATTTTTTATTGATAAATTAAAAGTACTCGTAAGTGCTTCTGGGGTCCTTTAATCTATGACAAATATGAAATATCGAAATTGTTACTGGCATATAATTTATCGTTCATTTCCAGTTTGCCTACAGCGTTGTGATGTAACAACTTATAAACGTAAAGAACACGTGATAAATAACATAATTACACACGTTGCTTTGAAATAATTACATTCATAAATATTTACTACTTAAATAGAGATAGCTCTCAAGTAAGTTAATACTTTGTATTCTGTTATTTAATGAATATTGCACTTTCATCATCAACTTGCCCTTATCCCTTATGGAGGGTCGGCACAGTATGTGCTGCTCTTCCATACATCTCTATCAGCCGTCATATCTGAATCCACTCCCTTCTTAAGCATATCCTCTATAACTATTGCACTAATTATATTGCATTTTATTTACTTTAATTCCTGAAACATTTTGCGTAACTCTTTAAAAACATACGGATTGAGAACCTCTTTGGGATGGCGGTTAAAAACAACGCTAAAAGACTAATAAAAAGGCTGAAAGTGCATTTCTATAATAATGCAAAATTAACTACTTAAATTTCAAGTGCTCTGTTATGTCTAGCTTAAATAAAAACAATCGATAAATGTTAAACCTGTCCTGTAAGAAAATGTAATTAGATTTTATCCTAATTGAAGCTGAATTATTTTTTATTAATACTTCCCATCAAGATATCTATACTATATAATAAAATTAGAGTGTCTGTTTGTAACATAGGAAAAAAGTCCAGATTTCGGGAAGATATATTTGGGATGCTGATACGAAAATCACATTTAATATTTTTTATCTGTCTGTGTGCCCGCAAGCCGAGTTTGTTCCCGGCACTCTCCAAAACGGCTAGGCCGATTTCGACCGGACTTTCACTGAAGGGTAGCTGACATAGACGGAAATATTATAGGTTACATTTTATCTTAATATTGCGTAGACGAAGTCTCGGGCAACAGCTAGTAAATTTAGTTCGTTGTCCATTGAATGTTTTCCATTTATTAATTGCGTTTGTTGTCTATGGTATATTTATGTCTATAATTATAAGTGTTTAATTATAATATATGTGTACAGCTCACGCTAGAGTATAGCAACACATTAATAGCCTCACAACTTGACTGGAATTAATACTAATACTAATACTAATACTAATACTAATTACTAATACTAATACTAATTACTAATTACTAATACTAATACTAATACTAATACTAATATACTAATACTAATACTAATACTAATATACTAATTACTATTACTAATATATTATATTATAATATTATAAAGAGGAAAACTTTGTATTTTTGTATTTTTGTATTTTTGTATGTATTGAAATAACTCAAAAACTACTGCGCCGATTTTAAAAATTCTTTCACCATCAGAAAGGTAATTTATCTGTGAGTAACATAGGCTATATTTTATTATTACTAATGTTCAGGAACTATTAATAAACAGCGTGTTTCTGGACGCCGGCGTTAAAAACTCACTAAACTTTTACTTTTCTCGGCTTACGCTGCCTAAACCGTTAGAGGTATATAAAAATGATGTATGAAAGAATTGTAGACCTTAAAAAGTTCTACAGAAAAGTGCGCGACAGCATATATCTATCTTTAACGGTTTTCTTACAATAACCACTTTTGTGTTTACAAAATGAATTAAAAATCCAACGCTCTTTGCAGCGTTCTTTTATTGGTTTCAATATTAATCCTTATCCAAATAAATGCGTTTGTTATCAGGAGAATTTAATGTAGAATAAAATTGTCATTTACAATATTAAAATTGGACTAATAGTTTAGAAGATATCGCGAACACAAACAATAAGGGTAACCGAAAAATCAGCTTACAAGCTACCGGACTTAGAAATTTGGAATCTTGCATCGGTAGATTTCTGTTATTACGTAGATTACTACTAAGTTAATACTTTTGGTAATAGGTTGAAAAAAAGGGCGAACGTAATAGGTTATATTTGTAATTTCACGCGGGCGAAGTCGCGAGCAACGGCTCGTATCTTATAACCAATCATCAAACCGCTCAAGGGGATTTCTTATTGAACAAAACATGAGATAGACTAATAAGTGACATTGAAACTGTATTCCAAAATAACATGAATAAAAACCCCAATGAAACTTTGTAAATATTTTTTTTAAATCAAATATTTAAATTGCGTAATACGGGTGTAATTTTTTATTATAAAACTAGCTTCTGTCTACGATTTCGTCAAAGAGCAATAAAAAAATAACAATAGTAAGTAGTTTTCTTTTCGTTTTTTTTTTTGTTTGTATGTAAGTACTTTCTAGAAAATAGAACATTCATTTTTTTAATTGTTACAAAGAGGAAAGATTTATATTTTTGTAAATGTAACAATATAACAAAGCTACATTTGTTACTTGATATTTCGTTTTTTAATATCCGCGCAGACGAAGTCGCGGGCAATAGCTGAAGCAATAATTATTGAAATACATAAGTAACTTAAAAGCTTTTTAATTCAGATAATTTCATAATTCTGTGTATAACTTAAAAGTGTTACGCTTTAAAAACCTACAAATCATAATTGTCTTGGGTACCATGTACTTTGTTTGACCATTCTGACAGCCACCTGTAAACGTCCATTACATAAATGCTAAGTTACAACTTACATTACATATACTAAGTAACATTAACTTAACTTCTTACCATCTGCTTGCGTGACAAAAATTTCAGCATCAAACTTACCAATCAAATAATTTACTCACTCGTTAATTACTTGTTCACTTAAATTTATCAATCGATTTATTTTGTGTCTTCGTTAAAGCTTTAAAACATACTATTATAGGAAATTCCTGATTTAGGATAATACACCATAAGACCTACGAATAAGGTTTATTTTTGCTTGTTTGTGTTAGCAGATGTTTGCGGTCAGGGGGTCGTTAGTAAATTAACAAGTCATTTCTTCGATGTTTGCTCGTACTTTGGGGGATAATGAAAATAATCTTTATCGACGTATGCACTTTATTTGTGGGTGCTTTGTGACTTCATAAGTTTGACTTTTATTTAAGAACATTTTTCAGACTTCGTAAAAAAAATAGTAACAAATATACAGCTTTCTGATGGGGAAAGATTTTTTAAATCGGTTCTGTATATCCAAAGCATACTTTGAATGTGATTTTTTTCTTTTTAAAATCATATATTTTATTTAAATTCACCAATAAAGTAAATTTATAATGAAAAAATATTATGCACGAGCTGTTGCTCGCGGCTTCTACCGCGTGTAATTAAAAAAAAAGTAAAACTATATAGAGATATAGAGTCTATTTTACTCAGTGATAACATAGCTTTTTAATGGTGCAGGCATTTTTGAACTCGGTCCACTAGTTTTTGAGTTATATCAATACATACAAAAAACGAAAAAGACAAATCTTTCCTCTTTCTAATATTAGTATAGATATAGAATTAATTAAAGTGACATTCTTTCTTTAAGTTACTGAGTGCTTTGTCTTATGTATGACGTTAATTAAAGCGTTTGCCTTTTTTAATTACCTTAAAAATGAATTGTGCTTACAATTATTATAAAAACATCATACTGGTTAAATGTATAAAGAATTCTTTATAAAGTCTTCATTTGTGTTATTAAATGAGGAAACAATTGATTGTCGTAACTGCAAAGCAATATTTAATTATAGATATCGTATACAGGAAATATAATAGTGAGAGGCCATTAGTCAAACAAAGGATATAGCTAAGTCACATGGACGCGCCTCCACATTTTACAACTACAGAGATCAAAGTTCATCGTATTTATGTTCGCAACCGGCCACCGGTCGCGGTTCAATAAATTGTTTTCGAGTAATAAACGAAATACTCATAGTTTAGGGTGATGCCACATGTGCGGTGACGCATCGCAACGTGAAAAACGAACACAATTATAAAAGATAATGGTGGGTTGTTGTTTTTTTTTTTTCCAAAATAACGTGATAAATTTGTCATAATGCTAATCTATAGTAAGGCTTCATTTATATTTAACTGGAAACTTTCAGATAAGACACAAAAAACGATTGTCGCATTGAAAAGTAAGGCGTATCGTAGATGCTGAAATTATTGCAATGTGTAAAGGTATTTGCGGCTACTTATCTTCTTTTGGTATCTAATCATATTCCATCTTAATTTTATAGATGGAAACATACTGTTTGTCATTACTTTCACATCACAATCGGCAATCACAGGCGGTGCGGCACCGTCCGCTCGTATGGCATCGCACTTAGGGTTAATCCTAACGCAGTAATCGTTTACAGCAACTGATTTAGCATAACCCTAGCGGTACTTTCACCTTTGATTGTATAAGTTTAATTCGTAGAAGCAACTTCCATTATATTCTTACCAATACATCTTTGTTTAAGATTAATATTATGGAATTTGGAATAATATTATAGGTTATTTACTTGTTCCATGGTTCATTTTTTTTACTCTAGCGGGCGAAACCGCGACTCTGTCCACATAGAAAAAAAAACAAAAGCAAGTAACCTATGTGTTCTTCCAATCTATCCTCTACATGTATGCCAAATTTCATCGAGATCGGTTCAACAGTTTAGGCGGCAAACTCTAACAAACATAAGGATGTTATATTGTCGAATGTATAATAATCTATTAGAAAAGTCAGTAAACGGGTTCGACAGCTTGTCCCCAACACGTGTAATTCAACGCTCAATTACACACAATATTGATTGACCATTTTACTTTACATAATTACTTTAAAAGATAATAGAAAACACGTACAATGTTCTTTACAAAACCTTTATCTAGACCTATTTATTCAATTGTTTATTGGACAAACTTTATCAATGCAACGGAAACAATATCACTTCGGTTTGTGACGTCTTTCATACGTTTTTCTTTGATAGAAAATAATGTTTTACTTATAAATGGACCGACAACAAACTCTGGAAAAGCATATGTTAGAAATCCATGTCGAGATTTCTTTATTTGTTAGACCACACACATTTCTTTATGGTATAGTTAATTATTATTTATGGAGGCTCTAATAAGACTAACCGGCTTTAATTAAAGCCTCTACTTTCATTTCCATATGAGAACTCTTTTCTATCTAATTAAAAAAATACTTAAAATGTTGATATCTCTACGATTTTATGGCTATATTGTTGCCCGTAACTTTGCATGTATAAGTTTCTTATTATATATTTGGATTTCACGTATTAAATTCTGGGTGACACGCATTATCATCATCCACTTGCCCTTATCCTTTACGGAGGGTCGGCAGCGTATGTGCTGCTCTTCCATACATCTCTATCAGCCGTCATATCTGAATCCACTCCTTTCTTAAGCATATCCTCTTTCACACAATTCATCCATACTTTCTTCGGTCTTCCTCTACCTTTGTAGCCATCCACATTCAATCTTAACACTTTCGGATTTATGTCCCCATCGTCTCGTCGCAAATATAAAAAAAAGGCAATGGAATACAAAACATGTTAATTAAATAAGGAACAGAATTAAATGAATTCTAGAAGTTTTATCAAGAAAGAAATAAATTAATTAAATTGATAGGATAAATATCTATCTTTTTGCGTTCAGATAGTTATAAAGATATTCAAAGGGTACGGTGACTTATGGTGCAATTGTTTTTTACTCAAACACATTGCTGCGAGTTTTTCGTGTCGTTGACGACCCGGTTTTGCGACTACGTCCTTAAACCGGCAACAACTTTTTACACTTTTGCCAATTATGTGGTTCGATTTACGCGAAATTCATTGAATGATTTTGTATTTTCGAGTTGAATGATCGATAAACTTTCGTGTGGTCGACTCCGTTGCACATTGGATGCGCGTTTCCGTCCGATTGGATACCACGAGGTTCTCTTTGAGGCATCAAGCCGCCCAGACGGTGACAAAGTTTTCGTTACAAACCGCCGCCCACTTATATGGCTTTTCCTCACATTGTAATACACTGTTTTTCGACTTTAAAATTATAGCTAAAACAGTGACATAAAAAACCACAGATCATATTCTAATAATTGGTTATCTGTAAATTTGGTTTACGCTTGCTCTAATCTTGCGTCCCTATCGTTTGTACCGCTCTCTCACTCGCACACTCGGCTTAGGAACGTGACAATGAGTCATGCATTTCGTGGATGCAGCCGGTCTGCAATTTATTACGTCATAAAACGCAAATCCACTTCAAATATTATAAGATGATTGTTTTCAAATGATAAATGTCAATACTGTGTTTTTAGTTTAAACATTAGTAACAAAGCATTGAAGGTACAAAAACCGTCACATCGCGGACGTTGCAAAATAAATGTCAAAACAACATTTAGAGCAAGTGTCCCGTTTTTACAATCGCCCTCAATGGTCCGATGCAGCCTTAAAGTAGTTTGTTATTATCAAACTTGATATACTAAAGTAAACATTATTCTTAAACAAATACATTCCATAATCGCGCGCATTAAAGATGCATCTAATAAATATGGATTCGAAAGTTGGTTGTAAGAAGCATATTATTTTATAAATTCAATAAAAAAGGCTAACATGGACACGACCACACGAAAAATACATCCAATTTCATATGAATTATTGCTATATTAAGAAAACAACTGCCGACCAACTTAAGGTAAGAAAAATTATACATTTGAAGTCGGATCCATGTTCTTCATTACAAACATTACATTTAAAAATACACGTATCATTATTAAACACAAAACGAACGCATTTTTTTTGTTTAATTTGAATTTCGAATTTGAGTTAATCGTTAAAACATTTTTTCGAATGCAACCTGGCCACTAAGAAAAACTTATGTTATTAAATTAAAAAAAAGAAACTATTCAATAAGTCATTCGAGAGATGAATTAATGTTATATCGCGACCCTGTACCATTGTGGAGTGAAGGGTTCTAACTCATACCTGTAATTATTAAATTATTTAAAGGTCGAACGCATTGCTTGGAACCCACTTCAACAACACAAGTTAAACAAGCAGCACAAGCTAAAAAGAACTTTCTGACATTGATTTACGATTGCTTTTGCTATACATTAATGATATTCACAAGGTGTCTTAAAGTCACGGGCATATTTAAAGTGGGATTCTAAAAAGCTGTAACACCGAAGACAAGGCATAAACACTCCCACGATACTTCAAAATTAACATAACAATCTGTGAACAACTCATAAATAACATTTTAAAGATAACTAGTATATCCTACGTCTTTGCTTGTTGTATTGAAAATTGTGATTTATTTTTTTGACATGTCAAATTATTACCGAACTGTCAATTGTAATAATCAATGTAGTTTATAGAAGTTATCTGACTTGAGTAAAGGTGATACTAAGTTACGATAACTTACTAATCCTTCATTTTATGCCGTTTTCTAATTTGTATGTTCTCTGATAGAAACGATAGCAGCCGTTGCTAAGCAACGCTTCTCTTACCGGGCTAGACACTTCACTAAAATAAAGCTCATCTTTCTGTCTGACTTGTATTTCCAACTTTAATTGTTACACTACTTTTGATATTACTTTATTTTATTTAGCAATTCATATGTCAAAAAGCTTAATTGGAATCCAGATTAAGAGCGGGCGTACACCTTCAACTAAACTATTCCACAACCGTTGTGCGATTGTCGAATGTTTCGCAGCCCATTCAACTGTTTAGTTGCACAACTAAAAATCGAGTAGTGTGCACTCGATATAAGATCATAGAAATCAAAGTGAGAGTAAACAGTTGTGCGATAGTTTAGTTTCAGATGTGCGCACGCTCTTAGAATGTAATTCTATCGAACAGCTTACCTAAGCATCCCATTTAGGGAAATAAACGAATTTCATATTTCAATGTGTAGATTTTACTGCCTACGGAAACGCCACAATGGTCACATTTCCATAAAGTACGGATTATGAATTTGACTATTTTAGATCCGTTCGTTTTTATGGCTTTTATATACAGGACAGATGTTCTTGGTTTATTACAAAACTGATTTATGCATTTAAGCTGGTGGTATAAGATTTAATTCTACGCCTCATAACTACGTTTTCTTAAGTTTGTGACAGTGGAATATTTTGTTCATCTGACTTTTATAGTGTTACGTTTGATTTGTTTTTTTTCCTTAGATTCAAGGTTCGAGAAAGTTTTAATCGAGATTCTTTAGTATAACTTCTAATTCCTAAGATTGCTGTCCCTTGAGAAATAGTTTTTTAGGAAGATTATCTTTGGATAAGTTAATTTATAGTATATTCTAACTTTTACTTGAAAATTTTCCTTTTTAAAGATGTCTTCTTAGTGTGAAAATAATGAACCAGCGTTAAAACACAATATTACCTGATGTTCACCATTTTATTACCTGTATGACCAATCACATGACTTCTAAAAATGGACAGGCTACAAGACATGGTATTTCGTCTATTTTATTTTCGACATTTAGCACTGAACCGTTGGTGGCGGTGGTGAGGATTTGAACAAGCGATTAGATAGAGTTAACTGCCAGTAATATCAACAAGCATGTTTATGTCGAAAAAAAAACAAACGCTGTCATTTCCCAGAAAGGCCTGTGAATTTACACAGATCAGTGGCATTCACACATACTACATTGTAACGCGTAATGGTGAATCAATTGCTTGTATGTCAGAATTTATTTTTAACATTACTTTATGTTCAATCCTTAATAATATCTTCATTACCGTTTTCCGGTTTTATAACATCTAAAAATGATTACATTTCATAGTCTATCAAACGCAAATAAAGTATTAGAGTTAATAATGTCCCACACATAAAATTACAAAATGATACCAGTCAAAGCAAATTAAACTCTAACTAGATTGAAATAGAGACTGTATTCGAAATGTTTATTGATAAACAAATTATCTTCAACGGACATAAATCATCGTGGCGCGATCAACAGAGTAAGAGAAAACAATCAGATAGCCAATCTCCAAAAAGTGAATGTTAATTGAAATTTGAAGGTACTCACAAACTATGCGTTGGGCAATCCCGTACTAAGATATAATAAATCATTGAAATTTCTTAATATCAGACCATAAATACTTATTGATATTATATGACATACGAGTTTATCTTGCCTTGAAGGCACATCTGAGAACTGGATAATTAAATAGTGATAGGTAAAGAGATGGACGTAGATGATTTAATTTGTATTGAGATTGCACAATACATATGTAGAATTGAAATGCATCATTTTGCATTTTTAAATACGTTAGAATTAAAAGATTGTTACAGACATTCTTATCTGAAGATGGTTTCAATAGTAATTCCAAACATGAAACTTGTTAAAATGAAATTATGTTATTACTAGCTGTTGCCCGCGACTTCATCCGCGTGGTATTAGAAAACATATGAACTATATAAATAACAAAAAACTACGTATCCCTCGGGAACCGGACATTTCTCGGGGATGAACCTTATCCCATGCGTACTCCAGACTTTGTTTTATATCTGTGCCAAATTTCAATAAGATATGTTGAACCGTTGCAGAATGATCGAGTAAACATCAAAAAACTAAATTAATGAATCCCACGGGAACCGTAACTATATGTTCTTCCAGACTATGCTCTAAACCTGTGCCAAATTTCATGGAGATCCGTTCAGCCGTTTAGGCTACAAACGCTAACAAACATCCATCCATCCATCGTAACTTTCGCATTTATAATATTTATATGATTGCTAACCTAAAATACTAGCCATAAATTAGTTTTTTAAGCACTAAAGACAGAATAATTGAGTAACTACGATAAATTACTAGATGTAACAGACTGTAACTTACCTGTCGAAGTAACTTAAAGCTCGTATGTATGTCACGTTCCAACTTGATACGTTCACTATCTAAAGATGTGCTTAGCTTAACTTAGAAAGGGGTTGGTATTTCTACCTGCTCGATTTATGAGAACCCGCACCTGTGGTTATCCACTTGTTTTGTTTTTATACGTTACTAAACTATTTCCGATAAAAATGGTGTATGTAAAAAAAACTACCATCCCGATATCGAGGGTCGCTTTTAAACTATTCGATATATGAGGGTAGTTTTAGATAATAATATGGCTATGGGAATTTCTTAGTCTAAAATTAAATTATTAACTGATGAACCAAGTCAATTATTCTTTATTTAAAGTGTACTTTTAAAGTAGATTTTGTTAAATCTAAACTAAGAGAAGCAATTTTACAACTCTGGGTACGTGTGGGTTTTTATTGTCTCTTCAGTTATCTATGGTATGGTAATGCTCATTTTTAATAACACGATTTTTATATTTGTAAACTGGGGGCCTATCACTGAAATTTATGAGAAAGTTTTGATAACATCATCGATAAAATTTGTATTTTTGTGCAGCGCATTTGGCGTCAACGTTACGAATACTTTATCGTTTATTTTCATATTATGCTCCCTGATAGCTGTATACCAACTCAACGTTGTTTCCGATCTAAGAAGGATCAATTTATCAAAGAGTTAACAAATTAATTTCGCAATATAAAATGATACATTGTCACTTTGGTATACATTCATAAATTACGATGACGTGGTAGGACCGTAAATCAAACGATTGGAGACCATGTCTCTTATTTGTCGCCGCGGTAATTCGAGATCGTGATCTCTCAAGTTCTTGGCACTGACTCGCTTAATAAATTGTCTCCGTTAAGGAATTCTGTCTCTTCGTGGGTGTTATATGTATTACCGAGCAGCTTATTGTAAGCTGGAAGTCGGTATGTTTTAGTTTTATTTTAATAAGTTCCGCATAATGATTTTGCAATAACATTGTCAAAAATTCCAGGGTCACAGTTACAATGGTTGGCGTATTAAAGCTAAAACGTAAGTGAAGCACGTAAGACCGTTTATTTTTTGACGCGATTTTCATGACGAAAAATGACGCATTGTTTAATAATAAACTCAAAACAGTACACGGGAACGTTGCGTAGTGACTTGTGACGCAGTAGTGGGCATATCTCCAGCGAGCTCCGCCTTAACCGTTGGCCGCACTGCGTCGTAAATTAAATTTATTATCTACCTCCACTCTATTGATAATTTCGGCTGCGGGCAACCTTTCACTCGGCCGCCGGATTCCTCGGCGCATCGTCACAATTTCACCAATAAATAAAACGGTGTTTGTTGCGTTCATTTCGTAAGCGCGTGGGCAGGCGTCAGTGTAGACGCGTGCGGAGGTCAACGAACCCTGACCTGTCACTTGGTATTGAAACAGTTTTAAAGTTGTGAGTTTTGTTTTTGTTCTGCGTACAATTTCATGCGTATAATATACTCTTATTCAGACTCTGAACCCAAAGAACTGATATTTTAAGAAAAAAAATGTGTTGTCAAAATTAACTTTTCATTACTGTGAGGGTAGTTACAAAAATGCCATGACTTAAACGCATCACGATTTTACAAAATATTAAAAGGTTTTGTCAATGTTTTTCAGTTAGTTCTCCTGAATTTGATACGATAATATTTCTATACAACTGACATGAAATTCGATTTCCGCTTTTTACTCAATCTCAAACAAAGTTTAGATGAACGGATGGATGTTTGTTATAGTTTGGTTTAGTTTAGTTTGTTAGAGTAGCCTAAACTGATGGACGAATTTCGATAAAATTTGGTAAAGACGTAGAGCATAATTTGGAAGAACACATAGGCTACTTTTTTTATTCCATACGTTCGTCAGCTAGTTGAAGTATAAAGAAGAAAGTTAACAAATAAACTGTTTTGATTGGATTGAAATTATGAAAGCTTATTTTCAACGTGTGCAGTCTGTCGCACATCCCATCATCATAATGTCTTTATCGATATCGTTAAAAAGTAAACAGTTTTTGATGCGTCCGTCGATTAAGCAATAAAGATAAATTTCAAAGATACATATAAGTTAATGCTGAAATTATAAAAACACAGGTTTTATAATCTTTATTCAGCTTACTTTAAGTGTAATGCAACATAATTCTTTAAAAGGAAAGATTTAAATGTTTGCATTGAATGGGTTACGAAACTACATAACCGACTTCAAAACTTCTTCATCTTATAAAGCAATAATGTCATTGACTAACATAGACTATATTTGTTATTATTTTGCAGCTATCAATATAAAAACTTCAAATAAGCCAAATTATTAGTAGCCTAGACCTATTACATCTGGTGACGTCTATACAGTTGTCAGTCACTTGTTTGAGTAAACTAGCAAGTAATGCTGAAGAAGCCAACATTATTAGACCCAGCTTTAACATCTTCGAACTGTAGGGCCGGCTCGCCCGCTGCAATACCATGACCACACAGAAGACAGGCGTGAAGTGGAAGCAATTCCACGTTTCGTCTGAAAAGTGTGGTGCCTAAGGCCTAGTTTTAGTTCCTTTTCCTTTTCACCCTTATCTTAAGAGGAAAGGATGGGAAGGAAAAGTGGATTTGACAGTGGTGGAGACGAATAGGAAGGGGAAATATCCTCATTGTCTCCTCCTCCGTCGATTAAGGGTAGATAACGTATCTGCAATTGCGCATGGGCAACGGTCGCTTCGCCATTTCGGCGGTTTGAGTTAGCCGCTTGCTCGCTTTCCACCTGATAAAATAAAAAAGTAGCTTCGTGTGGTAAAGGCCTAATATCATCTGATGTACGTAGAGCAATTTAGATAGGGATATTTATTACCAGAGCAGCGGAGGCATCCGTCCAGTCGGACAGAGTTGACAATGCAACGTCCATTGAGATAAGCTAAAGACTTAGTGGAAACGTTGACTTTAAAAGCTTTCGCGGTTAAGATATGAACTGATACGGTGTCTTACTTTGTAAGGGCGCAGTTTCATTAGTCGTTAGAGTCCGCATGCGTGGTGAGACATTTCCTGTTCACGCATACTATAGGCATGTCCGTAATTTTCCTCCTGCACTTAATACTCGTCGATTGAGCCCACGATGCTTTTTTGCATAAGCTGATCATTTTCGTTAGTCTTTAATTAATGTAGAATAGAGTCATCATCTTCCCGTCCTCATCCTACTCTTATAGGGTCTACCAGCTACTAGTTTCTTCCGTCATCTCAATCGTCACTTCCTTCTTGATTTTGTCACCTATAACGCATTTCATCCTTCTCTTTTTTGGCCTACCACTACCGATGAACCTCCATACTCATAACTAAAGTTAGTGTACAGTAGGTATTTAAAAAAATGAAAAAAGAAGAATGCATTAGGGAAGTTCTATCTTCAGTAGTAAACAGACAAAGGATGATGATGATGACTTTAAAAAGAACTGCTAAACACGACGAATCAAAGTGTTTCTCACTGGGTGGTATGTCAAAGCCTAGAATTATCTCCCTTACAGTATAATCAAGAAATAAAACTACTGGTTTACCTTTAAAAAATATAAAATATTGAGAGCAATTTCCTTTTTCATTCATCTAACAGCATCCTGTGTAATCTTTTTATCTTGCAATCTTTTAAACATAACATGAATGAAGCAAACAAGTTTTAAAAGTATTACGTTTTTAATATGTCGCGAGAGAAGTAATGCTATTTTCACACGAGGGTTGAACTGTAAACAATTCAGTATTGATACTGTTTGTTACCACAAATGCCATCTCCTTCATGCACTATGTAAAAACAGAGATAGCGATAGCCTTAGTATCACGACATTTGAAATTCAACACAACAGAACAGTCTCAGCGTTGTGATGAATGCGTTGTATTCACTGTTCTGTCCTCGTGTGAAAATGTTATGTTTTTCTGAACAATCGAAGGCATCAATCGACATAATGTCAGTGCCCTCCCACGGAGATGGGGTTAGATTTCGAGATTATTCACAGATTATTGGATTTATTGTTACACCACAATGGCCCCATAAAAGTTTTATGTAGGTGTCCATTGCTATTTGTATGGTAATGCGTAACGTCCGCGCCTTCTGATGCGATCATGTGAAAAACTGAATGGAATTTCTATAAAGTTGGATTAAAAGCACCATCTTCGTGTAAGTGAAATAAAAATTCCTTACAAAGTCTCAAGTGTCCCTACGATTCTGTTAATAACTCTGATACATAATGTATCAGAGTTATTCAAAGTTGGTTCAAGTCACTTTAATGAATTCTTCTCCATTTCACTAGTTCTAGCTATTTCTTGAAGCATTAGATCTAGAGAATATATCTAGATATCTAGATAACGCAAAACTGATCTGCGATTGTCGATCGTTTCGCAGCCAATTCAACTCTTTAGTTGCACAACTAAAAATAGAGTAGTGTTCGCACCTCCATATAAACTCGTAGAAATCGAAGCGACGAAACAGCTGTGCGACAGTTTCGTTTCAGCTGTGCGCACGCTCTAAAGGTTATAATTTCTATGATAGCTTTAATAATGCATAACTTTAGAGTTACTGATTGAAAACCCTTATTAACAGTTGCGATTCTCGTGTACTTCATGTTTTCCTGTATTTTAATATCTTCAATATTATAGTCTTGTCTTAACTGCTGTCATAAAAGCGACTATATTCATTCCTATGCGTTATAATAAATGTCTTAATTGTACTATAAATAATTATAATGAGTGTTTATTTGAAGCAATCAGCCCTTTTAATTACGTTCGTGTAAACGCATAAAAAACCAAAAGCATTACATTCGTGGTACAGTCTCATTATGCTAGTTTCACACGTGGGTAGAACAGTGAGGCAAAGCAACGACGTCCAGTGCTGTTATTGTTTGAACGCTCACTTTAAAAAAAGTACTATAAGTTGACAGTAGTGTCTTACTGTTCTGCCCTCGTGTGAAACATGCTTTAGAGCGGGCACGGTGCTGTTCTAGGAAGCAAATGATCTGAGCACACATTATCCATTTACAATGAAATGCTAGGACTAGTAATGGACGTGTGTTATGCCCTTATTCTTATTTCGTAAGACCACCATCTTATAGGGTTGCCACAAAACAAACTTACTTAGATTTTATTAAATCAAACTTAACATTAACTATTAATAAAAATAGTGATGACATAATAAAGGTATGTAGTAATATTATGAAATATTAATTGCGTAATTAATTTTTTATCTGTTCCTTCTTGTGCTATACGCTTTAGAGAATTACATTTCTTAGTTTTCAGACATAGCCGCGGTCGATCACTAGCTATGATTAATTGGCCAAGGTCCACCACAATTATCCGAGCGGCATCTCGCCGCTCTGACAGAATGTTTCCATGTAATTGAAACATACATAACGGCTTTACAGGTAAAAAGACATTTAAGAAGTAAACGTTTAAGCAACAAAAACATCAATTAGGGACCGTTAAGAAACTCTTAAAGAAATCGTTTGATTCCACGGAATTTAGAATTCTCTGAACTGAACGTTTATTCACAAGATGTAGGTCTTCATTATGCTTTTTTATTTACGCTTAAAAAATTGAATCTATACATGTAATAAAATTAGAGTGTCTGTTTGTAACATCAAAAGGAAAAAGTCCAGGTTTAGGGAAGATGATATTATATATTTGCGTTCCTGATAATAGCATTTAAATTTTTTTGTCTGTCCGCAAGCCGCGTTTGTTTCGGGTAATCTCCGAAACGGCTGGGCCGATTTCGACCGGACTTTCACTGAAGGGTAGCTGACATAAACGGGCATATTATAGGCTACTTTTTTTTAATTCCGCGCTGTCAAAATGGCGACCGGACCGCTATATCTGGAACGGGTGGGCCGATTTGGACGGGACTTTGACTGGAAGGAAGCTGGTAAAAAGTAGATGCACGCGGGAATGTTGTAGACGACCATTTTTTATAAATTCCACGGTAACGAAGTTTGCGTGCGACAGCTCGTATGAAATATTTGGTGACTATGTTCAAATTAATTTAACAAAAAAATATAATCTATATCTATACTAATATTATAAAGAGGAAAACTTTGTATTTTTGTATTTTTGTATTTTTGTATGTATTGAAATAACTCAAAAACCACTGGGCCGATTTTAAAAATTCTTTCACCATCAGAAAGGTAATTTATCTGTGAGTAACATAGGCTATATTTTATTATTACTAATGTTTAGGAACTATTAATAAACAGCGTGTTTCTGGACGCCGGCGTTAAAAATTCACGAAACTTTAACATTTCTCGGCTTACGCTGCCTAAACCGTTAGAGGTATATAAAAATGATGTATTAAAGAATTGTAGATCTCAAAAAGTTCTTCAGAAAAGTCCGCGATAGCATACATCTATCTTTAACGATTTTCTTACAATAACCACTTTTTTGTTTACAAAATGAATTAAAAATCGCATGCTATTTGCGTCGTTGTTTTATTGGTTTCAGTATTAATCCTTATCCAAATAAATGCCTTCGTTGTCAGGAGAATTTAATGTAGAACAAAATTGTCCTTTACAGTATTTAAATTGGACAAATAGTTTAGAAGATATCGCGAACACAAACAATAAGGGTAACCGAAAAATCAGCTCACAAACTACCGGGCTTAGAAATTTGGAATCATTCATCAATAGATTTCTGTTATTACGTAGATTCAGCATCATCATCATCACCAGCTCACTATACGTCCCCACTGAGGGGCTCGGAGCCTACCCTAAGTTAGGGTGACTAGGACATAGTCAACCATACTGGCCCACTGCGGGTTGGTTGACTTAACACATATGTACATATCTTTAAATTTCTTCTCCGATATGTGCAGGTTGCATCACGATGTTTTCCTTCACCGTAGTAGTCCATTACGTAGCTTACTACTAAGATAATACTTTAGGTAATAGGATGAAAAAAAGGGCGAACGTAAGTTTTGAACTCTAAACTCCACGCGACGAAGTCGTGGGTCGTGGGCAATCATAATTCATACTTAAATACTATAAATTTTAAACTTTTTTAAAAAGTTTAGATCTATGGATGGATGTTTGTTAGAGTTTGTAGCCTAAACGGCTTAACGGATCTCCATGAAATTCGGCACTGATGTAGAGCATAGTCTGGAAGAACACATTGGCGCTACTTTTTATCCTGGAAATAGTTGCGGTTCCCGTGGGATACATTAATTTTGTTTTTAATGTTTACTCGATAATTCTGCAACGGTTCAACTTATGTTATTGAAATTTGGCACAGATATTTAACAAAGTCTGGACCACAGTGGGATAAGGTTCATCCCCGAAAAATGTCAGGTTCCCGAGGGATATGTAGTTTTGGTTATTTACACGATTAGTCCTTAGTGGCTAAACAACTTATTGTGATTTTGTATAGATACAGACCATAGTATGGTATAACACGTGGAATCCTTTTCTACCCCGAAAATGTTAGGTTTCCGAGGATATGTGTTTTTTTCTTATTTACATGTTAACGCGTTAACCCTGCAGCGGCTAAAAATATTTTACTGAAATTTAGTACAGATATAGAACATAGTCTGTAATAACATGTGTAATACTTTTCATCGGCGAAAAATGTCGGGTTCCGGAGGGATGTGTAGTTATTTGTTATTTACGTATTTACTCGATAATTCCGCAATGGCTTGACTTATCTAATTGAGATTTTGAATAGTAATAAAATATAGTCTGGAGTAACACATGGACTATGTGGTTGCGAGTGGTTGCAGAAAAAAAAAGGTTACATGTCACTACAAGAGAATGCAGATAGTGTCAGGTGTTTGCAGTTAGATTCTGGTGGATTGAGGAGTTGCAAATGTTAGTAGGTGCTTGAAGCTAGTAACAGGTGGTTCACCTCAGGTTTTTTTTTTATATATACAAAAAGGTGGCAAACGAGCAAGCGGCCACCTAAATCCGCCAAAATGGCGAAGCGACCGCTGCCCATAGACATCCGCAATTGCAAATGCGTTGCCTACCCTAAATCGACGGAGGAGGAGACGCACATAAAGAGGATATATCCCCTTCCTATGCGTCTCCTCCACCGTCAAATCCACTTTCCCATCCAATCCTTCTCTTATAAGAAAAGGGTGGGACGGGAAAGGGACTAAAAATTGGGCCTTCGGCACCACACTCATCAGACGAAACGCGGTATTGCTTCCACTTCACGCCCGTCTTCTGTGTGGTCGTGGTATTACACCGGGCGAGCCGACGCATTCGTGCGAAGATGTTAAAGCGGGCTCTACCGCTGTTGCTCGCTTAAGTTAGTTTTTGGTGGTTTTGGATGATTTATAGCTGAAGACTGTTGGCAACCGGTGTTTGTGAAGCAGGCGGTTATCTTTTTATTCAAATTTTGCCAATTTAATTATGTACTTCGTGTCTTTTTTTTTTCTTTTAATGCTGCGCTGATGAAGTCGCGTGGAACAGCTATTATACAAATAGCACGAATCACGCCAAATGAAATTCTAATGTACATATAATAAAATCATTAAAAAGTGTCTGTAATATCAAAAGAAAAATTCCAGATTTCGGGAACATAATGTATTTGCGTTGCTGATAACGAAAATCGCATTGATGTATGGAAGAGCAGCACATACTGTGCCGACCCTCCATAAGGGATAAGGGCAAGTTGATGATGATGATGATGATAACGAAAATCGCATTCAATTTTTTTTTGTCTGTCTGTCTATCTGTCTGTCCGCAAGCCGCGTTTGTTCCGGGTAATCTCTTAAACGGCTGGGTCGCTTCGACCAGACTTTCCCTGAAGGGTAGCTGACAGAGACGGGCTACTTTTTTATCTTAAATTGCGTGGACGAAGTCGCGGGCAACAGCTAGTAGTTTTATATAAAAGCTTTAGATTTTCAATATCAATTTAAAAACTGTATATTAAATAAGAAATATCTCGTTATTAAACTAATCTTTAGTAATAAAGTTAATTAATTAAAAAGTTGACTGCAATTTGTTCCTTGTCAATGCACTATCTTTGAAAGCTGTAGGTTTTAAGTGTGCGTTGCGTTCTGCGGGCAATTAATAAACTTAATGATATGCTATAAACTTCTTACCTATCTCTATATCTCTCTTTAATTATTTTCAAATAAACTGATGCAATTCAAGTTACATTTCTATATATTATATTTTATTGTCAGCTTAGCAACGAATGAAATAAAGAACTTTGAAAATAGGTTGCTCATAAAAAAAGAGTTTTTGTAAATATTACATTTTATCTTACTAGCTGTTGCTCGCGACTTCGTCCACGTTGAATGAAAAAATACTTAAAATCAAAGCATATGTTACTCAGAGATAAAATAGCTTTTTAATGATGAAACAATTTTTGTAATTGGCCCATTAGTTTTTTAGTTATTTCAATACACACAAAAATACAAATCTTTCCTTTTCATAATATTAGTATAGATTATCCAAATAAATCCTACTTCCGTTATTTTTTATGAATCTAAAACATACGGCCGATTATTGAAACGAACCTTAAACACTTCGCATCGTAACTGCCGCTTAGAATCGGACGGAGGTCAAACTTTTAATGGAATTGAGAATGTCTATTCAATATTCGGCCGATTTCTATAGTAAGTACTAACTCCATAGTTTAAAACGTCTAGAAAAAACACGAGAACGGATCTTACAGTCGCCATCAACTTAGTAACCTTGTAAGAAATCGCCAACGCGTGGGAATTTAATTAATATTAATAAAGTATACCATAATGTCACTTGGACTTGGTAATTTTTCATAGTAATACCGAAGATATGGCTGCAGTGAGATTGGCCGGAACCGCGGCGTGAGAACCCACCGCGTCGTCTCACGGAGAGTATGCACAACCTGTTGGCGGACATCAGGGAACGAGTGGTGCAAGTTGGATAAGAAAGCGACCATACTGTATGGGAAAATATTGCATTTGGTAAGAACGGATGGGACGTGTTTAATAACGGTAGAGAAATATTGAAATTTTCTTTTTTTAGTTAGATTTTCATAATTTTTAAATATGTAGAACTGATTTGGTTACATTGAGGTCTAGGAAAAGTTAATATGCGTTAAACTGGTTGTTTTAATAAACTTATTTTGTGAACTTACTAATATTTTAAATGCGAAAGTTTAGATGTTCAGTCAATAGGCATCTCCACAACTGCTTAGTGAATCTCGATAAGATTTAACACATATGTAGTTACTCACTAAGTTCTTTTTAGAATTCCGCACGAGGAAAGTCTCCGGCAAAGGGCTAGAAGGATATAATAAGTTATTTTATAAAACAGTACATTTTTACACTAAATTTGATAGCACGCTGTTATCTTGAGAAGCTAGGTAACAATAATACAAAGATAGAACTCGTCAAAACCATTTTAACCTCGGTGCACATAAATTCTGCAAATTAATTGAATTTTAAATCATGAATAAGTTTTATTAATTAAACTCAATTATTATAATTTAATTCAGTGGTTTTACTTTATACGATAAACATTACGTATTTGTTGGTAATATTTTAAGGTTAATGACATTCTTGAAAATTAAATGCATAATTTGTTTTTTACGCTAATTAACGCGTCATTCTTGTTATTCTAGTATTTAATTACTACTGCCAATGTTCGTTTTATGTTGTTATAATGTGTTTTATAATCTTGTTAACATTACACAAATGTCAACAACGAATAAAGTTGTTGTTAAGTGTAAGATCCTTTCAATGCTTTAGAAGCAAAGGTCCAAGTTAACTACCTTGGGGAAGTCTTATTAATATTAGCTTGTAAATGTATTAATTTAAGCAGATATTTTGAAGTCGTATAAATATTATTCTATCTAATACTTCTATATGTGATTTTCACTTTTTAACAGTTGTGTTAATCATAGTTTTGAAGTCTTCAATTGCTTTTTGTAAGGAGAGAAGCTGTTTATCTCACAGGAAGGAATAGGGATTTTTGTAAGTAGTGCACTGCGAAGGGCACTGACTGTACTTCTAAAATTTTACTTTAAATTTAAGCTATTCGGCTTTTAATTTATTCATACACTAATATATCATATTTCATTTTTATATACTAAATATTTGCCATATAAACACACTAGAAATATTTTCGATAGTCAAACATCGCTTTATCTTATGACTCAAACTAAACAATTTGTCAGTCCGTGTGTCGCGGAGGGACGTGAGGTCCCTGACCCCTCTTCCGGCTCCGTTCGCAAATATCCTCAACAAATATTATGGAACTGGACAATCTCCTATCTTCGAGTCCACAATATTGTGTACACAACGTTTTTACGAACGGCTTTCAAAAATTCTAAACCGGTTTAGCCTGTTCGGATCGAAGTTAATATGTTTTTACCTTTGACTTGAAATTTACTTTTTTACCAAATTTTGTTAAAAGTAAATTGCTACACTGAGACATTACTAGAAAACTGTTAGTAGTTTATAGTTTGAGAAATCGTACATATGGCCTTTTCCCATATTTAATCTACATTTAGGGTCTCCCTTAATGACCATGATTAAGTTCAGCAGTGAATCTCCAGAACTACATTACTAGACCTAAGTGAAGAAAGTTTGGGATGCGTTTAATAATTGAAACAATCCAGTGAAACAAGCCTTTATATATCCAATCCATATGTCATAGTAACCATGTTTATTATAACATTAATTGGACAATAATTAACATCAATAAATATTCGTTATACAAAATCGATTTTATCTATAGACAATTCTTTTATAATTTCAATTCGAATATGACAGAAATAAATTTATGCCCGCTTTGTCATCCAATTAAATGGTTGGAAGTAAAAAAGAAATGTAATTCATTTTGTCGGACCTCCCGCTACAATAAGCTCTTAAAACCACACGATAAGGCGTTAATGAATAGCAACGATATATGACAAGATATAAAGATAATACGAGAAACCTCATATTCCATACAAGCCTTTAAATACGACCGCAACTTGAACGAATCATAATATTTCGATAGAGTTTTTTGGATTGCTGTTTATTTCCTAAAAAGACACGAATATAAAACCTAAGGGCATTACCATAAATAACTTAATTAGGAGGCCTAATTTAAGTCCCTTTCTCTTTACCACACTTTTCTTATAAGGAGAGGATGGGAAGGGGAAGTGGATTTGACGGTGGAGGAGATGCATAGGAAGGGGAAATATCCTCTTTATATATATTTTTTTTTTTTATACAATGAGGTGGCAAACGAGCAAGCGGCCACCTAAATCCGCCAAAAATGGCGAAGCGAACCGCTGCCCATAGACATCCGCAATTGCAGATGCGTCGCCTACCCTAAATCGACGGAGGAGGAGACGCGCATAAAGAGGATATTTCCCCTTTCTATGCGTCTCCTTCACCGTCAAATCCACTTTCCCATCCAATCCTTTCCTATAAGAAAAGGGAGGAATGGGAAAGGGACTAAAATTGGGCCTCCGGCACCACACTCATGAGACGAAACGCGGAATTGCTCCCACTTCACGCCTGTCTTCTGTGTGGTCGTGGTATTGCACCGGGCGAGCCGACCCATTCGTGCGAAGACGTTAAAGCGGGCTCTACCACTTACAATATGCGTCTCCTCCTCCGTCGGATAGGGGTTAGCAACGCATCTGCAATTGCAGATGTCTATGGGCAGCGGTTGCTTCGCCATTTTGGCGGTTTCAGGTGGCCGCTTGCTCGTTTGCCACCTTATGTTATAAAAAAAAAATAAACGTTTTAACTTAAACATACATTATTAACTTGCCCGTATACTGCTCTTTCATACATTTCTATCAGCCGTCATATCTGAATTCACTCCCTTCTTAAGCAGATCCTCTTTCACACATAATTTCTTATAAATTACTGTCCGTGTTAGTTAAACCACAAAAAATGAGGAAGAATTTTACCTTCCTTCTTTGTTCTTACGTTAGTTAGGTACCATGTTTATTCTCTTAGATCTTTATAAATTGTTACATACCAAAGCAACTCTACCGTAGCCGGTCCGTTGATTGCGTCCGTGTTGAACGTAAATCAAAAAAATTGAAAACTTTGAATTCAACCATATAAATCATCACTCAATTCCATTAAAACAAGTCTCTCTTTCTTACAACAAAAAATACCATTATAAAGAAAGAGATAGCCATATCATAGAAAGGTTCATAGCACCTAAATCAAAATTATAACAATAAAATTATACACGAATTTGAAAATACAACGCCCATGTTATAACGGAATCTTAATTTATGTATTTTTATTATTTATTGCCTTCTAAGATTTCCGCTCTTAATAAATTCTTTAATTTATAAACGATAAAGATAAATTAAAATTAAGCCGTAGGTAATTTAATAACATATTGGAACTTTTTAATAACTCTTAATAGTACTAAATTAGAAAGTAATAAATATAGTTCGATGTACGCTTTAATAGTGTTACTTTATTATTAAACTAGCTGTTCGTGTGCGGATTCATCCGCGTGAAATTATAAAAACTTTATATTATTGTTTACATTTGTCAAATTATCAATAGCAAATGTCAAAATGACATGACATGACAAACCTTGGCAATCTTGCTTCCTTGATGTTGGCAACAACTTATGGTCTCTTTCCCACATTAGGGTTTTTATCCAAAATATTTACCACCTAAGTTAAATGGCGTGAAAATATATAGCCTAAAACGTGACGTAAGTGTAGGGTTTTTTATTAAAAAAAGAATTATTAAAAAATATGCTGTAATTGCTGACATCTTAGGCAACAAAGAAGTGTGTGTTTACGCTTTATTATAATAAGTATATAAGTATAGAAAAATCTGGCAATCTTAAAACTTCTCAGAAGGTCTAAAAATACTACTACAAATGTACCTTGCTACTATAAATTAACAACTAATTGCAAATAACTCCGTCGTTCACAAGCACTAACATTTCTTTCCAAAAGTACCAAATACGGACAGATATTGATTGGTTTCAATTAAATTTTGTGATTTATGTGACAGGCTATTTAACAACTAACAATATAATCTAACCGCAACATTTAACTGTGGAATTATCTCTAATTATATCCACGGAAAATTAAATGATAATGAAATCTGTTGTCCCATTTAAGGTATTGTTTTAAGGCTCGTTATAACAGAGAATTATTAAACAATGCTTTGAGACAAAATTAAATTCTCATTGGAGTAATCAGAGTCAATTTATTCCGCGATCCAGTTCGATATTCAATAAAGGTTATCACTCACTTGAAAGCGCCATTCCAATTTGGCAGCGCCTCGTGTTACTGGCGGCGCGGTGTAAAATCTCCGTCTCCTCGCCGTTGATTGAGCGAGATAAAGAAATGATTTTTACCAAAAAATATACATCTTTCTCGCTTGCACAAATCGACACCGCGCATGTTACGTGAGTTTGGCGAATAGATGCGTGCGGGCGGTCGAGTTAAAACGGAGGTGTTGAGGTTAAGTGTGTGATAACCTTTAAACCGGATCAGAGATAATGAGACTGTTGATCAAATCGATCGCCTGTCATGTCAACTGATAAATTATTTAATTCGTGCCGTGAAATCGTTCTCTTGTAGAGCTTATTGTCTATTAGCCTACTTGAATTTTATTACAGCACTAGCTGAGGCTCGCGACTTCGTCCGTAAAGACGACGAAATCAAAAACCCGAAATTCACTAATTTTTATTGATAAGTGTTTTTGTCAGTTTTCCCTTATGACGAAGAAAATAGCTCTATATACACTTTGAGAGCGTCGGTAGCTCAGATGTTTAAGCACTTGACTTGTAATCTACAGGTCTTGGGGTTCGAATCCCGGTATGTACCAATGTGATTTTCGATTTTTCGAATTTCATACGTTATTTACCCAACGTTCTTACGGTGAAGGAAAACATAGTGATACTTGCATATATCGGCGAAGTAATTCAAAGATTGTGTGAAGTTAACCTGCTGTGCAGCGTGGTTGACTATGGCCTAGTCGCTCTAACTTAGGGTAGGCTCCGAACCCCTATGTGACGTATAGTGAGCTGGTGATGATGTATATAAACTTTTGGGGGAAGAATTTAGAAATACAAATTTTTAGTATACGCCCACGTAAAAACAAAATATCTGTCCAAAAGTTATGACTAGCAGTTTAGACTAGTTTTGCCTGTAAATTGATAAATTAGTGATTCAATAATTCTTTTACAATTTAAGTTTATTTTATTAAATGCCATTCAAATAATTTATTAACAATAAATATTTTTAAAACAAATTGTCGAATTATCGATTTGTAGAAATTTATGTGATCGCATAAGTGCTAAAAAACCACTTTATGCAAATCATTAAGACGCATTTACAAACATGTTCTGTGCGTCATATATTAAACTTAGAGCGTGCACACATCTGGAGCTAAACTATCGCACAACTGTTTTTTTTTTTTTAACGTAAATAAACCAGCGCTTGACCTCGACTCCACCTAAGTTAAGTGAAGACGCTGCCGAAGGATAGCTAGCTGTTGTCTCGCTTTTATTACTATGAGCTGAGGTGCGCACACTACTCGATTTTTAGTTGTGGAAATAAACAGTTGACTGTCTTCGAAACAATCGACAATCACACAACAGTCGTGCGATAGTTTAGACAAAGGTGTGCGCCCGCTTTTAGATAAAGGTATTAATTAATAAGTGCCAAACGACGACATGACTTTGGTCAATGCACCCGAGTGACTATTTAGTTAGTAATGATATTAATGTATGCATATATTCATGCAGCTTCTAACTAGACACATTTTATAAAAGTATACAAAACTTAGGGTGACAATGAGATGCGATTTTACGGATAGGACAATAATACTTTAAACTTATGCGTAAGTATCCAAGTTTAGTTACTCGTGAACAATATAATCGTTTGCATTTTTAATTGCAATATTTTTAATATGAACCACTTAAATAGAAACTAGTATTTAAAACAAGCAAACAAAAGTTACCCGTCATGATTTCTTGTTTATTGTTTCTCCTTTTATTTCCTTATTCTTAGCTTAGTCTTAGTAATTTGAGCGTTAAATCTTAACAAAGAAACAAATCTACTCTTTATAACATTACTGGATTTATTATTTAAATACCGTGCATAATGGACACCTTATTTACTATCGGTGAGTCTAGGATATCGTTAATATATCAAGTATTATTGTCACCCTAATAAAGAGTGTAACACATCGGGCGGATGGGATGCAATCAGCATGTAAATGTAGCTCTCACTGCGCGGAGCAAACATCGAATATTGATCGTCGCATTATGATAATGCGTGAATTTTAAATGTTCGCCGGCTATGCTCGCGAATCATTGCGCGGTGTGAAGCCACCTTTATTTTTTATTGTTCCTACACACTTTAAGTCATTTGTTATACAGATATTTAGAGCCTATTACCGATGCAACACAACATGACGCTCATTTTCCTTATTCGGGATTTTTTTATTGGAATAAATTTCCAGTGAAGTAAAACCTACAAGGTGTAACAATAATGGGATCATTTATTACGAAATTTAATGTGAGATATTTGAAGTGGGTTCCGTAGATTAAATTTGTTACGTTTGCTAATACCATAAGAACAGTTTTCCCCTAAAGTTCTATTAATTTTTTAGGGCTCTTGAATTCTTATATCACGTTTTTTGTCGTCACAAATGCATATTAAGAAATTATTGAAACATTAAATGGACTGGACCACACATCTTTTTTTTTTTTATATATATTTGTTAAGCTAGCGCTTGACCACGATCCCACCTGAAGGAAGTGACGATGCAGTCGAAAGATGGTACGCGCTAGCCTAATAGATGGCTGTTCACTCTCCTTTTGAAGGCCCCCACGTCATATTTGGACGGGAAAACTGACGCCGGCAACATGTTCCAATCCTTTGCAGTACGCACAAGGAACGATGACTCAAACTTTTTCGTTCGAACTCGCGGTACATTAACTACGAAAGGATGGAACCCGGCCGTATGCCTGAACGTCCCATGGTAGAATGGTGACGGTGGAATTATATCGTGCAGTTCCTGCGCTCCTACATCTCCAATTTTTTACAAATATAACTGCTTCCAACAAGGTCGTTCAACAATTAACAGGGCCCTAATTTATTTTCTTACTTTATGGTATAAGATAAAAGTAAGGCATCGAATGAGCGTATTTTAATTCTTGCTTGTTTATTTTGATTTATAATAAACAATTTTACATTGATTAAGGATTCCTAAAAACTTTAAGCCCTTTAAGCGAAAATAAGTTGATTTTTTACGTAAATATATGCACATTTTTACATTCATTTTATCTCACAACCGTATAGACAAGTATTCAATATGGCGCTTGTTTTTTTTATTCTTATATAAATTTACGAAAATGGTCACTTCTATCCATTTATAATTTGTTATCCTTACATGTCCTGATATTATTCGATGTTTTATTATTTCTGTTTTATTCATAGTTGTGCAGTTATGGAGTACAGTCCGACAAATTCTTGAATGGCTACTTCGAAGTGAATATGGTTGTTTTTTACATTAACATGATTTTTTAAATTTCATAATACTTTGTCTACTATTTTCATTGTCTATAAGTTCCATTGGTTAATTTAAAATTAATACACTATAATAAACTAGCTTTCCCCCGCGACTCCGTCCGCTCGGAATTAAAAAAAAAACAAAAAGAGTGGCCTATGTGTTCTTTCAGACTATGCTCTACATCTATGCCAAATTTCATCCAAATTCGTTCAGCCGTTTAGGCTAGAAACTCTAACAAACATCCATCCATCAAACTTTTGCATTTATAATATTAGTAAGATATATTTTTATGTCTACATGAAGATTAAAATTTTATTATACTGTATGTATGTTAACAGTGGTAGAGCCCGCTTTAACATCTTCGCACGAATGGGTCGGCTCGCCCGGTGAAATACCACGACCACACAGAAGACAGACGTGAAGTGGGAGAAATTCCGCGTTTCGTCTGATGAGTGTGGTGCCGGAGGCCCAGCTTTGGTCCCTTTTCCTTCCCACCCTTTTTCTTTTGAAAAAGGATGGGAAGGGAAAGTGGATTTGACGGCGGAGGTGACGCATAGGAAGGGAAAATATCCTTTTTATGTGCGTCTCCTCCTCCGTCGTTTAAGGGTAGGCAACGCATCTGCAATTGCGGATGTCTATGGGCAGCGGTCGCTTCGCCATTTTGGGCGGATTCAGGTGATCGCTTGCTCGTTTGCCATCTTATATTATAAAAAAAAATGTAGTTCTTAAATAACATGGTATAAAGATGTTAAATAATAATACAGGAAACAAATGCCTTTTAAATGAAGCCATTAACTACCAGAAAATACTGATTGAACATTTTATAACAGTTTAAAAGCAGTCTGCTTAAACGTCTCAAACAGCAATACACTATAATAAACTAGCTTTCCCCCGCGACTCCGTCCGCTCGGAATTAAAAAAAAAAAAAAAAAAAAAAAAAAAAAAAAAAAAAAAAAAAAAAAAAAAAAAAAAAAATGTAGTTCTTAAATGACATGGTATAAAGATGTTAAATAATAATGCAGGAAACAAATGCCTTTTAAATGAAGCCATTAACTACCAGAAAATACTGATTGAACATTTTATAACAGTTTAAAAGCAGTCTGCTTAAACGTCTCAAAACAGCAATGCACTATAATTTGAAACGTTCTCTTGCATCACTTTTACCATGGTTACTCGAACCGTTAATTTTTAAATTCCAGAAATTTAACAAAAATACACGCAAGCTTGTAAAGTGGGAGAATATAGAACCAGAAATTAGTAATTACCAAAACATTTTTATATAGTGTCATTACCTTTTTTCAGGGCGAAACGCATTATTTGACTCAATGTGATATGTTTGTTCCCGCTTAAAAAAATAATTAAAAAATAAACAAGTTGATACCCCTAGCCTAGACAATCGAAAAATGTTAAAAGTTAGTTACTGTCTGCAATCCCCAAAAACCAAAGTAAATAATTCATAAAAGACTCTTCAGTTTCAAATTTAAAAATACAACATGTGATGTTGCTACCCAGTCTCTTTGGAATAAAAAAATATTTTTCAACTAGCTCCCCTTTGACCATCGCTTGATAACGCTTTGGAATTTACAATCGCCAATAGTTACATATATGTTTTAATATAAAGATGTCAACACGAACTTGGCAAATCAGGAAGGGCAACATTCCATTCAAAATGTAATAGAGTCGTCCCACACGATATTCCAGAGCGGTAGCTAAAGATTGACAGCGGCCTACGAGGGACAGTTACGAACGACGCTTCTCTCTCCATTGTATGGTAATGTGTGTGTGATGCGCATGCTTCAATAGCCTAGCTCAAAACAGCGCCCTCTAGCGATATAGACGATGCAATTATCATAATGATCGATTGTTGATGGACCTTTTATTGCGTGAAAAGTCGCGCTGGAATCAGAAATAGATGGAAACAAAGAAGGGACTGCCCGTGTCGAATGTTAAAGAGTTTATTTATGAATAAGCTGTCTAATTTATTTTTGTATTGACAGTAAGTGGAGAGGCCATTCAGAACGACAATGCTAAAGAAAAAGCTATCTAATTGGTACTCACCTTATCTGTAGTGAATTAAAAGCACTTTATAACACACTAGCTGTTGGTCGCGACTTCGCCCGCGTGCAATTAAAATTACATATAGCCTATGTTACTCACAGTTAAATTACTTTACTAACAGTGAGACAATTTTCAAATCGGCCAAGTTTTTGAGTTATTTCAATATATACAAAAATACAAATCTTTTCTCTTTATAATATTAGTATAGACTAGCTGTTGCTTGCGACTTCGTCCCCGTGGAATTAAAAGAAAAGATATAGCCTATGTTACTCATAGATAAATTACCTTTTTAATGGTGAAAGGATTTTTTAAATCGCCCCAGTAGTTTTTCAGTTATTTTAATACATAGAAAAATATTATACAAAAATACAAATCTTTCCTCTTTATAATATTAGTATAGATTTAGATTATGGTTGCTGTCTACAATGAGAGAGATTGTCAAATCTCTGATAATACAATACCTAAATTACTTATAGTCAAATTAACACACCAAACTAAAAAGATATTTGTAAATCGTATATTAACAAATTAAGAATCGCATAACCAAGGACCGAATAATCAATTTTAACAGATTAAATAAACATTGAACAACCAATAAGAAGCTGTATTTTATTATCTGTCAGTAATGTAGCTCTGTGAACCCCAGATAGTATCACAGATGCTTGAAGATAACTGTCCCTTTCCTCGCACACTCAATTCACATTAATTTATAAGAAGGTACAGAGCCCACGAAAGGTGTCAATTCTTACATTATTTTTTATGATAAGATTATTCACTTAAGCTAATACTAATAATATCAAAATGTAAATTATTACTCTATCTAAAATTTTCAACACAGAAAAGACATAGTTTTTTTTTTATGGCGACGAAAAGCACTATCACCAAGGTGATTATCGACGCCTATGGATATTTGCTTTATTAAAAGAACTACAGATGCGTTGTCAACCTTTAAGAACAAAATACCTTAGACTGTAAGTCGTACTGGTTTGAAAATAAGTGTCACGTTGTACTTCACCTTTTAAACAATTAAGAAGACAGATTACCTAGTTTATTTTTTAAATAAAGATGGGAGGAATTCAATTTAGTTTGAAATGGAATACATAAAAACATTATCTCATCTATAAAAAGATGTTTCTTGTAATTGGTCGCATTTTTAGGTGATGAACGGTCGAAGGCTTAAAGATTAAAAATGAAGGAAGATATAACTATTTCACCTTTGACAAAAATATTATGTTAGTTGGAAATATCTTTAACCATAATAACATTCTACATATAGTATTAAGTACCGACAGCAAAAAGTCTCTGCACGTAGGTTTGTAGTCAGACTTTTAACCGCAGGTTCTCACGGCTGGTACGTAACACAGTCTTTGTGGGTTGTCATTAATAATTTAGTGCTTTATGACACACTGTAAGGAACTCTCTAAGATTTTTCTATGGTTACACACGGCTCTCTAAATATACAAATACTAGTTTTTCGCGTGCGGATTCATCCGCGTGTAATTATAAAAACTTTATTTTATTCTTTACATGCAAATGTCAAAATAACATGACATGACATGACAAACCTTAGCAATCTTTCTTTCTTGATGTTGGCAGCAACTTATGGTCTCTTTCCCACATTAGGGTTTTTATCCAAAATATTTACCCCCTAAGTTTAATGGCGTGAAAATATATAGCCTAAAGCATGACGTAAGTGTAGGGCTTTTTATTAAAAAAAAAAGAATTATTAAAAAAAAAAGAATTATTAAAAAATATGCTGTAACTCCTGACATCTTAGGCAACAAAGAAGTGTGTGTTTACGCTTTCTTATAATAGTATAGATATAGATAGTATAGATTTAAAAAACGCTGTGTGTTTAGTGTATTTTATTTTATTTCAAATTCATGTTTAAAACTAGGGTTTATTCTATTATTTATCTAGGTAAAAATTTGGTAATACCCTAGTCGTAGCTACCTCTAAACGGTTAGTGGAAGGTGAGTCTAAGTCTTTCTTATTACCCATCTGTACTAATATTATGAAGAGGAAAGATTTGAATTTTTGGATTTTTTTTTTGTCTTGAAATAACTCAAAAACTACTGGGATGATTTAAAAAAACCTTCAACATTAAAAAGCTATGTTATCACTGAGTAACATAGGCAACGTTTTTTACTATTTATTAATTTCCCGCGGTCGAAGAGGTGAGCAATACCTAGTGTCAAATATATTTACTTGTATAATAATACTAGTTTTTCGCGTGCGGATTCATCCGCGTGTAATTATAAAAACTTTATTTTATTCTTTACATTTGTCAAATTATCAATAGCAAATGTCAAAATTACATGACATGACAGGACATCACAAACACACATGATGACATGACACATTAGGGTTTTTATCCAAAATATTTACCCCCTAAGTTTAATGGCGTGAAAATATATAGCCTAAAGCATGACGTAAGTGTAGGGCTTTTTATTAAAAAAAAAGAATTATTAAAAAATATGCTGTAATTGCTGACATCTTAGGCAACAAAGAAGTGTGTGTTTACGCTTTATTATAATAGTATAGATTTAAAAAACGCTGTGTGTTTAGTGTATTTTATTTTATTTCAAATTCATGTTTAAAACTAGGGATTACCCTATTGTTTGTGAAGGTAAAAATTTGGTAATGCCCGAGTCGTAGCTACCTCTAAAGGGTTAGTGGAAAGTGAGTCTTACTCTTTCTGATTACCCATCTGTACTAATATTAGAAAGAGAAAAGAATTGAATTTTTGGATTTTTGTATGTATTGACAAAACTCAAAAACTACTGGGATGATTTAAAAAAACCTTCAACATTAAAAAGCTACGTTATCACTGAGTAACATAGGCAACGTTTTTTACTATTTATTAATTTTCCGCGGTCGAAGTCGTGATCAACACTTAGTATCAAATATATTTACTTGTATAATAATACTAGCTTTTCGCGTGCGGATTCATCCGCGTGAAATTATAAAAACTTTATTTTATTGTTTACATTTGTCGAATTATCAATTGCAAATGTCAAAATGACATGACAGGACATCACAAACACACATGATGACATGACACATTAGGGTTTTTATCCAAAATATTTACCCCTAAGTTTAATGGCCTGAAAATATATAGCCTAAAGCATGACGTAAGTGTAGGGCTTTTTATTAAAAAAAAAAGAATTATTAAAAAATATGCTGTAATTGCTGACATCTTAGGCAACAAAGAAGTGTGTGTTTACGCTTTCTTATAATAGTATAGATACCTAACTAGATAGGCAAAGGGTTTAAGACAACTGTGATGTCATCAATTATTCTTAAATAACAATTAAAATACAATTATTCTAAAAGTAAATGTTCTTTAAAATATCAAGCAGTATAACTCAAGGGATATTACGAAAACCAATCATACATGAACTTAAGAAACATGTTAAAAGTATTGAAGGAAATGTCTTAAAGAACTGGAGGCAATGATAATAAACAAGTTTATGTTAGGAAAAGTCGGTTTGTATAATAGCTGAGACGGCGTTTGCGGTCAGCTTACTGATGGGGTTTGCGTTTATGACACTGTCAACGGCGATAGGCAACGAATTTCTGTTGCCTAGTAGGCAATGCCTAAGTACGATACGGTATTTCACAGTTCAATTATCAATTATCAAAAGAAAAATTCCAGATTTCGAGAAGATTATGTATTTGCGTTACTGATAACGAAATATCGCATTTAAAAAAATGTCTGTCTGTCTGTCCGCAAGCCGCGCTTCTTCTGGGTAATCTCCGAAACGGCTGGGCTGATTTCGACCAGACTTTCACTGAAGGCTATCATAGACGAGTATATTATAGGCTACTTTTTTATCTCAATATTGCATGGACGGGTATCGCGGGCAACAGCTAGTTCGTAATATATAAAAACATTAATACACATTAAATCATGCAAGAAATTTCCATATCCAAACGCAGGTTTAATCTAATTACAACGATTCCCCGCCGCTGTCGGCCAGTGATTAGCCGGAGTTGCTTCGCACGCATTTCATTACGATACTTTCACACGAGGGCAGCAGTGACGCAGAGCAGTGGACATTCTAGTACAGCTATTTATTAAACGCACACGATACTCCGAGACAGATTAGCTTCCATAAAAAAATCCTTATTTTCTCAAATTTATTTCGATAATTGACACATTTTATAGATTCTACAAGTGTTATCGCTAATTTTATCTACTGGATCTGATATTGTTTTGATAGTAAGCATCCCAACAGTTGGAGTACTGCGCTATCGACTGGTCTGGTTCACTCGTGTGAAACTGACATTACAGATAATCGGAGCGATAGCAACTAAATAAATAGCGTGACTGTAAGCCACGCTCGTTCAGCCTCGCTGTAAATATTTCAAACTGGACATGCAACGTTTAGTTCAATACCTACTACAGCTTAGTAATTAAAATGTAAGTACTAGATTTAGAAATAATTGCGATAACTTGACTGTTTCTTTGATTTATTGATCTAGTAACTAATCTTTGATTTTATTTTACGCTAGCTGTGCCCGTGCGGCTTCATCCGCGTGAAAAAACTTTATTTTATTGTTTACATTTGTCGAATTATCAATTGCAAATGTCAAAATGACGTGACATGTTAATAAACTATGGCAATATTTCTTCCTTGATATTGGCAGCTTGTATTTTATGGTCCTTTTCCCACATTATGGTTTTTATCCAAAATATTTACCCCTAAGTTTAACGGCGTGAAAATATATAGCCTAAAGCGTGACGTAAGTGTAGAGCTTTTTGTTAAAAAAAAAGAGTTATTCGAAAATATGCTGTGATTGCTGACATCCTACGCCACAAAGTAGTGTGTGTTTACGCTTTGTTATATTAATACCTATAGAAGTATAGATTTGTCATAGTTTAAAAATATTCAAAAATAATCTTTGACCGCGGAATTTTAAGCACGGAGAATATAAAATAAAAAATAAAACTATCTAGTGATAAACAAGGCTATAATACTCAATGATAAAGTAGCTTTTTGAATTATCTTTTTTAATCGGTCCAATAGAATTTTAATTCATTAGTTACATATAAAAATATAAGTCTCTCTTTATAACATTAGTATAGATATATAGGTAGATAAATCATGTAAAATAATAAACAACTGAAATAGCAATGTTATAATTATACAAATAAACATTTAAACATATATGGAAACCCTAAACGATCAGGAAACAAAGTTACTCTGCAAATTAGAAAACGAAATAAATTAACTGGAAACATTACAGGACAACCAAAAGTATTTTAAAGTAATTTAAACCTTAACACGGTGAAATAAAGTTTAAATTCAGCTGTGTTGTTTGTAAACGTAATATGTCAGATTATACTCGTATGCATTAGAATAATTGCAATGGGTAAGTCCAATACTGCGGTTATTAAAAAAACATTAGCCTCTATGGATTAATTATTTTAAGAGGAGGCAATGTATCACTTTACGGCGAATGAGATTGTTTAAAGCTAGCTACACACGTTCAGTTTTATCCGAACAGAAAAATCTGACAAAACTGGGAACTGTTTAATCCTCAGTGTTGCCTACACATGTTAGATTTATCTGAACGATCCGACTTCAGATAAAACTGAGCGTGTGTAGCGTGCTTTAGATTTATGTATCTATGGTTTTATGTAGTGTTCACAAATCACAGCAGTAATATTTGAAACTTATTGTATTGACCAAGTTTAATTAAATTCACTAACAAAGTCCTGTTGTCTCATTTTAACCTACACACGTATGTTTTAACTGGACAATCCAATTGTTCAATTAAAACGGTGCTGTTAAAACTGAAGGTGAACTGAACTTACGATAAAATTTGTTTGTGTTTTTTATAATTTATTATTGCTTTATATTTTTTTATCGTGAGCACAATTAAAATAGACATGTCAAAGGTGTAAACTTCATAATGAAGGTTAACGCAGAGAACGGCAGAAGTATTTTCGGCGCTTTCTTGCGTTACAGTAAAACACAGAGTATATTTCAAATAGAGAGATCATTTCGTCTTATTTTTAAGAGAAAGACAATAAATAACCTGTGGTTCAGTTTTCAATTTTTACTTAAATTAGTTACGATACTACTCGTATAACAGAAATATTCGGTGTTTTTCTTGTAGTTTTAGATAATAAATAAAAGTTTTACAAAATGTAGATCAATGAATTTCGAGCTTTTAACCGATTAAAAGCAAACAAAAACAATAGTTTGAAAATAATATAAATCAAATGTCTTCTCTGGCCTTTAAATACTCTATACGGGTAATAGTATCTAGTATTATTTGATTAATGAACAGAAAATTTAGCTTTTTAATTAAAACTGACGCTCTGTCAGCCACCGAACGACACACGTCACGGGGCCCGTTTGAGAAATGTTCACGTTTATAAAAATGACACAAAACGCCAGCAAACACACATTCATTATTATAATAAATTATAAAATGAATATTTGTCAATGTTGAAGTCATTTTTTATAATTCATCAATCATTGAACCATTAATTTGTTTAAATGAACCATAAAAATAATATACTAAGAAAGCATCATTAATCTCATGATGAAGGCCTTACTTGTCGTCATCATCTGTCCTTATCCCTCTCATAGGGTCGGTGCACCAGTTTATCGTCGTCCAGGTCTATCGCCATCTCAGTCACTCCCTTCTTCGTAATGTCACATTTCCTTCAATCCGTCTCTTAGGCCTACCCTTACCGATCTTTTAAGTCTTCAAGCTGCGAATACTGTAGAAGAAATTCTTTACAATTGTGTAATGTTAGTTGTAACCTTTGATTATAGAGAAATGGACTAAGCAAAGAGACATCGTTGAACAAATGTTTTTGCAAGAGAGTGAGGTAAAGTTGACATTTATGTGTACATATCATGCCGAGTATCCTTTTAATGGAAGCATACTAAAACCAAAACTTACACACGTCCATAAATGGACTATTCAAGTAAGCAAGAATAAAAATTATTCGTTTTTATTTGATAGGAGGAAATGCGCGCTTGACAGGTCCTGTCATTTAATAGTCAAAGGTTGCAGCATACAAATGCACAAGGAAGTGAATGGAGGTGTTTGCGGTCTCAATTACTTTGCTGGAAGTCGTACAATGTTTCACACGTCGGAACACGTCTAAATGTACATGTCACGCGTTACTATGGCTGCCGAATGCAACGCCACATACTCTGTAAAATGAAACGGTTTGATTTCAACTACAATGGGATATATTTGTCGGTAATGATAATCGATTGAGTAAGATTAGAATCGGTTCTTTGACGAGAGTGAATAGTCTATGTCACTGTAGCGGAATGCTGGTATCTTGTGAGGCACTATACCATAGTCCATCATTAAGGTTGCATGTTAGCGACGGATCGCCGATATAACTTAAAATTGTATTTAATCAGTGTTCAATGGCGACTAATTGTTACTTAATTGATTGTGATAGTGTAAGAAGTTGCTTATAATAAGGACTTATTTCAGAAAATTATACTACTCCATACCCACGCCATATTAGACATATATATGTACTAGCTTTCGCCCAGGACTCCGTCCGCGTGGAATTCAAACACAAATGCAAGTAGCCTATGTGTTCTTCCGGACTATCCTCTATATCTATGCCAAATTTCCTCGAAATCCGTTCAGAACATCCATCGATCCATATAAACTTTTGCATTTATAATATTAGTATGATTGTGTGCTTAATGCATCATTCAATTACTTCCAGCAATATCGTTGTCGTAAGCAGATTAGGATCAAGCATTTGACAGTAGTTAAAATAGTAATAATTTATTTAAATTTACTACATCACACATTTTATTACCTTTCAACATGTTCCAGTAAAACAATCAAGTTTCATACAGTATTTTAATGATAATCTCACGTCAATAAACAATGGAACTTATTACATTGCTGGTTAACTATGGAAGGGGAGATAATGTGGTACGTAATGCGCACGCATGGGGCCAAGCCGCGCCTTCACTATCTAATCTCAATCTTACGAAAGTGCATTGTAATGAGCATTACTTATATTCTCAGTTCTAAAAGACAAATGCTACCGAAACAACGACATGTCTCTATTTTTTCAACGAGTATGAAAAGGATGGTTAGTTGTTGTTATACATGTAATTCAATAGTGTAAACGCTAGGTAAGATCGTAGGTTGTAAACACTCTTTGACACGGTTCTGGACATTTGTTTTAAGTCCTTTAATTTTGATGTGTTGATGACTTTAATTTATATCGCGATAAGCTCTTAAATATTTAGTGATCTTTTTTATTGCTTTTTTGTTACTATTTGTAATTAAGAATAACGAAATGACGATGTTTTAATAGTTAAATTTAGAATAGTTTGGACATAAAATGGCTGAAAAATGCATATTAAATACGTTATTAAAGTCAAAAAAACCTTTTTATATCCCATTTAATAGCTATAAAAATTTTACCTTTTTTACACACAAACAGTAACACGTTAAAGAGATAATCAAAATAAAACTAAGTATAGCATAAGCATGATACATTTTTTGTTGCACACGAAAAAAGGACGCATAGTAATTGATGATTAACTCACAACTTTGAGTAAAAAACAATGAATACCATTACAGTGTGGATTTCAACACTAAACGCGTTAAACGCCAAATAAATTCACAATTTAAAGCAATTTAATTACATACTAAGTTAATGATAAAATCATTTCTTAAATATCCAAATTATCCATCCATCCATCTTTTATTAGGTAAATGAACTCTGATTCTTTTATATAATATATATAATTTAAACTCTCATACTATTCTATTTCTATTTTAAACACACGTAAAAACATATTCTCTACGCGACAGTCTCTGTATCTCTCTCTTGGAAAAAAGTTATTGTACAGTCAGGCCCCTTCGCGGTATTCCACTTACAGAAATATTTTATTCCTTGGACAGAGACAAACTAGGCATCTTTTTCAAATAATCAATTAAGTAGCAGTTGTGCAAACGGCGGGCTAATAATAAAAAGCAATTAGCAGTATACTGATTTTTGTACAGACACATTAATAAGTTCCGTGACGTCTCAATGTGAAGAAAACGTACAAATGACTGTAGCTGGTGAGGTCTTATACCGCCAGATTCCCTGACAGTACATGTGTTATGATATAAATCAAGTATCAATTCGATATGGAATCAATAACACGTTAAAGATGACGAGTGACACGCGATTGGGAGACTCAATAATATTGTAACCAATAGAACGAATGCTTTATAACCATTTTGTAACCATCGGTTTTTATTTACGGGACTACATTTATACCACTTTTGTGGTTTTGTTTCTTGCAAGACTTTTAAACTCAATAGTATTATAAATGGGAGAGTTTACCACCTAAACGAGTGAACGGATCACGGTGAAATCTGAAACTGAAATCGCATAGACATCTATGTACTGTACTCCATACAGTACATACAGTAAGGAGGAAAACAAAGGTTGCATGCTTTTATTTTATTTTAATTCCACGCAACTGGAGTCGCAAGCGAAAGCTAGTAATATAATGTCACACATATGTACAAATGCTCTTTTTTAATATCAGTAGATTTTTGGTAATTTACTAATATCTTCTTTAACCATTCCAACTAAGCTCTCTCTTTATATGTCGATTTTAGATTTTAAACTCGAAAAAAATACAATCAAAAAGCCCGACCAAACTGCGACACGTTATTGTTCTTTATACGTCATAAACGTATGCGTTTATATAATTATCTTTACTGCTGCGGTCTTAGCCACATGTAATCGAAGTCGACAAAGATGTAAACAACGCCACAAATTATAATTACTTTAGCAGCTGGCAGATGGTAACAACTAGTGATGTTCTTAAACAAACAAAAGACGTATTAGTCATTTTAATTGTACACTTAATTGCAAAATTCAAATGTTAAAGTGTACAATTTATGTGCGAATCTGACAATCATGTGAAAATAACAATAAATAAGACTTAAATCAGATAAATTTCCTTAATATATCTTTGGATAGATAAAACAGACAATATATTAACTGAAGTAAGAAAACAATACCAATAAATCCTTTGATACGGGCAATTTTAAACTGTTGTTTAATTTGTTCCCATGTTCCGTAAAGGTTGGGCTCCACTGAGATGACACGGCGATTAACGATCCATGATCTTGATAAGATTGCATAAATGAATCGTATGCCACAGCCGGATGAGGAGAGATACTTGGAGTATACAGGGTGACCAGTACAAGTCAGAAGTTCAAAGGTTTCTTGCAAATATGATGTTGTTGTCATTGATTTATTATTTTTCATCTTCTTTTGGTGCCATCTCCTAAAGTTGTTAATCATAATAGCAACTTGAACTCTGGTCACAGCAGCTCGAAATTAGGTATTATTCCCAACCGTCACCCCGCTCTGTCCCCACGTGAGAATAAAAAGTTTCATCCATCCCATCTTTTAGTCCCACTATCACCAATAAGGTGACAGATGGAACCGTTATGAAATAAAATAAGTTTCTACCGTCTCCTCGTCGCAAAAGGTGGGACGGATGAAACTTTGTATTCTCATCTATCCCCTCGTGGGGACAGAGCGGGGTGACGGTTGGGAATAATCCGAAATTAGAACCATTGGCGAAGATTTTAAGCCAAGATATTCTTCTTCCTGGACTTCTTTTCCCTTGTATTTTTCCCCGAATATTATGATAAATTTATGACTGATTTTTACTTAAAATTTCTTGTCGAATTTAAGGGCTACAGTTTCGCAAATGTGAACTATTCACGGTAGAATATCAATCAAATCAGAGGCTGGGCGAGAAGGTTGAGTTGAGTCACGCGATTTGACGATTTGTATTGTTACGAAGATATCTTTCAGCACGGTTTCGCACTCGACTATTATTAATTCCGATGACAGTAAGCGCACTTCGTTATAGCTCATTCAAATATCTTTCTTACCCTGGTTACCTATAGTAACTAATGTTTGCATATAAACTACTCACCCAATTAAAACGCTGTATACATTTAGCTTGACTTAAATAACCAATAACCTTTAGTAACTTAGGCATTTTTAATTATAACGACAAAATAAGAAAGGAGACTAAAGTGCTAGATTCATAACATAGTAGTAGTAGTAGGGGCTACGGTTTCCGCAACTCCACGGCTAGCGCGTATTTTGCGTGAGAACAGGACAAGGATTACTCTAGCCAACCCAGCTCTTCGAAGGACCCCAGCGAACCTGCAAGTTGCTGGTGATCTCCGGGAGCGATCTCAGCGAACCGAGATACCTAACCCTGTATTCAGTCACTGCTGGGCAGTGTTGTGTTTCATAACATAAATTAACTACTCCACTATAACCTAAACTCAATTTATGAAGATTTTCAGTTCTTCCGTCTTCCATTGCACGTGTAAAAATAGTATGAACACAAAGAGAGTATGAGTGTGTGTTTGTCGTCAGTGTCGGAAGGTCGCAGCAATTGCGCCGGCGCCGCGCGGTTGATGCCATTGCTCATTGCTAATTATGCCACCGGCCAACCGGATTAATTGTTAAGCTTGACGCACACTAACCTACTTTATTTTTAATTTTATTTAATTTCCCTGTCCTTATACCACTATATGTGGCGTAGATGCACCAGGTTTTCGGAATTCAGATCGAACGTTAATATATTTTTTAAGAGATGATAATTTAGGGATGCCACAACTAGATTTTCTATACGCAAATTTAACAAAATTACAAATAAAACGATATTATCAAATTTTATCACTGTTAATGTTTAATACGCTATTATATAAAATTTGCCTTTTGCTGTTACTTAAGTTTGCTTAAGAACTGTCGAAATTTTAACAATTTCTTTAATACTACAAGTGTTGATAATATTAACCTTCGTTAACCACATAAATATCGAAAATCATGCAATTTCCTCGTTAGGTATTCATAAAAGTAATATTCCTCTATTATAAATATGTATTAATTTAGTGATTCCAAAGAAAATAAAATATTTTAAAAAGAAATAAAACATTTCTGTTGTTTTTCGTCGAATGTGCGTCACGCCGGAGTATCTCCGCAGTGAATTGAACTAATCCATTACTGTGTTGACGACCCCGCGCAAATTGCACACAACCAAATGAGACTTGTTACTGACACTATATTATATTACTGTCATTGTTATAACATTACACACAGAAATGCACCTTATTTATATAGTGCTAAAGACTAATTCAAATTGTCACACAGTTTGGCGGTAGATGTTTGTACACCCTTTAGGTATTACAGGATAAAGTTACCAGTTTTTACAAGCGATATACTTCATTAACGTTGTCACTTAACAAGGTCATTTTTGTCAAACTGTACTACATTATTTTTAGGTATCATCATCAAACTTTTTAACAATAATCATACTTCATACTAATATTATAAATGTGATAGTTTAGATGGATGGATGGAATGATGGATGTTTGTTAGAGTTTGTAGCCTAAACGGCTGAACGGATTTCGATGAAATTTGGCATAGATGTAGAGGATAGTCTGGAAGAACACATAGGCTACTCACTTTTTTTTTTTTAATTTTTTTAATTCCACGCGGACGGAGTCGCCGGCGAAAGCTAGTATGCTATAATAGTATAAAGAAAGTTAACATTCAGTGGGATCAATGTTTACGTTTAAATTTATGAATCTTTAACGGTATCATAATATTGATATAATCACCCCAATTGGTGTATCTATCATTTAATTAAATCTAAGTTCTTTCAGTTCATTAACCTATGATCCCCATCTCGTTCTCGTTCAACTCTAGATTTACAGTCAGTCCATTAGAGCGGTCAGGCGATCGGATCATCAACATTGACCCCGTCACTATATTTAATACAATTTCTATCTAATTTCGAGTAATTGACTATTTGAGATACTTCCTTGATATTAAGTTTATAGGATACTAGCTGTTGCTCGCGAATTCGGCCCCGTGAAATAAATACAGCATTTGTTACTCACTAATTTAGCTTTTTAATGGTGATAGAATACTTGAGATCAGCCCAGTAGTGTTTGTGTTATTTCAATACATACAATAATCCAAAAATACAAATATTTCCTCCTTAATATAAGTATAGATAAACTTGGATAATACTTAATTTAGAAATTTAACAGCTGATAGTAGGCGGTAGGAAGTCGTAGAGAAGTAATTAATGAAAATTTAAAAATTAAACATTAAAAAAAAATAGTTAAGGTTTTTTGCTGTATTTACTACTTTTGTTTTTTGTTTTTCATTTGATTTGTATACTATGTTTTTCTTTATTTCATTGTAATTTTGCATTCTAAAGTGTATAATGATTAAAAGGTGCGACGCCTATAAACCATGTAAGTGGTTTGGCGGGAATGACTTATGTCTTATTTATGTATTATATTTTGGAAATAAAGAGAAAAAAAAATAGTTAATGGTTACAAAGGTAGAGGAAGACAGAAGAAAGTATTGTGTGAAAGAGGATATCCTTAAGGGAGTAAATTCAGATGTGACGGCTGATAGAAATGTATAGACGAGTAGCACATACTTCACCGACCCTCCGTAGGAACAAGGGCAAGCTGGAGTAAAAGAGAAGCTGATGAATGGAAGACGTGCCAAACGTTTGTAGGCGTACAAATGACAATAAAATATAAATGAATAGCAGTTTTCAATTATATTACACGATTTCATATTGTTTCTAAGGCTGTTGAATGGTTGACTTTAAGTATTAAGATTGGCCATAATCAATTTCCTTTTTTTTAAGTTTAAAAGATTATAGCAACACCCTGTATAACAGGGTCAAGTGGCGATACACCATTAGTCTGATTAGACCGGCGACAGGTCACGCTTTATTATAGGGGCCGGAATTGACTTAACTGTGTCTTAGAATGCCCCCATCATTAAATGATTCAAGAATACACGGTGACGTCTTCATTTGAAAAATATTGCATTTATTTAAAGAAGAAATTTAATCTCGGTTGTGAGAATAAATGTATTCCAAAAAAGTCGCAATGAAATTAAAACTTAAACGACTTGTCGGTAATTTTACGATGCAGCCCAAGAACTAAATAATTTTCTATTGGGAGCATACCCAAACAAAGCGTCTTTTTTAGTCGTTTGGCGTAGACCAAAAAGGATGGATGGATGTTTCTTAGAGTTTGACATCTAAACGGCTGAACAAATGTCGATGAAATTTGGCATAGATGTAAAGCAAACTCTGGAAAAACACAAAAGCTACTTCCTTTTTAAATACAGACGGACGTACTCGCAGACGACAGCTAATATGCAATAAATATGAATACCTATCTACTAAACGTAAATTTATTAATACTTATCCTATCTACAGTAATAAAACTGCAATATACAAAACGTTTGATGTTAGCAAACACCTTAGGAATATTATAAATTTCTTGTCGATTTTACGGCATTCGTTCTCACTGAAAGGGAATTCTATAATAATTTCAATAAGCAAATTCAATGCACCATTCATATCGCTATTTATTAAGAACGTAACAAAATATTTATTAACGCATAATTTTATTACCACGTAAGATATGGTTCCCCGTACATTTCTTTCACCATCTCGTTTGCACGCATTTCCTACTTAATTTCTCAAATAAGGTAAATGCACCAGTAATTGACATACAGTGGAAGAAAAGCGCATTTCACGAATATCTTAAAATACTAACGTGATTTTTTTGGTAAAAAGTACGTAATCACAATGTGAATCCATTCTATTAAATAATTCTTTAAATATGTTATTTAAATTAGATTTATCTTTTATCACTTAGATTATATCATAGCCATTGCGTGACCAGTCGAGAACATTTAATTTATACAAAGCTTTATAAAGAATGTACGTATTTACAAATGACATTTGATACGAATTTGAATCTTATGTCATTATGAATAGAGTTTAAAATATAATGATAGTAATTTGGGGACGACGTTTCTTTGTTGATGTATAGATTAGAACAATTACAGGAAGTGCACGGGTGTTGATAAGCGGCCGGCACTCAATTGAGATTGATTAAAACAAGTATTTTTGATGCGAACAAATTAATCTTTCTATTTTAAGCTACAGTTTGTTGGCAATTGGACGACAGTACGACACTCATAATTCTACGGATATAATGTGATAAAATATTACATAAATTTAGGTTACTACTCTTTGGTACTGTTTAAGACAATGTACCTAATCTAAAATAAATATCTTTAAAGTAGCCCACACACGTTAGGGTTTCATACGACATACAATGTATTATATATTTTTTTTTATAATATAAGGTGGCAAACGAGCAAGCGGCCACCTGAATCCACCAAAATAGAAAGCAACCGTTGCCCATAAACATCTGCAATTGCAGATGCGTTGCCTACCCTTAATTGACGGAGGAAGAGACGCACATAAAGAGGACATTTCCCCTTCCTATGCGTCTCCTCCACCGTCAAGTCCACTTTTCCTTCCCATCCTTTCCTCTTAAAAAAAGGGTGGAAAGGGAATGGGACTAAAATTAGGCCTCCGGCACCACACTCATCAGACGAAACGCGGAATTGCTTCCACTTCACGCCTGTCTTCTGTGTGGTCGTGGTATTACACCGGGCGAGGCGGCCCGTATGGTGTAGTTATGCATGTAAGATCAAAACCGTGAAACCTAACGTGTGTAGCCAGTATAACAGTGGTAGAGCTAGTTGCACCTAATATGTCACGATGTTAGAATTACTATAAAGTTATCGTAAAGTCCGTTAAGAAATTCTGTCAACAGATAATCCGTCTGATTATTAATGTTCGTAATTACTGTACATTTTTATAATGTCATCGCTACCGATGAAATATGTCGGGTAATACCGCGCTACGTACAGAAACAAATAGTCCAGTCGTTGCAAAATAATCGCTGCTCGTTATTGTAATCAAGGAAATAATCTCTCGAAGACGGTAAATACAGATAATATTACAAGAAACAAGTTGATTATTATTTCTATAAATGAAAAAGGTAACAGTTTGTATTGTGACTAAGTTTGTTTCAGACTTTAGAAAAAGTCCACTTATGTGTTTCGATCTAGTTGGATTTTGTAAAACCGTTAGGACGGCTATGGCACCTTCAAGGATAGACCAAAGGACTTCAGATGCGGAATTGGACCACCCAACAACGAGGCAATATAAACACCGTCTATCTAAAAACCTCTGTCGTAAGCATTCTCCAGATGCATGGAGAATAACCATCACAATACATAAATCGTTTTATTGTAACATTCATAAGAACCTTCACTGTCTTATTCCTAAGAAAATAAAGGTTATTATCCATTGAATTAATTGTTGTAGAGATGAATTCGTAACTTTGCAAGACGCCTTACAAAGTAGTGATTAAATTTGCTTTGCAGTAAGGCGTATGCACATTCGTCATGTCTTACAAACAAACCGACATGACGCATTCTAAAGCTTTCGACGGCTTTAAGCGTAAATGCATTGCTTTGGCCTAGGAACAGTAATAACACTTCTCGCGTTAAATATACCTATCTGAAGATTACTGTTTGGTTTTGTATAGAGCCATACACGTACTGTTAAGATTGAAGGCAAGAGTTTTAAACTTTTCCTCGGTCTTCACTGTCACATTGTCATGTTACATTCTGCTATATCCGTTAGAACTGTCATACTTTTGGTTTCTTACACTTTGTGATATTGTTACATATTAATCTGTCTGAAATCTCACTGATTTTGTTATGTTCTATTTTCTCGGTCAGAAATATCCCACTGTATACTTGAGTTCTGTTTTATGGCCGGTTTCCTAGTTACATTTAACCGTTCGTTAGTGTTTTTGGTTCGATAACTTCAGGAAATGCGTTTCCGAACTACGTAACGAGTTTTACTTCATTGAAACTTAGGTCAACGTAACGCTAATGAATTATTAGGTAATCATAAAACAAATTGGAACTACAGAACCCAGCACTAATTGTCATTTAATTATTTTACGTAGTCTCTAGTTCAGTAATAGAGGTGCTATGGAAGGAATACAATATTTATCTTTCAAATAAAGCTATACTATCTATAATTCTGTTCGAACATTATAAAGAGGAAAGATTTGTAATTTTGTATGTATTTGATTCGCGAAAAAAATACTGGGCCGATTTTAATAATATCTTTCACTATTAAAAAGCTATCTACCTGTGAGTAACATAGGCTATATTTTTACTATTTATTTAATATTACGCGGGCGAATCTAAACTAAATTATAAAGAGGAAAAATGTGTATTTTCGGGTTTTTGTATGTATTTTATTCACGCTAAAACTACTGGGCCAATTTTAAAAATTCTTTGACTATTAGAAACCTAATCTATCTGTGAGTAATATAGGCTATATTTTTATTATTTCTTTAATTTCAAGGGAACGAAGTCGCGAGCAACAGCTAGTTTGAAATAAAATAAATAGCTAAAACTAAAAATAACGCCCGTTAAATTATAATCGATAGGATACTTTGCTATAATTATACGGTAAACAATTCTTCATGGTGCTATTAGCTACAATCTTGCAACTCTAAGAATATGTTATTTTATTATTTGCAACTCTAAAATAATCGGCATAGAATTCAATTTGGAAAGTACAATTTAATTGTACATCTATAATTTACACATTCAATTAAGAACCCAATTGTCTAAATGATAAGAAACAATTTTGTAAAGCAAATAATACTCACGGTTTAATATTTTTATTGAAATTACTCAAGTAAATAAGCAAGCGTAGAAAAAATTAAATGTATAATTTTAAATCACTTTGCAAGTAGCCAACGTGTTTACCGCAAATTATGTTCTTATCAAAGGAAATGTATTTTTTGCAGTATGAATTATTATTCACTTTAATTATATAAATTTGTTACTAATTAAATTTATAAATGTAGACAAAATTGTTGAAAATATTTAATGAAATAGATTTTTAATAAAGATAAAAGATATATAATTTAGAAATTAAAGCAAATTAATTAATTAAACTTTTATTTGAATTCGTGTTTGAATTTCGAAATATTAAATTTTAAAAGACTTCGAGAATGAAATGTACAATTTTAGCTTTTTTTTAAATTTCATTGACACTAAAGAAATATAATGTATAATGCTCATAATATATTGAAACAGGCAATAATAAATAACCAACGAGCCTTCAATCGCTGGGATAAGATTTATTAAAGAGGAAAACATAAATATTGTATGACATATAACGCCGTTGAGACAAATTCTTGTATTATAGATATGTTACCGTAAAATTACAAACATAGTTAATTTGTAATCCTACTAACTATAATAAATCTAGCAATTCAATTGTTATCCTTTTATAATGAGACATATGAATATGTAAAACTCTGCTCTTTGAAAAATATTTATGATTTTTTTCATACTAGATTTTGCTTGCGACTTCGTCTGCAAGGAAAACAAAAACTTAATTTTTAGCCTATTTTCTCTACCAGACAGTGTTCTACATTTGTACCGAATTTCATTCTGATCCATCCGTTTTCGAGATACTTTCGCAGTCAAAAACCATTGAGGTTTATTTAGCGTTTTTTTTTAATATTAAAGTAGATTTAATTGTTTTGTATTGTTAAAATAAATATATATATATATATATTAATTAACCAAATAATTCATTATTATTAACTTTTTACTTTTTTTCATGTGTCGTAATAATATAGCTTATCTAGTAACATTATAAAATGGCGAGGTTTACAGTTTTCCGGTGTTCCATATCAATGTATCTTACCTATATTAAATCTCAACAAATGTGAAACGTGAATTAATTCAATATCAAATGCAATCGACGAACGCATTGCTCAATAAATATTGATTAAAGTGTAATCGATTTTTTTTTGTATTTCGTAAAGGAATTTAAGCGAACGCTATCATATGAACTATCTCTATAAATCTTGTCACATTTATAGTACAGTCAGCAGAATACATTTTAAAGCTTATTTAACTTTTCATCTATTTTCTTCAGTCAGTAAATTTGAGTACTTTTTTTATATATTATAAGGTGGCAAACGAACAAGCGGCCACCTAAAACTGCCAAAATGGCGAAGCGACCGCTGCCCATAGACATCCGCAATAGCGGATTATTGTAGGCTATAAGCTTTCTTTTCGAAATACATCAAATTATACGTGATCTTGATACTTTAGAATTGTGAAGAAATATGTTAAGTCCTCGAATGGAGGCCGCGAAAGGGGACCAGGAGCGTAGGGCGTCCTCCACCCAGGTGGACCGACGACTTAGTGCGCACGGCGGGAAGTCGTTGGATGCAGAAGGCGGAGGACCGCAATCTGTGGAAGGTATTGGGGAAGGCCTATGCCCAACAGTGGGCACACAAAGGCTGATGATGATGATGATGATGATGTTAAGGATTAAAATTCTTATCTCTTCTATTTAAAGATGCTTATTGTAAAGCAATTTTAAAAACTATAAATTTCAATTCATAAATATGTTTGTTTTATTACAAACTGCAGAATTTCTTGATGTATTTTTTACAAAACGGGTTACGTTAGCAAAGCTCTGTATGGATGATAAAAGTTTGTACAACTTTTTTCAACCAAGACTATAAAAATCTCACCGATCTGGACATTAAATATCCATCCACTTGTAGAAGGCAGATGCAAGCCATAGTTCTTAGAAATAATCCTAGCTAACTAAAGAAACTTAATAAATTCGTCGAAAGGTATCAAGGATGGTAGTTGGACGTTTTAGGGTAATGCTATAGGAAGGAATGCCTTTCACGGTAACTGGTCGCGCGTGCTGACTGTACGTTGCCTATAATTTAGCTGTCAAACTACAAAGTGATGTATCGATTTTGTGTCAACTTCGAGTCCATTGTGACGCTTGTAGCTGCGGGCTATTAGACGAATTATCCGGTTTTTATTGAACCTCGCTTGTAGACAGATTGGCGGACGGTCTCATTCTTTTTATCTATGTAATTACTAATACCTTCCCATGATCGTAATGATGGTTTTTGTGTACAATGTGATAACGAGTCTTGATTTCTTTTAATAATATTGCAGGACTTTTAAACAAATTCTAACCGAATCTAAATGTATGTTGACATATTTAATAACAAAATTTAATACTAAATAGCTACTTTACCAAAGTCTAGCTTTCGCGTCTCCGACCACGAGGATTAAAAAAAAACTTCTTTGGTAAATTATGTTTTCTTCCTATGTTCTACATCTGTGACAAATTTCATCAATGTCTAAGCCATCTTATACATAGTAAAAAACTTCTATCCATCTGTCCATATATCCATCCAAACTTGCACATTTATATTAAACTAGCTTTCGCCCGCGACTCCGTCCGCGTGGTTTTAAAAATAACAAAAGTGAGTAGCCTACGTGTAATTCCAGACTATCCTCTACATATATACCAAATTTCATAGAAATCCGTTCCGCCGTTTAGATTACAAACTCTAACAAACATCCATCCATCTATCTAAACTTTCGCATTTATGATATTAGTATGAACTATAAAGTATGATTCTAGTTGCTTTAATAATCATACTTCATACTAATATTATAAATGCGAAAGTTTAGATGGATGGATGGATGGATGTTTGTTAGAGTTTGTAGCCTAAACAGCTGAACGGATTTCGATGAAATTTGGCATAGACGTAGAGGATAGTCTGGAAAAACACATAGGCACTCAGTTTTGTTTTTTCTTAATTCCACACGGACGGAGTCGCGGGCGAAAGCTAGTATTTATATAGTGCATAAAGTATCTAACAATTGTTACTTCAATACCAAATATAAAAGACATTTCGAAATGCGTGTAATTGGAGCATGTTTCGTAAGATTCATGTGTGCACCATGTGTGTTTTTCTAATGGGAACAAAAATATATCGTTTTATTGCAGTTAGAAGTTATCACAAGGGAAGTTAAAAAGAACAACAGAGGTGGATTAGAAATCTTTAATGATAACCATATTTTAACATCTTAGTTATTTTTACAAAATGACCGAATCTTTCTCGACACGAAGTAAGGGAAGCCATTGGCTCCTTTAATACAGGGAATCAACCTAGTAAAGGAGCCAAGGATATATAATTGAACAAAATACCGAATTTAAAATTAAAAGTGAAAAAAATATGTGTGAAATGTATTTGTAAAATTATATTTGAATTGTAATATTGTATGTTTATGGTGAAGTTAATATTTTACACTAATATTTGTTGACCGACTTCCCAAAAGAAGGAGGTACTCAATTCGTCTGTGTGTTTTTAACACTACTAACGCCCTGGTCAAGATTACTACGACGCCCGCATTTTAACCAAGAAGAGGGTGGTATTTGATAGCAATTCGCAGACCTTTAACGCCCCTTTCTGTTATATGCCCTGGGCGGTCGCCCTAGGTCCAATTTCCCTCTACTAACGCTGGTACTATTTAATACTCATGATATTATTTTATCGATTTAATACACTGCTTTAGTGGGCGAGGTTATTCCAAAAGAATTTATAAAATTGTTCTTTGCCTATAAAATCCAACTTGTATCCTTAATTTGTTTAAAATGAAACCAAATTAAAATGTCAGATTGAAACAATTTTTCTAAGATATCACAATCCATCAGAAAACTCTGAGGTATTATTTACACTTATTACAGACAATCGCTAGTTATAGTCATTTAAACTCATCTGGCCCGTGAATTGCCCTGATATTGTAGTTATTGTGTCAAAATAAGTAGAACCTACGTAATCCTTAGGCAAACTATACATTTCAAGAAAGACAAAGACCTTGTTGACATTATTTTGATATTGAAAGAAAGTCTAGTACGTATATATAAAACGCCAATAGCCTAATGGTTTGGGGTACGGACTACCGATCTTGCGGTCGAGGGTTCGAATCCCGCCATTCGACTATTGTCGTGAACCATATCCTAGCACAAGGCTAGAGCTTAGTTGGAATGGTTAAAGGAAATATTAGTAAATTAACAAAAATCTACTTATATTTTTATTATAAAAAAAAATAATTATAATTTAGTTAGCCACCGGGTCAGATAAATTAGTATGTCTATATTACAATCGCTAGTTAAGTCATATCGCGCATTCGAGTGCAAAGCGGCCGCAACCTGTTGTTAAAGCGCAATTTACTGAAGTAATCGATTTTTGATGAATCCCATCGCTCCTTCGTGCCTTCGTAAATTGGTCGACTTACTTTTTATATCAACATTTAAAGTAATATTGATTGTTTCTTAGTAAATCGAATGGCGGTCGGTGTAATTTTTGACTTCGTTATTTACAAACTTTTTAAAACGATGTTAACTGCTCTCGTTATAGATATCTATACTAATATAAAGAGGAAAGATTTGTATTTTTGTATGTATTGAAATAACTCAAAAACTACTGTAAGGTTTCATAAACTTCTTACACAATTGAAAATCTACGTTAGCAGTGAGTATCATAGGCTAATGTTTTTATTGTTTTTTTAATTTCACGCAGGCGAAGTTGCGAGAACAGCCAGTGTTGTATAAATTAACTTGTGCACTTTTTATTTGAAGTCGGGACTACTAAAACTAAGTACTAGTCTATAAGAATAAAGTAAGGGTTAGAATAGGTTATATTTACTACAAGCTGTCGCCCGCAAACTTCGTTGGTGTGGAATTAAAATAAAAAGGTCATCTATAACGTTCCCGCGTACATCTACTTTTTACCATCTAGCTACCTTCCAGTCAAAGTCCCATCCAAATCGGTCGCCATTTTGATAGCGCGGAATTAAAAAAAAGTAGCCTATAATATGCCCGCCTATGTCAGCTACCCTCCAGTGAAAGTCCGGTCAAAATCGGCCCAGCCGTTTCGGAGATTACCCGGAACAAACGCGGCTTGCGGACAGACAGACAGCCAAAAAATTTTTAAATGCAATTTTCGTAATCAGCAACGCAAATACATTATCTTCCCGAAATCTGGATTTTTTCTTTTAATATTACAAACAGACACTCCAATTTTATTATAGTTATGTGTATGACATTTATTCGCATGTATAAGTTTGGTTAAAAATAAATTTCTTTGCATGAAACAGATTGTTTCAACAAGATAAGCAAAGTGTCGTTTTATTATCGTGTAACTTAAATCGAACATTTAATTTCTTTTAAAGAGGCTATATTTTTATTCCGTTATCTCATCGAAAGGTTAATAAATTTTGTTATCGTATACGCGATTAAAAAAATCGATTTTTCAGTGTTAATATCGCAAAAACATTAGTACTTACTTAAATGAGTTAAGAAATAAGTACGTGAAAAAAAGTTTTTACGATTTCTTTTTTAAGTAAGTAATTATTAGTTCATTTTAATAAAGTTCAAATAATAAATAACTAAAGCTCTTGTTGTTTTCTTTCGTTCATTCGAATTTAAGTTTAACACATAAAATAAATCACAGTGAACTTACGTTGACAACATACTGTTAATGGCCTTGCATTTAAATCAGGGGTATTGAAACATACCAAAAAACCAGTATATCCTGAAACTTGACTTCTGTACGGACACAATTAATATAGTATAATATAATTTGGTGAAAGGTCGTTTTTTGCAAACAAAACGGGAACGTTCGGACGACTTAATTTGGTAAATTTGAGCACTCGTGTTTTACGTATGGAAACCAATAATATTCATTTTGTATAATAATATCTAGAAATATTTGGACATTAGTACGTTCCTATGATGCAAAAAAAATATCCCCATAGATTTCAAATAAAAGATGCACCAAAGCTTGGAATTCCTCTAATTCTATACTAAGATTAACACATTTTATGCCATTACTATCATACTAATATTATAAATGCGAAAGTTTAGATGGATGGATGGATGTTTGTTAGAGTTTGTAGTGTAAACGGCTGAGCGGATTTGGATGAAATTTGGTATATATGTAGAGGATAGTCTGGAAGAACACATAGGCTACTCACTTTTGTTTTTTTAATTCCATGCGAACGGAATCGCGGGCGAAATCAAGTTTTAAAATAAATTACTTAGGAACGTGTTAAGAGTAATAGTTCTTAAGATCAATGTGAAATAATCATTATAGTACAAAGATCGGATCATATCTAGTGACGTCACGCGCGGCCATCTTGAATTTAGTGAGGCGTGCTAAAGGGCAGTCATGTCGCTTCATTAGGGACCTCGTAGTTAACATTAATACCTTGACATTTACGTCACACATGATACGTTATACGTAATTCTAATCAGTTTTTTTTCTTATTCGAGAATTGATAGTTAAGATAATAATTTATCTTACAAGATGGTTTTAAGTAAACAACATGCATAGTTGAAATGTTTATATTAAACCGAATTGATCTCGATCTAATTTGGAAAAGATGTAGAACATAGCTGTAAGAACACAGGCTACTTATTTTTTTTATTTCCGCGCGTACGGAGTCACGTGTTGAAATAAAGTTTCATTAGTGCGCATCCCACGGGCGCATCACATCCCTGACTCTCCACATATCTTATCCACACACGTCTTAACTCCTCCCTAACTCTTTTGGCCGATTTTTCCCTCGTTTCCACATTTTTCCAATCCGCCATTCGCCAATAGTGCCGTTCGTATGTGAGGAAGGCGTGGCCTATTCAATTTTATTGCAAATTCTTTCTTTGTGAGGCTTCGTTCTACTTCGACGTTTTGTGTCGATGTATTCCAAGAATCTATTGTTACTCGATAATCCTAAATTGCTCTTCGTTGAATAGTTAATATCCTTTAAAACAGTTTATTTGATTTTGTAAATTTCATTGAATTTTTAGTAGTTATATATTTTTTGGTAAAAAAAACAAGCTCTATGTATTTATTCTTTTTAGAGCGGACGCACACCTTTGACTAAGCTATCGCGCAACTGTTGTGCGATTGTCGATTGTTTCGCAGACAATAAACTGTTTAGTTGCACAATTAAAAACCAAGTAGTCGAATCATAGTGCGATTAAACAGTTGTGTGATAGTATAGCCAAAGTTGTTGTCAAAAAAAAACATTTTATAATTCGTAATCGACCAACACATCTGTCCGTAAGTTCGTTCGCTTTATAAGCTGAATTTGGAACACATGTTCAGCCGCATTTTCCACTTTCAAACTTGATGAGAAATTCTTTCTTTGACGTGGGCCGTCGCGAGCGCAAATTAATTCGATACTAACTTATTCCGATATTGCCTGAACTTAACACACGATAAGGGAAAAATGTTTGCCGCTTAAATTACGTTGCTTTGTAATATTAACAAACTTCAAAACATATTACAAAGTTACGAGTTTGGAATAATCTCTTTTCACATGTATTAAGTTGAAGGAATTAGTATGCCAATTATATTTGTAATACTTTATTATTACCTTATTTATTATTATAACATGTTTATTTATTATAATTTATTATAACTGATTCACTCATGCTAGTGAGATTTACTGGTGGTAATTTCACACGAGGGTAAAACAGTGAGCCAAAACAGTAGGACAGTTCAGTACTAACAGTTTAAGCGCACTTACAGTCAAAGTGTACTCTTCTATCTGGGTGTTAGTTAAAATAATTTTTCAACCATTTCATATAAACTAGAATTATGTGATGCAACCTGCACATATCAGCGAAGAAATTCAAAGATATGTGTGAAGTTAACCAACCCGCACTTGGCCAGCGTGGTTGACTATGGCCTAGTCACCCTAACTTTAGGGTAGGCTCCGAGCCTCTGGGTGGGGACGTATAGTGAGCTGGTGATGATGATGATGTTGATGATGATATAAACTAGAAACTTCATCCAGGATTTACCTTAAGACCATTGTCGAATTCGGAATCGAAACCACGACATTTCATTGAATTTCTGTATTAATCATTAGGCTATTGGTACTTCATAATACCACTGTCCTACTGGAAACTAGTGGTTCTACCCTCGTGGGAATACAATGTTTGCACAGTAGCGGTTTGCCCTGCGGCTCCGCTTGCGTGTGCTCTGCAGTTACACGGTCAATATTGAATCAATATATACCTTTATGTTGACAAAGTCGAGTGACTGTTATGTTATTGATGATTCAATTCACATCGGTACGAACAATGTTTAACCAATCTATACTAATATTATAAAGAGGAAAGATTTGTATTTTTGTATGTATTGAAATAACTCACTTCTGAGTTGATTTCATAAAATCTTACACTATTTTCTAATAATGGCTTTCTAGCCATGTTATCGCTGAGTAACGGATATATTTTGAAATTTCACGTGGACGAAGTCGCGAAAAACAGCTAGTATTCAATGTAATTAGTTTAGGTTTGTTCTTAGTCTCCTATGATATATTATACGATAATTTTTGTTTATTTCTTCCTAAGTATTAAGCAAAAAATCTTTTTAATCTAAGATACCAATTAAACAAACAATCTTAATATTCTTTTGTTTTATTGCTAGAGTATTACACCGTTATTTAAATAATTGTAAAGCGATTTGTTCTTCATATGAAGAGATTTGTAACAATAGAGGCGGGTTCGTAATATCTCATCATTATTCTATTGATCAAATACAAAGTCGAGACATACAGACATTCAGTCACGTAATATATTAATAATTTGAATGTCTGTTTGCTTAAAGATGAGAGAGAAATTAACGTAACATGTACCGTTAGCATAATAAACTTTAAAACTAAATTTTTAATTCAACAACTATTCATGTATAGTTTAGTCAAAGTTGTATTAAATTACTTGAAATTTGTACTAACCAGTTAATAATTCAATAAGTAAATTGATAATTTGTGCCTTTTATTTCATATTTTGCCAACCGTACCCATCAATCGAGGCACTTCCCCCGTGAGTATGTTGACCGTTCCTACAATACTTATATTTGCGCAATGCTCAGCTACCGCATTCCGCCTTCCGAACAAATATTGTAAGAAGCTTTGTGCTTTTCATTGCACACCCGGTTTTGCTGTCCCTACACGCATCAGAGACGAGTGGATAAACCGAAAACTAACCGAAAATGAACATTAAGAGGGCTCTTACTGGTCTTTGATGGTCGCCTTTTAACACATGCTCAAAAGCGAGTTGAACATTTTTCTATACTATACTAATATTATAAAGGGGAAAGATTTGTAGTTTTGTATTTTTGTATGTATTTAAATAACTCAAAAATTACTAGGCTGATATCAAAAATTCTATCACCATTAAAAAGTTACGTTATCAGTAAGTAACATGACTATATTGTTTATTATTTTTTTAATTTCACACGGAAGAGGTCGCAAGCAACAACTAGTATTACATAAATTAACTGAATTGCAACTTTCAGTAGTTTAGAATTATTAAAAAATTAAACAAAAAAATGGGATCAACCTGCAAGCAATACCTATCGGATAAAGAAGGATTTTTCAAAATCGGTCCACCATTGCCGGAGGAATAGCGACACATAAAAAAAATTAAAACGAATTGAGTACCTTCTTTTGGGAAGTCGGACAAAAATGTAGTATAATGTTAATACATAAATTAAACAATTATTTTGGTATTTATCGATAGATTGCACATCCCTAATCCGCCAGTCATTTATCGAATGTTTTTGAACGCAAGCTTCGTTGTCGCCGGAAATCGGTGCTTCAAAGTTATTCCATTAATTAAAGGATATCGACGCAGTCGCTAATTAGCGGATATAGTGAAACCTAATCCTTTCAGATACTACGATATCTATGTAAATATAGACCGATATATGTATCTGAATTTTTTTTGTACCCCCGAGGAGTGGGCCCTTCGCTTACCTGCTACTGTCGCTAATGCAGCAACCTTGTTACCGTTAGGTTATTTTTTTAAGCAATCTGTGAGTTGTAGCAAAATGTTTAACTACTTATTATGACAATAAGTAGTGAAATTCAATTTTAATTCTAATTCTAAATACCTTTAAACATTTATATGAATATAAATAAATAATATAAAGAGAAAAAAAAACAAATTGAACTAATACAATAACTGCAAAAGCCTAGATGGACGGATGCCTGTCAGAGTCTGTAGCCCAAACGGCCGAGACGATCTCGATGAAATCTGACGTATCTGATATTGTGGACGTAAGCGATACTAAATTATAACACCTAATTTACGTATTTTAGTGTATCATAAGATTTTTGTCGCTTTCTATGACCAAGTAAGTTTTATATCTTACTGATATTACAAATGCGAAAGTTTAGATGGATGGATGTTTGTTAGAGCTTGTATCTTAAACTGCTGAATCTCGATAAAATTGGGCATTAGTTGTAGACGAAAGTCAGGAGGATCACATAGGCTACTTTCTTTTGTTTTTAATTTCACGCGGACGGAGTCGCGGGCGAGAGCTAGTATTTTTATAAAAGCACCTATGTCACCATGCCAGATATCGTTGTCTGATTGCATTTCATATTGTAGGTACATAAGTCGATCGAGCACATCGTTAACTCGTATCAAACGTTTAAATTATTCTTAATTGACAATTTTCCATTCTATTTCGTACTAAACCATTTCCGTTAGATAACGTTTGTTATTTATGATTTAATTTATTTGTTATTACAGCCATTTATCGATATACATGTAGATTTTATATCTAAAAGGTAATTAGCATTAGCAAATTTAAAGTTCCTGATAAAAATAAGTAAGGTTTAAAGCTGATAATAAAGATTTAACAAAGATAAAATCAATCCACGTCTATCAGCACGATAACAAAGCAAGAATCGATTTTTCGGAATCGATTCTCCCCGACCTACCCTAAAATCGATACCCCAAATATCTAATTACTCGCAGGCGTAAATTTAGAGCACCCTCGTATTGATTATAAGCGACCTTGATGGAAAAAAATTAAGTCAAAGACCGACCCAATTTCCCCGAACCTCCCCCAGTTAGCACGCCGTTCATTGCCAAGTTTACATTAAAGGCAGCGACCGCTCTGCCCATTAAGCCGACAATAAAACCGGCGTTGCGTTGTTGAGAAAAAGCCCCTTAATGAGACGAAGGAGTCTGGAGCGTTTAAGAAATGTAGCGCGGTTTACAAGTTTTGATACATTGACTCCTCGTTTATTATTTTTTTCTCATTTGACCGACTTAGCAATAAAATAAAGAGAAAGTGGTATATTGAATATACTGCTGTTATTAATAGAAATATTATCTAATATCTATTAAATATTATATTTTACTAAAGCATGTCTTAGTTAATACATCAAAAAATTTCCTCCTTAAACAAAACAATATCAAAGAAATAGAATAAAACGCCAAATGTTAAGTTTGAGCCAGTCTTGTGCCCAAAAAAATAAGGACACAAAAGCTTTAGTATCAAGATGACTTAGTCCTGTAATAATTAATAAAAAAGGAATTAAAAAGGAGTTCGAATCAACAGTCGCGTGCCCTAGAGGCCAATGTCCTTTAGACAAGATCGTCCCCTCTGTTTCTCCGTCTCTCTCTAATTAAGCATTTAATCTATATCTCCGTCTCTCTCTAGTCGAGGGATGCTAATATCGTGTTACTCAATATCCCGCCGGGATGTTCGTACAATAATTTTTGAAATACGATGTTCTTTAGTAATTTGTCAAACTTTTTGCTTTGTCATAATAAAAATGAAGTCTTAGAATTATTCCGAGTATTCAAAATACCAACGTTTATATAAAACTTGAAAGCATACCTTTATTGTACTAAAATTTAGTTCACTCTTCTATCATTATACGTAAGGGTAACAATAAAAAAGAATAAGACTGCAAACCCTTGATTATTTGGTACTCAAATATTTTCGGTAGCAAACAACGCAACAAGGCAACGCATCCGCTGTTGCGAATGTCTATGGGCAGCGGTCGCTTCGCCATTTTGGCGGATTTGGGTAGCCGCTTGCTCGTTTGCTACCTTATGATATAAAAAAATAATAATAAATTATCTATATCAATTGATTGAAAAAACTAAAATAAGTAGTATGTAGGGTTGTACAAAAATAAAAATAATTATAACACGTGATCAGTATTATTATATTTTTCAGGATGGCAACTGTAATCCCTCTTGGTTTGTCTATAGGCATCGCTAACAGCTCGGTGTTCCCGATGTTCCTTTGCCCTATTCTCTTATTTAAAAAAAACAGAAACAAAACATCCATTAATTTGCATAAAACGACAATATCTGGAACATATCGAGCCGCTACATTGTCTGGCAAATTCGTAATACAATTTTAATGCTTACATCTTAATAGCCTCTTTATGATATACGACAAACGGGTATCCGATGTAGCATTCCGCAATAAAAGTAAAGCATGTCGAAAAATATCGCTAAGTAGCGCACGCCCCTTAATATCTTCCACGCTGGCGCACCCGGCGCGCCCTATCGAAGAATTTCCATCTGAATATTTTCCTTTCTCATTGTCGTTATCTGAAAAATATGTTTTTCGTACAGTCCATACTCTCTGCGGGGTGTACGAACTCGGAACTGCAGTATCGAAACGACTTAAGCGACTTCAAATTAAATAGTAAAATTGAAAACATAACACTCGAGTATTTAAGCTCAATTTCTTTTAGTCGGGTACATGGTAACATCAATTTCAAGAGCCAAAGAAAAATAGGAATGGTAGAATCATTTGAATATCAATTCTATTTCTATTGTTTTAAAGTTTAATTTGCTTTGTTGTTACTAACGGGTGGTTAGGAGGAATATGGAAACCGGAAGCCGAGGGGGCAGGGTGCCGGGGGGAAGCAAATGGACGGAAGAGAGGCGAAGGCAAATAACTTCGCCCTTCTGTACACACGTATATGGAGGGCGCACAAAAATGCCAACAGCGGCACAAGTTTCACAATGAAACGTTGAGTATTTTTATCATTTGTCGTCATAAAATCTGCCGTCTGAAGGAACTTGGGACGAAATGCTTTCGTTTATTGCGTCGTGTCGGCATTGAGGCGAAATGATGCGTATGAACGAATGTGTTTAATTGCTTAATACGAAGTTGAAGTTACATTTTGCCTTAACATGGTTACATATCTTTCTGGAACTCGAAATGAATGGATCATTAGTATAAAAAATATCAAAACAATAGCCCTCATTTAAGTTCCCACAAATCGCAATGCTATATTTTAAAATTTATAATAGGACTAGCTTTCGCCCGCGACTACGTCCGCGTGGATTTAAAAAAAAAAAAATATCAAAACAATAGCCCTCATTTAAGTTCCCACATATCGCAATGCTATATTTTAAAATTTATAATAGGACTAGCTTTCGCCCGCGACTCCGTCCGCGTGGATTTAAAAAAACAAAAGTAAGTAGCCTATGTGTTCTTCCAGACTATCCTCTATGTCTATGTCAAATTTCATCAAGACCCGTTTAGGCTACAAACTCTAACAAACATCCGTCATCCATCTAAATTTTCGCATTTATAATATTGGTAAGATTAAAAGTTATGAATAGTCGAAAGAATGCCGGTTTTTTCTATAATACTATATACTACTATTAAAAATATAAGCTTAACTAACTTAATATTAAATAAGGTCTCAATAAAATAGGTTTACTATTTGAATTTTTCTACAAAGTTTCACAATTGAGCGTTTTCAGTATTGCAAACGTCTGCAGTTATTGAAGCAGGTAAACACATTAAAATCGAAAATTAAATCCATGCTTAATATAGCAAAAGGAAATTTCCTTTGTGGTTTCGAAGAAATTCTTTGGCGTCGAGAATCAAAGCACGAAATAGCGAAAGTTGGACGCCCTTTGAGCCAGGACCCGTTATTATTTTCTCAAGAACCTCTTTTATATAAAGGAACGCTTCAGATGGGTAGGGTGGTAAAGGGAAAAATATGACGAGAAGTGTAACGTTCGTCCTTGTCGCGTGCGTGTTATTAGAAAGGGAGGGGACGAGAGTGACGTGGAGGGCTTTTCATGTGAAGAGTCTCCATACGCTGGCACTCGTTACGTCATGGCCTCAGGGATGGAGGCATTTCGACAAGTTATTTTTTTTATGAAAAATGTTGCCATCCTTACAACAATGCTTCGAGCTCTATGTACGTCAAGGATAATGAGATGAAAGTTGCCACCGCTTGTTAACTGGAACTTAGCCTCGTGTAGGTCCGAAGTGCTCGTACGTCGACTAGGAATGTTCATTCGCTTTACAAACAATTCTGTCCCTTTTTACCTTAAAAGGGACTACAAGATTTATTGGATCTCACAAGTGCCAACTCTGTTGCTGTTTTGTGGTCTACAACTACTGGGCCGATTTAAAAAAATCTTTCACCGTTAAATACGTTATCAGTGAGTAACATAGGCTATACGTTTTTTATTATTTTTTAATTTCACGCGAACAAAGTCGCGAGCAACAGATACTTCTAAATATGACGTAAGAGTTCACGTCCAAGACCTGGTAATTTCTATGGTATTTTTAATGGTATTTTTTCTAAAATAATTGTAGACTGTACGAAAAACAAATAAACATCAAGTGAATGTAAATAAACGTCTGGATTTCTGTTAATAAACTATTATTTTTCCTTAGTATGTGTTATGATCATTCATCCAACACGATAGTCATACAATGAATATTCACGCAATCAATAAAACAAAACACTTCTTCCTCGATTAAATTATTCAATTAATTGGAATAGAAATTGTTTTGAATTAGCAGTAATCCATTCTACACACATCTGTGCTATAAACGGTCATGCAAAAACCGGTTCGCGTGTAACGTTACAACAATAATAAACGCAGGAAGGATGCATAATTTCCTTAAAGAAATAGCAATACTTTTGATATCACATAAAACATAGATGTTTGTACAATGACATCTAAAAATAATAAATAAAAGAGTACACCAAATTAATTGAAGTATACTTTTGCCAACTATCATAAATAAAGTTTCTGCAAATCTGTATTTAAAACGCGGTTAAAAAACTAGTGAGTAGCTCATAGAAATAGTCGCAGAAATAGACTGAAAGGTAGACTAAAATATAACCTTAAACTAGGCAATAGTTATCAAACATGGGCACTGAGAAGGACAGGGGCCAGCCTCCCACCCAGCACTTGGGGAATCCAAAAATGTGAAAATTACGCATAAGTCAATATTAATGGTAGCTGCCTTAACCCGTAGCCTAGATCCTAAGCTAGTGACGTCTTGCTATCGAAAACATAACTGCAAACAATTCTATTAAATCGAAAATTGTACAGTATAAAATATTTAAGACTAGCTGTTGCTCGCGACTTCACCCGCGTAAAATAAAGATATAGTCTATGTTACTTACATAGCTTTTTAATGGTGCAAGAATATGAAATCGAACCAGTAGTTTTTGAGTTATTCCAATACATACGACAATCCAAAAAATATAAATCTTTCCTCTTTATAATATTAATATAGATTGAGTTTTGCATAATTATCATTTAAATCTTTGTAAAAAGTTTGGATCCAATACAAACGTTTATAAATCCGTGGATTTCCTCCAGGAATAATATTACGCGTCTCCCTCATTACAAGGCAAATCATTACTCGGTGAAATCGTATGGAATCGGAAAAGAGGGAATGTTAAAAATATTCAAATATACAACTTATGCTTGTCGTGTAAGGTTCATTTTAGTGTGGCTTATAACAGATTATGATTAAACGCGTTGTCAATCGGCGGCTGTATGAAAAATATGCGAATATCGAGAAAATGAAATCACTGATGGATTCATTTTTTTGTGTACTGTGATGTGGTAAATTTTTGATTTTCAATGCATCTTGAGTACAATTTTAATATACCAGTAAAAATATTCTTGTAAACCTGCCCTTGTCTCTACGTACGGTCGGCATAGTGTGTGCTCCTTTTCCATACATCAGCTGTCATATCTGAATTCACTCCCTTAAGCACATCCTCTTTGAAACAATCTAACAATACTTTGTTCGGTCCTCTCTACCTTTGTAGCCATCAACATTCAGTCTTAAAAATCATTACGAAAAACTTTATTCCTTTCTTACAATAAGCATATTGCAAAAATATGTTTTATTAATGAATTCAAAACAAAACATAACCTAAAACCTTTTGTTATGGAAGTCACGTCAAAACCATAAAATAGCTCCACATACGTAGGGACTCCTTCACCAATAGTAGCCGAGTTCGAAGAAAATTGACAATTTTTCCTTCATTTCACCCGCCTACATATCGACCCCACACTCATATATGCTCCCTTTATCACATGTGGGCATTACTGGTAACTACCAGATTTTAACCAATCTCGACCTTATTGCGAAGAAAATACGGTTGTATATTAATTAAATTATGAAATGATGAAAAAATAGTTAAAACATGAAATAAGGCATGTAAATGCACATACTTTATGTTTGGTCTAAGAAAATAGACCTAGTATTCTTTTTGTTTTTAATAGACACTTTTTTAATCAAGAAGATTTTTTTCGAACGATTTTTTTTCTAATCATAAAGACTGTTGCACACTGTTACAATAAAACTCGTTTAATGGTTTACAACAGTCGCTAAGTCCAGATTTGTCAAATCAAATCTTCACTCAGGTTTCCCTTAGCCACTTTATGACTCTAAATATGGGACAAAGAGTTATAGCACTATTAATTCGTAATTTAGAAGGCGGCAACCTTAAAGCACTTGTAGTTAAGCATGCTAAGTGGACATTTCATCAGCTTGGCACTAAGCAAACATTTTAATAGACGATAAGCTTGACCTTGTACTGTAAGAAAATAAATTGAAGGTGGTAGTTTTCATAAATATCTAGTTTCTAGTTTATTTTGTCCCAATAAAATCGAGAAATAAGCACATTTTTATCCAAATTCCACTACCATTCTTTATCAAGTAGACAACACGAAGCAAGAAAAAAAAACTTTCTTAAACCCTACATCATATTGGTTTGTAAAACCTTCACAGATTATCATCATCAATAGCTCACTATACTTCCCACCGAAGAACTCAGAGCCTACCCTAACTTAGTGATGACTCGACCATATCTACACATATATATTACGCTAATCAATTAAACTAACAATAAAGGTAATCCTTAAAGGCAATTAAAGTATTTGCATGTATCCGATAGATTTGTAGAGTATAGTCTCGGGGTGGTGAGAATGGTATAAGCAAGGCAATCTCCCACAATCATTGGCCTCAGCTCACCCTGGACTTATCTTGTTACTAATGTAAGCTATGTAAAGGTGCCTCCACACCAGCAATCCACAGACGAGCGGTGAAATGCTCAGTAAAAATGTCATGACTTACAAATATACCGATCTATTATTTAAAAGCAAATAAAAAACATGATTCAATGTGTGCTATGACACTCTGGAGAATGATACTAATAGAATGCCACCTTAATAGTTCAAATTGGATCAGTCGTTTAAGCTAAAGGTGGTTACAGACTTAACTACATAAAACTAGCTATTAAGAAACTAACGTAACGAGATATAGTTACCTTGTTAGTCGGGTAAACACACACTTGTGCAGTTCGCGAGCAACTTATGAATGGCTCGCTAACCGAATTCACAGCATATTCGCTATATGCGGTCGCACCCTTAGCCATTACCATTCGGAGATGCACAGATTAACAAAATGGCGTCGCGCTCGGGAAACCTAAGGTCATCGGATGTCGCGGCTCTGATCTCTGCTATTGTCGCGATGTCGTGAATACATGCTTTCTACAAAACAATGAACAGTTACATTTATTAGTTCGTTTAACCCTTATGTGAGTGACGAGGTACCTGGGTACCTTTAGCATTTTCAAATTTAAAGAAAAGTATGTTTTACGCTCTGTAGGTAACTGTGATTTCCTGAGAGCTCCTAACTATTTATAAATTACATATTTTTTAATGTTTTGACCCAGTCAACTATTTATAATGGTTTGTGGAAACCAAAACATATTTTAAACTCACAATAGAGTGACAAGGTACCCGGGTACCTCTATGTGTCATGTATGACAATTAAAACAGTATTTATAATTTCGTACATAAATAAAATAATAAAGATTTATTTATTTCTATAAAAATTACTAATTCTTTGTTTATGCAGAATCAGTACAGCTTTTCAAGCAGGTGTTACATGTTGGACGAGTTACTGCATGTTCATCACAAACTGATTTTCTACAGTTAGTGCAAGCTTTTCATGTTTTTCTTTGCTTGCGTTTGAGTTCTCTGCATATGTAGCAACTTCCGAAGACTGCAACACGCCCTGTAGAATCTCGTCTAGTCTGACTTATAGAAGTTGTAGATTTAGAAGGAATCGAAAGCCTTAGTTCTTGTCCCAGCACGTCCTGCATTGCAGATCTAACATGTAATTTTGATGTCACAACGGAATTTTTTGATCTTTCTTTTATATTTTTGCCACACAGTTGTACAGTCAATAATTTCAAAATCTTTCTACGTCTGTCACTCGAGACAAATTGTGGGTAATGTTCCATGTAAATGATATATGCTGCCACAGCCGCAATGTCAATGATATTGAAAAAAGTGCTAAAGGCCATCATTTTCGACATCAGCTTCTGGCTCAACATCCGAAAATTCCAATCAACCCTCTTCAACCAAAGGAGTATAATCGTGCTCATTATCAGAAGCAACAAACTCACTTTCGTCACTACAAGATTCTGCTATTATCGCTTGTAATTCTGTTGAATTATATCTTCGAACACGTGATATTTGTTTAGAAGTACTAGCTCCAATATTCATAATGAAATAGTTAATCTCACAAAATAGAAGTAAACTCGTACAGTACGAACACAGTAGACAGTCAAGTATCAATATCAAGCACGATGCATTGAATGGATTCAAGTGCTTCTTGCGCGCCGATATCCATGTACAGCACTCCACCCCTCCCCCGCTTTCAGCACCTCAGATCGTCAACTGTTTAGCTTAACTAAAATAATAATATTCAAAGTGTGGGTAACGTTAAAACAGACCTTGATTGTGTACATTACGTCTAAACTGTATGAAGGTACCCGGGTACCTCGTCACTCTAATAAAGGTGTTTTATTTGTCACTCACATAAGGGTTATTGATGCTATTTGAGTTTGTATTGATAAGTCCCTTTAACGGCAATACAAGTTGTTTAATGTCAGATTAAAATCAGATGAAGAGCGAACAACTTTGACTAAACGATTGCACAACTGTTGTGCGATTGTCGATCGTTTCGCAGCCAATACAACTGTTTAATTGCACAACTAAAAATCGAGTAATGTGCGGACCTCCATATAAGCTTATAGGAATTAAAATACGACTAAACAGTTTTGCAATAGTTTAGTCAAAGGTGTGCGCACACTCTAAAAGGGAAATATTATTGTAGCCAACTCTTGTTTAGAGAACTATCTTTAGGAAGAATTAATCGTGGGAAAGGTTTAGGTCAATATTAAAACAAATAATTTCTGAACAGCTAACCTAAAAATTTACAAGCTTTATTTTCATTCTGCTTCGTAACTCTTTGTAATCATCGATTTCACTAATGAAGGCCGCAAATGAACTTGAACCCGCGACCCCAGCCGCCCCGTCGTTATCGCCGGAACTCGAACCTTTGTTGCCGTTCAAATGTCGACACGAAATATTTCAATAAATCTCTATAGTTGCTTGCTAAGTTTTCGTGTGAACTTATCAAAAGATGAATTGTTAACGATGAATTTCTTTAACAACATTTAAAATAAACGCTCTGTTTTTTATAATACGGATTCAGAGGTATTAATTTTGTATAAAACATGATCAAGACACATTTCTAAACGTGGGCTTCCATTGCTAAAAAACGTACGTATATTAAGTCACAAATACGCAGTGTTTCACTAATATAGTAATTGTTTTTCTTACACATTTAAAATGTCTATTACGTCCACTAGTTGACCACCCCTGTAGGTTAAATAATAACAATTTACACGCTAATTTATTGCTGAAATCATTGTTTTAATGGAAGTAGCGTGTTAATGAGAGGCGTGTTCGTAAGCATCCGTCTTAAGTAAAAACTTATACTGTTACACGCAAGTGATATAATCGTGTTCGATTTATGTAATCATGCGGAACTAATTGATATTAATAAGTCGGTTGTAAAGAGGTACATAAGCAGTATTTAAGAAACAAGATACTAAATTTTCTTGAGATAATAACATATCTTACTAATGTTAGATAGATAGATAGATAAAGCCTTTATTCGCTGACAATATTTACAACTTATTAATAACAATATAAATAGTAAAAGTTAAATATAAAAAACGTATTTTTTTTAAATAAAGTATGTAAGTACTACATTTTCATTTTCCAGCAGCCAATTGTGTGTCAGATTGTCCTTCGACATAGGCCTCCCCTAGTCTTACTAATCTTACTATCTTTCTAATATTATAAATGCGAAAGTTTAGATGGATGGATGGTTGGATGTTTGTTAGAGTTTGTAGCCTAAACGACTGAACGAATCTCGGTGAAATTTGGCATAGACATAGAGGATACTCTGGAAGAACACATAGGCTACTCACTTGTGTTTTTTTTTTTGTTCGACGCGGATGCAGTCTCGCTCGCAAGCTAGTTAAAAATAAACAGTGTGTTTATGTGCTAAGACATATTTAAGACAAAGACAAAGTACCAAATATCAGAGTAAATAGACAATAACGTTTTTTACTGCAAAAAGAATATCTTAATAATTGAAAAAAATATTTGAGACAAACAATTTAATTGAAGTATTTTATTTTTATATTTCTGCGATATCTTTGAAAATGTAATCCAAAATATTGGATTGAAACGATATCCTTATTTTTATACATTACGTACTCATATGTTAGAATGCTACCCCATACCTCCGCTCCGCCTACATCCCTGTGACATATGAGTCGCCACCCTTTACCCTATTCGCGGATTTCTTACGTTTCCCCAAGATATTTTTTCTTATAGGAGTAAATTTCCACCAATGTGTACGCATATGGGAACGCTCGATTGTCGCTACATCACAAATCTCATATCATTTATAATCTATACTTATATACTAATATTATAAAGAGGAAAGATTTGTATTTTTTTATTTTTGTTTGTATTGAAATAACTCAAAAACTACTGGGACAATTTAAAAAATTCTTTCAGCATTAAAAAGCTACGTTATCACTGAGTAACACTGAGTAGTAACATAGGGTACATTTTTATTATTTTTCAATTTCACGGGGCGAAATCATTTGTGATTTGCATTTGAAAATTCTTTTACCGATTAATAAAATATTTCTGTATGGTTTTACTATTACATGCTATGATTATTTGTTTAAAAATTAGTCGTCTTTTAAAAAGTTTTACCTTTTTTTATTTAAGAGCTTTCAATTGTTATTTCAAACTAGGTTTCGCCCGCGACTCCGTCCGCGTGGAATTGAAACAAAAAAAAACAAAAGCCAGTAGCCCATGGGTTTTTCCAGGCTATCCTCTACATCTATGCCATATTTTATAGTGATCCGTTTACCCGTTTAGGCTACAAACTCTAACAAACATCCATCCATACATCTAAACTTTCACATTTATGACATTAGTAAGGTCTTGTATATTACTACCTACAAAGACTGTGTTTATTGAATTAAATAAAGCAAATGAATTAAATACATCAACAAATATATTAATTACATAAACCAACGTGAAACCGATTTAATGTTAACATCAACTAACAAACCAACAACATTCTATTTTCTCACCGATATTATGCAAATGTGATTTGCAGTATTAGCTCTATCCTGATAAACAGTTCTGTTGCAATTAATCCCTGTTAATAACGCACCTTGTAATCGCATTTAAACACTGCCGTAAACACCTATACATTGTTACACATAACAATACATTAAAGACCTTAATTCAAAGCAATAAGGTTCAATTCGTTATCTATTGTTTAGCTAATTGAAAGTCAACAGTAAGCTACGAAGGAAGACGTATAATTTAACAGCGATCACCGCATAAATGCCACTGATTGACAAACAGCACGGTAATAAATCTAAAACAAACGGAGAACTCGATTACAATTACGAATTATCGACATTCCGATTGTTGTAACGAGATATCGACTCGACGCCCACGTGGTACAGCACTATTCGATAAATCACACGCAGCGTGAGAATCATATGAGAACACTAAGTACATTATAGTTTTAGTTAAACGCAATAAAATGAATTAAACCTTATGATTATAAGCTTAATGTCGATTTCACAATGTAAATAATCAATAAAATCATGCAAATTCGATAACTGTTTCGTAATAAATTATGCGTAAATTTGGAAATCGTTTACGTATAAATCGTTTGAATCCGAGTTTGGTGGTGTAATTGGCAAGGTAGGTAACATTGGAGTCTCTAATTAGACGTTTGCATATAATTCTGAATGTTTAATGTGACGGTTAGTTTGTGGGATTTGACTATAAGAAACTAAAGATATATACTATTTGATTGAATATATAGGAACTACTAGTTCTTACATGCGAAATTGTCCGTGTGGAATTTAAATTTGTGGAAAAAAACTTGGTAAGTAATCTAAACAGTAAACAGTGGTAGAGCCCGCTTTTACATCTTCGCACGAATGGGCCGGCTCGCCCGGTGTAATATCACGACCACACAGAAAACAGGCGTGAAGTGGAAGCAATTCCGCGTTTCGTCTGATGAGTGTGGTGCCGGAGGCCTAATTTTGGCCCCTTTCCCTTTCCAGCCTTTTCTTAAGAGGAAAGGATGGGAAGGAAAAGTGGATTTGACGGTGGAGGAGACGCATAGGAAGGGGAAATGTCCTCTTTATGTGCGTCTCCTCCCCCGTCAATTAAGGGTAGGCAACGCATCTGCAATTGCGGATGTTTATGGGCAGCGATCGCTTTCCATTCCGGTGGATTCAGGTGGCCGCTTGCTAGTTTGCTGCCTTATATTATATAAAAAAAATCTATGAGTTGTACATGAGATTGTGGTCTACATCTGTGCCCAATTTCATCAATCTGTTATCCCGTTATACATTGTAAATATGATTTAGAATGTGATTTTTTTTTATTTCACAGAAAACGCACAACTACGTACAAAGTAAGAACAAAGACGTCAAAATAAAATTACGTTTCATATCTTCAGACATAACTGGAAGCGTGAAGGTCCTTGTCATATTTCTCTCTTAAAGAGTTGGCAAAGCTATTCGTTTCAAAATAAGCCTTGCGACGGCGTTGAAGTGGGCCGTGGAAATTAGGGACATGCACTATCTCGGGATCGGATGGCGGAGTGGCAGGCTGTCGCCTCGAGTGCCTGGGCCGCGAGGGAGAGCAGGGAGAGGGGAGGCAAGTGTCGGGAGCACGGCCCTCTAGTGCCTCTCAACCATGGCTGCAAGTTTTTGGATATCAATTTGTAGTTAAGCAATTTTTACAACCTATTTTTGTAATCATCTAAATTAACACTATTAAATTCTGTTAAAATACCGCATTGATTAAATCCTAGATAAAAAATTGACTCTTAAGCTTTTACGACTTCTGGTATATTTATCAAGATAGCTTTCGCCTGCGACTCCATCCGCGTGAAATTAAAAAAAAACAAAAGTGAGTAGCCTATGTGTTCTTCCAGACTATCCTCTACATCTATACCAAATTATGTTGAAATCCGTTCAGCCGTTTAGGCCACAAACTCTAACAAACATCCATCCAAACTTTCGCATTTATAATATTAGTTAGATATGATTGGTAACAAAGCAGATTATATGACAATGACAAAGACAATGTTTGTATTTCTTTCATAATAAATGAACATCGTAACTATCTTCAAAGAATAAAACATGTCTAACATAACATTTTCATTTGTAACAAACCTAAAAAGGGCTATATGTAAACCTTACCACCCTGCGCTTAAATTGGGCAAAGTGAAAACTTAAAAATAAGACGAGATATTTTCCGTGCACAGCCCTAGATTGGTCATTTCCCGATGCGGGAACACGCGCGCGCCTGCCCGCGCACTCATTGCGAAAAATCTTGTTTATTCCACACTTGTCTTTTACATTGACCCTTTATATACCTTAAATCTATTACATACGCCAAATTTAGTTAGAGCTTTTGTAAGTAATTTTAGACAGTCCATCTTTCTTCCCTTTTCTTAAAGTTGATTGTCATATCTGAATTCACTTTCTTCTTTAGCGTATCACACAAAAAGAAAGTAATTAGATACTTTCTTCGACATTTTTATGTTTCAATAATACGTAAAATAATTAAAAACAATGTCTCTTTATTATAAGATAACAAACTTTAAGGAAATATGTCTCTTTTTTATTGAAAGTTACAAGTGGAACAAATCAAATTTACCTGCAGCCGGTTCGTTTTCCCGCCATTCCTCACGCCCCGCGCCTACATCCACTTGAAATTATAATGGCGGAACAACGTGTATAATAAATTTACATGCACTTGTATAATTCCTAAATTATTTCAACTCACTTGTAATAGGAACTGGTAATTGACAAGCTGGGCTGTTTATGGAAATGTTTAACGGTTCCCCTTCGCCTCTTTAAATTGTACGGGTTGTTACTTCAAAGATTATCGCCGGAAACGTCAAGATTTAAACATATTGGTTTAAATAAACGTTAGATAATGTAATGGACAATGGTTAGTTTAGTTCACAAGTTGTCTTCTAGTTAGATTAGAAACAGACAGTGTTCATAATGTTACGGTGACAGAAATAACAAAAGTGTCGGTCTAAACAGGAAAATACTATCATTACACGTTCTGTTAACGGACATTAAAAAGGAGGTTCTCAATTAATGAGATATAAGAAACTTCTCCTTTGTTAATTTCCTAATTTATTTTAATACTTCGGTAAAGGATTATTTAATTTAGAACCGTAGTTCAGCATCACCTTTCTCCGGTGCAATATCGCGCCCTCTTCAGATTAAACCTCAGCACCCCGTCGGGCGGGGGTTGGGGGTGCCCGGCAAGGGGTACACACACCCCTAAATCTTTTGTAATATACGCAGCCATTATACAATTTTCTTCTCAGCATGTATTCATGGAAGATTCCTTTATAGAGGCGACACAGATTTTTAATGTATTCACGTATTTAGAAAGTAATTAACCATAGAATTACTGTCATTTAATTGTAGACAGGTTTTTATATCATTGTCATTTTAATAACATTGAATATTAACTATAAAACTTTTAGTCTAAATAATTTTTTACTTATTTATAACTTGATCTTCAACGAAATCTAATTATTAAAGCAAACAAGCAACAATTTCAAACCAAAAGCTAACTTATCTATATTTTACATAAACTAAATTAAATATTAAAACACATTTTACATAACTTTTAGATATCATTCACGTGACCTAGTAATGTCCTGTCTAAAAGCATAATAAGAGTATAATATTCTTTCAAAATTGAAAATAACGCCATCTAGGTAATACATTGAACACTTTAATTAACTTGTTCTTTCTTTTTTCTTTGCAGGTTTGTAGAATACTAGGTAGGAATTTTGTAGAGTACTAGAGTAAAGAAATAACTGTTGTTAAAACAAAAGAACTAGCTTCTTTTGTTTATTCATTTCTTACTTTTTTTTAGTTTTTTAAATGGTACATACAACCCTATACATGCATCAACTTTTATAATCCACGTCTATTGTAGAAAACAAAAGAACGGAGAAAGTACACTTGTAATTTACTTACAAAATTCAAAAGCATAATGTAAACATCAAAATGGCGGGCTCCGCAGTCTTTAGGAAAGGCTGCATTTTTAAAGAGGCGCAAATGAGAGGGCTCTGTTACAAGCCCGACGAGTAAGCAAGCCCCGCGTCAACCGCCTTTGTTTTAACTGACTGACCAGTCTCTGTTGATCCTCCCTGCCGCCCGCCCATTCGAACACTCTTTACCGAAAAGCAGCTCTTGAATATAATCTCAGAGGCCCTTGTACGTTAGCCACACTGCCCACCAGTGAAATAACTTAAAAGGAAAAATTAATGCAGCGGAAAAGAAAATGTCACATAGAACATAAGACTATGTATGTATGGATATTTAGACTATAATATAAATGCAACATATTCTATGAAAAAGAAACAAAAAAACTATTCGAAATTTTCAAGAAGTTTCTAGAGTATTCTATAGTTAAATAGTACATATAATTTTATATAATAAGAGCCTACACGTGATTTTTCATCATCTCAATATACATTTATAAAAGTTCCAAATTGATTCAATAATCTATAATACATCTCATCATCATACTAAATCGAACTCTATTGGAATACAATAAAGTTGAAAATTCAATAGCCGAGGTAACAACGCCATATGTGCCGTATATCAGAGACGCCGACGACCAAGGGAGGGTTGAGGGTAGCTCTTATCTTTTTATTGTGAGCTCGAATGCAGCGCCCTTGAAATTGTGAGTGCAACGATTCGACGCCTTCGTTCTTTAACGTATTTCTTCTCAAAGGAATTTTCTACAGTAAAAAAGATTTATGTGTCTATAAGTAAGAAAGATACAAATAATTTACCCTTTATCATACCATCTATATGACTGTGAGTACTAATACAGTTGCACTAAGAGATTGAATGATTTCTTTAGTAACCCCTTAGTGTAATATGGTCTTTAAGTAACGCTTTAACGATCAAACTATCAAATATTGAGCTATTCACATAGATATAATAGGTAGGTGATTGTAAAAGATAGCTTTTGTTTAGTTCCAACTTCAATTAGCCTTTTGATAATAACGCCAGATGAGTTTAACTACTATTAGTTTGAAAAGTCTTCACCAATCGCAACAAACGGCACCAAAAAGGCGATCCAAGGCACAAAATACCACAGTTTATAACCTGTCCATTTATACAGATCAGTGGCTATTTATCAAATAAAATTGAACAAAATCGTCATCGTTTACCGGCCACTTAAGTAACATAGTAACATTCTATGTTGAACAATTTAACATTCTGTTTTTAAAGAGCTCTCATTTGAAGTGGAAATGGTGTAAGTTTGTAAGTGAAGTCTTGTGTAATTATTCAAATTCAGACAGACGTGTCGAGTGAAGACAGACGGATATACGGACACTCTGTCGCTGTATAAAGTCTACATTGTAATGCATTGTTCACATTAAAAAGTTCTTAGAAAGTTTAGTTAAGTAAAAGTAGTTTCGGCTGTAAAAAAGGTATCTCCTAAACTAAACCTATATCGATGAAAATTAGTTTATATGTAGAGCAAAGTCTAGAAGAACACATAAAATACTCATCATCATTAACTTGCCCTTATCCCTTAGGGTCGGCACAGTATGTGCTGCTCTTCCATACATCTCTATCAGCCGTCATATCTGAATCCACTCCTTTCTTAAGCATATCCTCTTTCACACAATCCATCCATACTTTCTTCGGTCTTCCTTTGTAGCCATTCGCATTCATTCTTAACACTTTCTGGTTTATGTCCCCATCGTCTCGTCGCATAACACATAACATACTAATAAAGTTTTTTTTTAATTCCTTGCAGACAGATTCGTGGGCGACAGCTGGTTTATCTATATTTGTTTCTTGGGATATTTCGCGTGGTCTACACGAGCGCTAACAGTAAAAGTAAATAATGTTTACAAATGAACAGTTCGCTTACGGAAGAAGTTTGCAAATGAACAAGCCATTAGCTTACACAACTTAAACATGTACAGCTTTTAAGCTATTAAGTTAGGTACAGTCGAAAAGTCTTCATTGTGTAAATCTTATTTAAGACTTAACATTTTTGATATATTACATAGACTAAAGTGAAAAATATTTAAATGAAATTTATTTTATTTTAATTATGTAAATGTTTGTCTAAAAGATGATATCTATATGATATTGTAAAAACTTTATTTAATACTTACTTAGTAGTACTTAGTTTTACCGGCGACTCCGCCCGCGTGGTGAAAAAAACAAAAGTAAGTAGCCTATGTGTTCTTCCAGACTATGCTCTACATCTATTCCAAATTTCATCGAGATCCGTTCAGCAGGTTTGGCTACAAACACTAACAAACATCCATCTAAACTTTCGCATTTATAAAAATAGTAAGATTAGTGACTACATTTGTTCTGTTCTCATTCTCAATAAGTTTGTGTATCCGTGTGTACTTTTATTGGTAAAATTCAGAAACATTTTCACATTTTACGTAAATACGAAAATATTAATTCAAAAGCGGCACATAACAACAAATATACGGGCATTCGTAAGCAAAAACTTCAGACGTTCTCCTTGTGAAGGGAGTAATAAAAGCTCAGAGGGAAGGCGACATGATATCACAAAACTCCTTTCAGCTTCCAGACGCCGCGGATAGTTTCACACGAGGGAACCACAGGAGAACAGTAAGGCAGAACAGCACCTACTGCTATTTTTTTATTGACTAAGATAAAACAACCTCCCTAGAGATTTGACACCGATTACCAATATCGCTATTATAATTTTCAAAAATAAAAAACACACGATATACATTTTTGACCTTTCGGTTAACAATATTATATGTTACTTGCTCTACGGGGCTGTACACTTTTGACAGTAAATGTGCAATCAATAGCAGTACTGCACTGTCTACTGCTCTGGTATATTGTCCTACCCTCGTGTGAAACTAGCATGCGACTTGTTTTTTATACCTCTTGTCGCGTTTGCATTCATATGGAAACTTTTTGAGGATTTCCAGCCAGTGCTTTTATATGAAACGTCATATGTTTTGGACATGCGACAAACAAAACTTACGAAAACTTTAAACATTTTCATAGTACCTAAATTTAAATATTTACTGATGAAATAATAAAATACAAGCAACCATTTAAATTGAAACAACTTAATTATTAGCTACAATTGTTAACAAAATCATAAACATCATACCTTTGTGGATTTGATATCAAAACGCGAAACACAATCAAGCGTAATAATAAATCCATTTATAATGGATAAATGACAATGGCGTTCGTTAAAATGGGTCGAATGAGAATGGGTACAATGGATCGCCGCGGGCTACCCATTGTGACAGAACTGAGCATTGTGGGTCCATAGCTTAATGTACAAACACGGTAATGCAACGTCTTAAGTATATTTTGCATATCCAATTTGTGACACAAGAAATGTAGGCGTCTAACAACTCTATTGCTTCTAGGGGTTATTTCGTAATCAATGTAAGGACATTTATAAATATAGACACATTTTTTAATAGCATTAAATAACAAACTAGCAAACTCCCAACAAGCGTAGAGACTACCTTTAACTAACAGAGGAAGGGACGCACAGAAAGAGGATTTCCCCTATGAGTGCCATCCTCAGTAAACCCATTTCTCCTTCCTAGTTTTTCTTGTACGAAATTAGGCCTCGGGCACACACAAGTTAGCATTTAAAGGGTTGTCTTCCGTGTCCGTATTGCATGTGATGAACCATTTCTTACGAAGATTTTAAAGCGGCTTCTACCACTATTAGATATTACATCGTGAAAACATTTGTCTTATTAGAGAATTGATACAAGACGATATAAAGCAACCAAATCTAGATTCCTGATATTAACTTATTTAATTTGCAACTCGTGAACACGAAATCAAAATCCTCCAATAAAGTTAGATTTCAATCCATAACAGATAAAAAAACCGGCTTTAATTCAATTTGTGTGGAACTGATCAACGAAAAAACTTAATTGTTCAAATCTTTTATATGAAAACTAAGCGTACAAATGTATCGGAAAGCGGTGATCGGTGGTCGGAGCTAGGCGCCGGGCGCGGGCGCAGCGAATCTATACAGCAATTAACGTTTTGATCGACCATGCATAGACAGGACTTTGTTTTCATGTATCAATAATTGAATTACACAATTCGGAGGTTCAAGGTTGTTTAGAAGACATTTGAAATGCATCACGTTATCGTGAAATCCCACTGCTGTAAAACTTTAAACTTGAGCAAATACTTGATAGTATTATTCAAAAATATCCTAACAAATTGTGTGTATTAGAATCTTTAACTTTTAGTTTATTATACACTGTATGTTTACTACTATTTTTGTATGTATTGAAATAACTCAAAAACTACTCGGCCGATTTCAAAAATTCTTTCAACATTAAAAAGCTACGTTATCAGTGAGTAACAAGGCTATATTTTCATTATTTTTTTAATTTCATGCGGTCGAAGATGCGAGCAACACCTAGTTTCTTATAAAAACAGCCTAACAACTTCCCCCTATTCCCTTAAACACTAGTATTACAGCAAAACGTTTCCAACTGGCCGTAGATTTGCGTAAGGCGTAAAGGGTTTCACGTAATTGTAACTAATATGAGTTAACTGTAAGTAAAACCGTTTCCGCGAAGCCGCTGTTAGCTACAGTTTCCTTATATGAACGCTTTAATCAGCGTCAGCTATTTTAACTAATGATCTGTTTAGACCCTTTTTCCACTGAGGAAAAAGCCGCGTGATTGGTCGAAACTTATATAGTTCAACGTGGTATAGTGCGTTGTTCAACATCAGTGCCGAGTCGCAAGTCACGTTAGTGGAAAAAAGGTCTAGCTCTTTTGGGTCAATGGTTAATAGTCCGCTTAAATGTTCTAAGGTTCTAAACTGAATGTTTATACATACTCTATTAGTGTTTTATTATTTACAAATCATCGTGTAATTAAGGCATCTTCAGTAAAGGTTTTGTTAATTATTATCAATTAAGTTTAACTTAAGTTGACATGTTGGACCTTTGAGAGACGAATGAATGGATTTTAAAATAATTACGTTGTGACCTAAAGTTCTTGGTATTTATATTGATGCAAGGATTTCTAGTGGCAAAACAGCAGTGTTTGTGTCTATGTTTTTTACAGATGAAATCTACGAGATGCAATATAATTTTTGAGTGTATTAACAGAGTAAAAATGTTGAACCAAGCTTACTTTACTCCCACAGACATATTGACTCTAAACTGCTAATGAAATATCTTCACATGTTCGAAATTTAAATTAAAAAGTTGACTTTCGATTTTTAATAGCGAACACCAACTTTCAAAATTAGCGTTTTGTTTATCAAATAACGCCAAAAGAATTTCGGGGCGCGGCTCACGGCCGACGCTAAATTGCATGTTATGTTTGTAAACATAACTTTCGAATTAATCGTAGGAAGGTACACGATAACATCAATAAATATAGAACTTTATGTCCCTTAATTTAGAGTTGAAAATCATTTGTATGCACATTAGAACATCGTCAGCATGTCACAACAAACATTTCCCACGGCGGTCATCCATGTGTAGATCTTGCTTTGAACGTAATGGTATTACATTTTAAGCCTAAACACTGTTTGATAGGATTGAAAATTGATTGTTGTATAGGAATAGGCTTATTGTTTTCACTCTGGTCATTTCTCGAAGTCGGTAGGAAAGCTCTAGGGGCCTTGTATGGGCGTAAGTAATTAATGGTTTGCAGTGTTCTGCGCTGGCATTTCATGCTTGGTTTGATGGGAATTCTTCTATGGAAACTGTCACTTTGCAAGAGGAAAAAGTTGTCAAGCTCTTTGTTAATGTTACACTTGATCATATCCTGGAATTAATACTTGAAGATACCGACTGTGGTATTTGTAACCTTTTAATTGAACTATTATTATCTTGTAGTTTTATTGACAATAGTTCTTCATAACTACGTACAGCTAATTTAATTTCTTTTATTTTTTGGTGTATATAGAATACTAGCTTTCGATCCTCACACCGTCCGCATGGAATTTAAAAAAAAACAAAAGTGAGTAGCCTATGTGATCTTCCAGACTATCTTCTACGTCTATGGCAAATTTCTTCGACCTCAATCAATCCAGCCATCTAAACTTTCGCATTTATAATATTAGTATGAAGTATGTTATGATAACAATTTTTTACTGACTTAACATTGTACCTACATATTTTAACTGCAACTTATCAATTTATATATTTATAGATATTTGTTTTTAAGTTAAATTTTTTTAATTGTCAAGTCCGCATTTCTTCACAAGAACCAAAAGAAAGAGGGTGGCTCTTACATCAAACTTAATACGTAATCCATTAAGGACAGTTTGTAAGCAATAAGTGATATTAAAGGGCACTTAAGGGCTACACGTTAGTGCGCCATTGACAAGGTAATCCGTGGTTATTGAGCGCACCCCGTCGATACCAAGTGATTGATCAAGTATAAATCGGCTCCTAATACTGGTACAACCGATCACAAAGTTGTCACATCTGTTCATATTAGTTACATACATTTAATGTTATTCTATTTGCGTCGTTGTACAGTACTCTTTGTTAAGAATAATTGAATAGATTACGATGTGATAAAATATGGACTAATAATAATTTTCAACCGCTTGTTACAACTGAGAAATGGTCACTAAGTAAGTTCTAAAGTTTAGATTTAAGATATACCACTAACTGATCAAGTAGCCATTAAAACCTAATTGCACAAAGTCGAACTTGGGATTTCATCATCCACTTGCCCTTATCCCTTACGGAGGGGTACAGTATGTGCTGCTCTTCCATACATCTCTATCAGCCGACATATCTGAATCCACTCCTTTATTAAGCATATCCTCTTTCACACAATCCATCCATACTTTCTTCGGTCTTCCTTTGTAGCCATCCACATTCAATCTTAACACTTTCTAGTTAATGTCCCCATCGTCTCGTCGCATAACATGTCTATACCACACTAACCTTTCGGGATTTATTTTTAAAGTATTTAATTGTAATGCACTAAAGGATTTCGTGTGCATCGTCTAAAAAACCAGGTCATCGTACGAAGTTGTCCGTTTTAATAATGATGAATGACCTCACGGCGCGTGTTTGAGCTGATGAGGTTGGGGATAGCGTGATAGCGGATAGCGATTGGGTAACTATATAGGATATTTTATGACATCACTAGGAAAACATATAATAAAATGTTATCAATATATAGATGAGATATTAACTTTAGCTTTCATTCCCACCCTTTTCCTTATAAGAAAAGATTGGGAAGAGAACGTGGATTTGACGGTGGAAGAGACGCATAGTAATGGGAAACATCCTCTTATGTGCATCTCCTCCTCCGTCGCTTAAAGGTAGGCAACGCATTCGCTATTGCGAATGTCTATGGGCAGCGGTCGCTTCGCCATTTTGGTTAATTCAGGTGGCTGCTTGCTCGTTTGCCACCTTATGATATAAAACAATTAATAAACATAAATCTACTGATGTCAAAGTTGGCAAAACTTAATAGTGCTAAAATTTTTACCTAATATCATAAATGCAAAAGTTTAGATCGATTGATGTTACTACGTATCACCAGAACAGCAGATAGGCCTACATTTGTTTTTGTTTAATTTCGCACTGACTGTCTGTAATATTTACTGTCTAGGTTCCGAGCAAGGTACCAGAATTGCTAAAAGGCGTTACACGATTTTTATCGAATTTTAAAATATTTAAAAAATGTCTTGATGACTCACATACGTCTTTGTATGTTAATGAAGCTTTAATTTATGCGTGATGCATAATGGTTGATTAATTGTAATGCGACATTACAGTGGCGGGCTCTCCAAAGTCAAGTGTCGCGGTTCGACCCCGGCCGTAAACAGCTCGAGGACCAATTTATATTTTACAGCACAATAACAATTAAACTTTATTGCCCCGCTCTCAGAGAGTTGTAAATCTAATTTGATTTCAATGTCCGCTTAAACGAACATTTTCTATCAGAACAATGTTTGTGTGCGTATTTAAGAGGAATATTTAACGAATTTTAATCATGCAGTTATGTAATAAATGTACAAAAACCTAGTTTTCTCCCGAAGACAAACAATTGTGAAAGCAAACTAGTGAAGTAAAGCAATTATGCTAAACTTACTAATATCAATGCGAAAATTTGGATAGATGTCACCACGTCCCTTTAGATCTGGTTGAAATTTGGTATAGCTGTGGAACATAGTCAGTAAGATAACATTGGTTTCTACATTTTATTTAAATTCTGCGCGGACGGAGCTTCGGACGCCAGCTAGTTATCTATTTTCTTCGAAACAAATGAAAGTGCAGCATTTGTTTTTTTAGTTAATGTTTATTTCTAACTAGCTTTTGCATGCGACTCCGTCCTTGTGAAATTAAAAGATGCAGCCTATATGTTCTTCCAAACTATGTCCAGATCCGTTCAGCCGTTTAGGCTACAAACTCTACCAAACATCTATCCATCCATCTAAACTTTCGCATTTATAATATTAGTATGAAAGTATGATTTTACTAATCAATGTTTTTGTCTGGCTAGGGTCGGGCATAACCACACTAGTGATTTAAAAATCGCTCCCCGCTGCCGCTGCCATTCGCGCCACACCCCGTCCGTGCAAAATGAATGCAATTCAAAACGCATTCACATTAACGATCTGATATCGTTATCTCGAACGGTAGCCGGAGTTTGACAAATGATAGTGGCCGCAAATCTACGGCCGCATCTTCACGGCGCGCCACATGGGGGGTGGGCAGGTTTAATTACCACCGGATGTCGTTAGTCAAACGCTGGCAAACCGAGTGCGCATATTTTAAACGATGCCATTCAATTTGTACGTAATATTTTATGACGGTAGCCGCTGAGAGCCTCATGCTCTCTTCATTTAAATTCATACACGATTCATTAATATTCATCCATTTAACATGAACGCTCACGATAACCCATTTGTAAATAGAAGTTGTGGGAACAGTACTGTCGCACAACAGTTTTTACGTTTTTTAATTTCGTTTTTTCTCAAATAAATCCAATTAGTTCTGTTTAGTCATTGTAATGAGCTCACCGCTTGATGTTAATTTCGGACAAAAACACGTAGTTTCTTTTAATAACACCTATAGCTTCAGAAATAGTAACATCATTATCAACATGTGTTAATGTTTTATTCAACACTTTTAATATAGATAATGTGTCCACGTTTCCATTTTTCACTATAAAAAATCTATACTAATCTATATCTATACTCTATACTAATATTATAAAGAGGAAAACTTTGTATTTTTGTATTTTTCTATGTATTGAAGTATCCCAAAAACTACTGGACCGATCTTAAAAATTCTCTCACCGTTAGAAAGGTAATTTATCTGTGAGAAACATAGGCTATATGTTTTGCTTTCTTAATTACACGCGGACGGAGTCGCGGTTGAAAGCTAGTGTTAAAATAATATTTGCGTTAAGAAGCCCGCATAGAAAGCAACATTGTAAAGTAAAACAAATAAAAAACTTACCGTCGAATAATAGTGAAATCCAACACTATACATCTCTTGTTACTTGTAGGGACCGCAGCTTGAGGCTTAACTCCATACATTTTATTATGTTACAATGTCGCCGTCTACTGACAGATTTTTAATTTTTTTTGGAGAAAAAAGTTTTTTTTCAGATTTTTTACTGCATAATCTTAACGCAGTTGGCTTTTGTCTTGTCTCAGCCCACATCCTTGTGTTAATGGGCGTTAAAATTTGCATCGAAAGTGAACGTATAATGTTCCCTGTCATGTGACGTCTTGCTTTATTTTTAATTCGTTTAATCAGTTTTAAAATTATGATTTGGTAGTACAACGTGAGTAAGTACGAAATGACTCTCATTATCAGTAAAAGATGACATGATAAATTAAAAAGGGTTACTGTCGCACTCAAGATCACTAAGGAAGGCCCCTTAGTGTAGATTGACTGTAGTAATTGTACCTTACTGGATAACCAGACCAATTAGCGACCATCTTTACTTCGGAATTCAAAAACATACGAACATTTGAACTCCGACTCTTCACAGACTCATTAGTGTCCTAGACACACACAACTATAGGAAATTTATTAAACTCCCTTTGCACGAAATCTAGTAGGTAAAACTATAAGACGCCCGGAGCAGAGCCGAATTACCGCAGAGGCTCTGATTGAAAACCGTAAGGTGAGACGCTCCGCACTGAAGGATTGGATTACGCACCACAGTACAACACAAAAATACACATTACGCTCACTATTTACGTTATTGACACATACAGACAGAGTTAAGATAAAATATACTCCATACAAATTAAAAGAGAAAAAGTAAGCAAGAGTAAAAAATGGAATACGGAGAAAAAAGTTTCTTTTATTCTTGTATAGTTACATTCTTGATTCTCGTTCACCGATCTTTACTTATTCCTCCTTGTTTGTATGCAATTTCCATTTGTATATTGCAATGGAAATTTCTAAACAAATCCTTTTGGATTTCTTCTGATTTGGGTAATAAAAAAAAATATTTTTCGGTATAGTTGCATGTTAAAATTGATCGTGGTCTACATAATCCGGGATAATCCGGTATACACGAAGCGCGCTCGCCGCTACGCCGGCACGTAATCGATTTTACGTCTATTCCACTGCCACCTCTATTGTGCCAGCTGACCTCACAACTCAGACGCACCGTGTCTTGACTATCATGCGGTTAAAGGTCCAACTGAGCGAAAGATGGCCGTTTAAAATCGTAGTTTAACATGCATGTTTTGTCAGACATTATACGCTTATGACGTATGAAATAGTGGAACGCAATACGTTTAGAATCTTACTAATATTATAAATGCGAAAGTTTAGATGGATGGATGGTTGTTACGAGTTTGTAGCCTAAGCTGTTAAACGGATCTCGATGAAATTTTGCTTAGATGTAAAGGATAGTCTGGAAGAACACATATTGTTTTTTTCTTAATTCTACACGGACATAGTCACGGTCACAGCCTTTAACACTAATCAAATACTCGTATTAGAAAGTTAAAAAAAATTGTAAAGACGTAATCTGAAATCAAAGTGAACTCTGTAACTAAAGATTGTAGTTTTAATTAGAACTCATGAAATGGATCGCTTAGCAGAACTTTGTGAACATTTTAATTATGTTAATTAACATGGGAATCGTATTTGGGGCTTTTCAAAACATCGCAGAATCTGTAGTTTATTTTAGAACATGCTTTAGATTGTTAACAAACGCTTATACATACAGCGGTGATTGTGCCGATTCAGCTTTTCAATATAAAAATAAGGAATTGTGAGATTAATTCAAATTATATAATAAACTTATTAAAATAGATACTTGAATCCAATCTAGCACCGACTTGAATATAAGTACTGTTTACAGTAGTGTTGAATTTACAGCCTTCACGTAAATAAGCATTTAAAAGCAGTGCCGGCGAAGAACAAAAGACTTTTGACTTCGCCGCCATTAATAAAAAGTTCCTAGCACTGAAAACTTTTGTAATATCGCAGTAGCTTCTTGAACCCTCATAGATGGGGTGACTTAGGCTTGTTTACCTGATACGACCTTTTTTTTATAAACAGTAGTAATAGACACTCAAATTTAATTGACCCGGTTGGCGAAATTAAATTATGACAGCTCACTAGCCCTCCTGTAAAGAAACCACAAGATACTTCTCGTACTGCAGGTTTTTATTATTCACTCACTTTTTTTATTATGCATATTTTCTTTACCCAATGTAGATTTGACATATTTTCTTAAAGTAACCGCGATAGCAGCGTCTCTGTTACCGGGTCATATATCCTTGTTTAATTCTATACTTGGTTTCCAAAAAGTCAAAGTTTGACAAACCACTAATAGTCGTTTTTCCCTTTTAAATGTATTTGAACGTTGGCAACCCTACTATTCTTCAATGCCTAAGACATCAATAGACAGGTAAATAGGCAAATTATTAATGAAAATTGCGCCGGTTAGCTTTATTAGGATTATGAAATAGTATTCGTAATATGTACTAACTTTTAACCAAGTTAACTAAGTTTTGAAGTAGACACAAACTTGTCTTAAGATAATATCAAAGATTGCCGTCGTAAGTAACAGAGTTACCAACATAATCAATATCCAAGCAACAAAACTGTGATAAATTCATCATAGTAAAGTAACGCCGCAAACGCACGCCAACACAGGAAACGTCAAACACAACTAATGGATAATTACTAAGGAGGTGAGATGCGAAACGCAATTTTATCTAATGCAGGCCACACACGTTAGTTTTTAAATGACGTATTTGACAATACAAAAAACAAAAATGACAATATAGATGTGTCAAATACTTTGTTAAATATTGCAATGAAAATTGACGTTTTCTGAAGATTTTACTAGAGATATCGCTTATCGAAATTGCCTAAATAAGCTTCCGTGTGATATTAAACTCGGTTATGCCTGTCGTTTCTGGTCATGCAAAACCTAACGTGTGTGCCTACATAATGAGAATTGAAAGTCTCGTTTAATAACGATAAATAACAAACATTCCGAAGTCGATGGATGTACATCTAGGAGCGGAGTTAACCATCTACGATGTTCAAAGCTGCAGCCGACTTGTCCAATCCACTTAGACCGATCTAAATAAACATAAACAAGGTAAATCCAATGTCGACGAGAAAACCCATTTGTGTCCGCGGTGGAAAAATTTCCTCGACTTTTTCTGCTCCGCGTTATCTTTCTCGCTCGAACATTTACCAATAGACTACTTTTATTCAATGTTCAATAAATATACTACAAGTATACTTATGTTTTCGTTTCGAAACAGTTCGTCTCTTTTTGTCGCGTCTATCCTCTCTTTCTTTAGATTTTCAAGCGCCAAATCCTACTTATAACGTCTCCGCTGAGCTGAAATGGATTTTTTCTAATGAAAGTCACACAACCCATCTTGATACTTTTTTGTTAATAATTTTATTGATAAGTTAATCTTTAGTATTTTTTTGGAATTAAGTATACAACTATTCAATGTTTAAACCAATTAATTATCTAAAATCATTAACGATATTAGATTCTAATACCAAACACTATTTAAAAATAGTACGAACATACGATAAGGTCAACGACCTCAAAACAAAGCGAACCAAACACGTGTCGAATTAGATCGCAATTAAACAACAATTAATCAAAGCAAAGCACATTAAATACATTGTAGCGGTTCCGAGTACACTCGCCTTCAAAATATAGTGGTCGTGTTTTGAAACATGAGTCCAAAAACTGCTCGTGCGTTTGGCAACGCACCAGAGTGATGTTTACCCAGCGCCGCCATACACACGCTATTATAACGCTCTTTAATCTCACACAACAGTCGTAATAACCATTAAACATCAATTAACACTTTATTTATGTACTGCAACAAATATTGAAGACTAAAGATAAACTTCTAGGAAGAAGCTGATGAAGGATGAGTAGGAAATGTGTAATATAAAAACAAAAATCTCTTAAAAAACGTTTTTATGATATTTCTACGACACTTTCTGTATACATAATTATGTAGTGACAGAAATGTGTCTGTCCCATCTAATTATAGTTAGATTCAACTTATCCAATTTTCATGAAATGTTTTTTTTTAGTAAAATACTGAATGTACGATTTACGAGTATCAAGATTGTTTAGTTAGTATATAAAAGAGTAGAAACGCCTCAGAACGCAGTCGGCGAGATATTTCTTTATATTCCGGGACATGGCCACTCTGGGGAAATATACGATTGCTGGTGATTTCGAATTCGCTAGCTAACTACAATACGGCGGCGTTACTCGACAACTCTATGAAAATCTTCATGTTGTCATTGCGAAACAAAATTTACTTATTTATAATTTTTTACAGTTTAAATAAAAAAAGCTTTAGACACTTCGTATTGTTATAAAATGAAATTAAACTCTGATAATAATTATATTATAAAAACCTATCAATAATAGAGCTTTAATTACTATTTTTATACTTTATAGTTACTCGTATATCATTCTATGTTATTTATTTGAAAGTATTTCTAAAATGTTGCCATTTAAAAATGCAACTTTACGCTACAAAGTTAAGCGATTAATTCTCGGTATTCACAGTATTTGAATCAACGATTACGTTCTATGCCTAATTTACACCTCATTGGCTGATTGACACAAATATTTTGCGACACACAAAGTATTGCAGACACTTACATGTAAAGTGATGAATGTAGCGCTTGCAAGCGCATAGACAAACTGTTCAATAGGAATATTTAAGTCCTTTAGAATTTACATAGTATGTTAAGCACAGTTTTCTATACTATTATAATAAAGCGTAAACACACACTTCTTTGTTGCCTAAGATGTCAGCAATTACAGCATATTTTTGAATAATTCTTTTTTTTTAATAAAAACCCCTACACTTACGTCACGCTTTAGGCTATATATTTTCACGCCATTAAACTTAGGGGTTTAATATTTTGGATAAAAACCCTAATGTGGGAAAGAGACCATAAGTTGCTGCCAACATCAAGAAAGAAAGATTGCTAAGGTTTGTCATGTCATGTCATGTTATTTTGACATTTGCTATTTTATTGATAATTTGACAAATGTAAACAATAAAATAAAATTTTTATAGTTTCATGCGGATGAAGCCGCAAGGGAACAGCTAGTATACAATAAAATCGTTACCCAAGCGCTACCGACAGGTGGAAAGAATCCAAAATAGAATCACCAAATTCTGTGAATTGTTCACGCTAATTTGGTATTTACTTCCATTTTTTTAGAGTTCAAAAAAAGTATGACTATTTTTTTCAAATTGTGTTATAATGGCGCCAAAAATGTATGTAAATTGCTTACAAATAGCTACATGAAACTAGACACAAGATATTCTAATTAAAACAGATTTTAATTAGTTATATTAAATCTTTGGACTTAACTTTCGTCTTTGTAACTTGAGAAATGTTTTAATTATTGTCAATTATAGTTTAGTTGTAAACAGTTACCGGCAGAGGTCGCCGGCGGGATCGGGAAGGTCAAACTTTAGAGTCAATTAACGGAATATCTTTTAGGAATTGTACCGTTGCTTAAACAATTACTGGAGATTACCGCTAGCTTCGTTAGCGGTGCTGTTTCTACTCACAACAGTCAACATTCAACTATTAAAACCCTACGGCTATGCTTGTATAGTTTACCTTTACTATATTCGATATGAGAGATTTATTCATGGAAAATTTAATCATAAAATGCAACAAATTAAGAAAAGATTCTTATGTCGTTTTTACATGAAACCTATTACAGACGCTTAGTTCTGATTATCAGTTTTGCCTACATATAAATTAATTTGTTTATGTTTGTTGAAAGTATCACTTACTAGCTTTCACCCGCGACTCTGTCCGCGTGGAATTAAAAAAAAATAACTGAGTAACATATGTGTTTTTCCAGACTATGCTCTACATCTATGCAAAATTTCATCGAGATTCGTTCAGCCGTTTAGGATTTGTAGCCTTTGAGCCTAGAGCTTGTGCTCTAAGAAACATCTATGCAAACTTTCGCATTTATAATATTAGTAAGAAGTAAGATAATTGTGTATGTAGCGAGCTTAAACATATAAAATTCCAATAACTACATAGTCATATACTTTAAAAAACTGATAAGTGCACAAGATTGCCTGTAAAACAGACAGAGCTAAAACTCCGCCTACCTAATATGGAAATTCGGACGTGATTCCATTGTTATGGTAATCGCTTAATGGCTTTATATGAATAAAACAAAAATTATTTAGAACCGGTAACTCCCAACACATGTTAAACTGAAGACTTGCAAAAAAACTGCAAATCATTCACCACTTTATCCGCGTAGTAACTAAATAAAAATAATTTGAGGTTATTTTTAAACCATTCTTATTTATCATACAATAGATTGCACAAATAAAACGTTTATCCTTACTGATATTATAAATGCAAAAGTTTGGATGAATATTTGTTAGAGTTTGTAGCCTAAACTGCTGAATCTCTACGAAATTTGGCATAGATGAAGAGGATAGTATAGAACAACTAGGCTATTTACGTTTGTATTTTAATACCACGCGAACGGAGTCACGGGCGTAAGCTTGTAAATAATAAAAGGATGAAGAACAATGAACATGTCACCGATGGATCGCGAATGCGGTCCATTTGTAATTTTCCCGAATTGTAAAGCATACTGCACAATTTCATTCACGAAACGTGATGTTATAGTTGGAAAATTTGTAAAGATTTATAATTTAACTAGCTTTCGCCCGCGACTCCGTCCGCGTGGAATTAAAAAAATACAAAAGTGAGTAGCCTATGTGTTCTTCCAGACTATCCTCTACATCTATACCTAATTACATCAAAATCAATTTAGCCCTTTAGGCTACAAACTCTAACATCCATCCATCCATCCATCTAAACTTTCGCATTCATAATATTAAATAATAATAAGATTTAATCTATAAAAGTTAACTATTTCTCGCGATTCGATCTACTAAACAAATTGGTCTTTTCACTTTTTCTTGTCCCTTATTACATTTAAATTTCATTTACCCGCCTCGGGGCTGTACTACTGTCGGTTGGTTTTTCTTTTTATTTTAAACGTTGTAACCTTATTTGAAACGCCAGGAAATAAATCGTTTAAGAATTACTAAAGTCGTCTTTAGGTATAACATCAGCTTTGATGTTACTGGCCACACGTAATGCTTAAAAAATGATTAAAAAGAAAAAAGGCCTGTCCCACCACTGGCTGATAGAGGCTCAGATAGCTTAAAAATAACGTCACTGTCAAATAAGTGAACAAAATACGATATTTCCATCACGTATTTAACACGTTGGATTGTAATCAGACAATTTACAATTTGGTGAGACAGGCCCTAAATCTCTGAAATGTTTGCGTTTTGTATTTGTAAAAAAAGGTTTTTTTTCAAATATTATCCTACCAGAACATTCTAAATTTAAAACTGATCTCATAAAAATCGTATCTTTCACAAAATGTAAACTCAAAGTACGGAAAGTATTGATTTCCGAAAGAACTTTTCCAGCGAAAAATATGCTTACATCACATAGTCTTTGTCTCCGTCGATCGGGAATAAGGAGATAGTAAAGTATGGAAACGGCTTTCATAATATTACTATTTTTATGATTTACAAAATATTAAAACCAACAAAAGACGGAAACACACAGTATATAAATGAATGTCTCAACTCCGACTTGGCTAAAAAATAACAACAATCTTATATTTTATTCACAAACGAATATAAAAGAAATAAGAATAAAAATAACATTGTAAAAGTATACTCAAACTGTTAAGTTTGGATGTTAATCCACTTGTATATATCTGACGTTATTTTATTATTGAATTATCCTATTATGTGATAAATCATAAAACACAATTCGGACTAACGAACTTTAACAACGTGGAATTGTTAAATTTATTGACGCATCATAAGTTGTAGAGAATTTATATTGAAAGGCCTCACAGTTTATGATCGCCTATTGATATTTTATTATTCGCAGTTTGCAGTTACAACATTCTAATTGGTATCATAATCTTCTTCAAATATACGACGTTAATTAATAGATAAATGTTTAATGGAAATATTTGATAAACATAATAGTTTCGTGACCGGTCTAACGACAAGATTTATTCTATACTAGCTGTTGCCCGCGACTTCGTCCACGCAATATTAAGATAAAAAAGTAGCCTATGATATCCCCGTCTATGTTAGCTACCCGTCAGTGAAAGTCGGGTCGAAATCGGCCCAGCCGTTTCCGAGATTACCCGGAACAAACGCAGCTTACGGACAGACAGACAAAAAAATGCGATTTTCGTTATCGAAATCAACGCAAATACATCATCATCCCGAAATCTGGATTTTATCTATTGATATTACAGACACTCCATTTTTATTATATGTATAGATTCTATAGAAATATTCGTTGTTGCCATTTAAAAAGTGTATATATATATCGATTTGATGTTGAAATGTTACAAAGAAATAAGGATATTAATTGTGACTATTATCAACAGTTATTTATTAATTAAATGTAGCCAAAATAAAATTTATTCGCACGTGTTTTCTCTGTATTTAATTATTAAATTTATTTAGTGTCCTTTTTTCACCAATGTTTTTGAAATATAATGTCCAAAAATTAATAGAAAGAAAATGCAGACTACAACTTTCATAATTAAAACAAAATACTCTCCATACTTAACGATCAATGCCTAACAGTTTGCAGAAAAGGGATAGAGTTACGGGTGCGAAAGGGAAGGGCAACCATAATCCACTTATACATCACGGTTGGGTTGTTCTCATACATTTTTACTGGAGAAAATTCGGGAATATCCTTAATGCATATTAAGCCGGGTCTACAGCTATTTGCAGTGAGGTAGCGGTATTGAATTGAACTCCTGTGGACTTTAAGGATAATGAAGGTTTCGTACACTCGTAGGCAACTCTGACCCTTTCCAAACTTTGTTAGGCCGGATTATTGTTTGGAGTACTTTTATTAATAATGACCCGGTTTTTAAGAGTCCAGATGTCTTGGTATTGATCCTATAATTGTAGGAAAGAACACAATCTAAATAAGATTGAAAACCATCCCTAAAATGTTTTCTGAATACTATAATATTATAGCTTAAATAAACAGATTGTAATTACTATAAAACTTAGATAAAAGAGCATTTACGTTTTGCACAATTAAAATGAACATTCGACTACTATTTGTAAGGTGCAAAAACGTATCCATAAACAATTTCAGGGTATCTTCTTTCTATTTAACTTGTCAAGAAAGTCGCATAGATATTAATATGTTCAAAATAAACATCACATGTAAACTTCAGTAAACTTACGTCAGTTTCTATCCAACTGTTGCGTCATGCAACCGAGAAACACACTACAATGTGTAACTTCATCCAGATTACACAAACACACACAACCCATGAACACATTTGACAGCTGCCAACAAAACTCCCACATAAGTAAACACAAATCACATAAACAAACTCCTTAGTCGTTCCACAAACGCGGCACTTTCAATTGTTTTTCCTCACAAAACACTTGTTATTGTAATTAAAACAAGGCTTAAGCGAACAACAGTGTGCTCCACACAGCACCCCAGTCAGCACTGGTGAGCTAAATGAGAAAGATTTCTCCTATTTCTTCCCATTCGAGAGAGAATATAAAACTCTTTTTCGCCTTTTTTTACTTCCAACTTCGTCTTAATATGCCACCCGCTCGGACCTTGGATCGCAGAGCTATACACGGATAGATACGACGAAGGTTTATAAATGAATATTCTGTTATTTGTCAATATAAAGAATCATCATACTTATACCAAATATATAGTAAAATTTAAATGCCATTAAGTTCAGGCATGTACCTATAAATAAAATATGATAATAATGAAACAGCTTCTTATTTACAATTGTATACCAAAAGAATATTTGAAACGTAAATACATAATGTTTCTATTATCGCAAAGATTTTATGAAAACAAAGATAAATAAAATCTATTATTTAGCATTTACACTATTTATCTCTATGTTTTTAATCTATCGTTTTCTGCAATTGTTGTGGCAGATTGTGTTGTTCTTTCATCAGATTTTAAAATCACAGTGGACTGTCTATCGTATTCTTATCTCTACGTTATAGGGGTGGTTGTGTTAATCGCGGGGCGGCCCCCGGTCTTCGTTAGTCTAGAATTAATTCGTTGATAAGACGCCGCGCCTCCCGGCGATGCTGTCTCAACTTGTAGGGTTGTCACCAGTGGGAAAACTCGGGAAAATTTTCTAATCTCCTGGTACATGTCGTTCGAAAACATTCTGAATTCATGGTACAAAACACATATTTCGTGGCGTAGGATGTCAGAAAACACATCATATTTTTTAATAATTCTTTATTTAGCAATAAGCCCTACACTTTGAAAAAAACCTTCAAGTGGGAAAGGGACCATAAACGACAAGCTGCCAACATCAAGGAAGTAAGATTGCCATGGTATGGTAATTGGTCAAAGACCTTCGTTGTCATCTGAATTTTGACATTTGACAACAAAAATAAAGTTTTTATAATTCCACGCGGATGAGGGGAACAGCTAGTAATAGATATATAGAAATTATAGTTAGATCATCTTGTTATTCAGAAAATATTGTTCCAATAATTCTTAAGGAGAATATGTTTATTATTTTACTATTAAGAAATAAATGATAATACTTGTCTCCCACGCTGTATTTGCTCAGGCCCGTGATAGCAATCTTGTATCGACATTACCGTATACGGATCATACCGTGATCAATGCGCAGAAGTCTCGATAGCCCTGCCAATTATTATGCTTCTTAATATTTAATGCAATGATCACTATCACTGGACCTTTACCAACCTTTCCATATATAGTTAAAGAAATAAATTTGGTAACTACTTCATAATTGACCAATATTATAGCAGTGTACGAAGAATGAAATTCGCTTCCCACTATAAGAGTGCCGGCCATCATAAGACTTATTGTTAAGCTCGTATGTATATAGCTTTAAGGTTTCGACCTAATTTCAGAGTGTTAAATGATATTTCGTTGGCATGGGTAGGAAATAAACGTCCTTGACTGTACAGATTATCTCAATAGTAGGGGCGTATGAGTACTAATAATTTTCTATGATTAAGATTCGATAGACGTCTAGGGACTTTCAAAAGCAAATAGAGTCTTTGATATCTGATGTGGGCGATTTAATATTTATGATTAAGTTATTAAGATATTTTATACCGATATCTTACAACTGTTTTATTATAATCATTGCTATAAAGATAAATTAACTAGTTTTACAATACTAAAGGCCTGTCCTACCACTGGATGATAGATACTCAGATAGCTTAAAAATGACGTCACTATCAGATAAGGTAACAAAATCCGATATTTCCATCACAAATTTTTATATTAAGCGCCAATAGCCTAATGGTTTGAGGTACAGACTACCGATCTTGCAGTCGTGGGTTCGAATCCCGCCATTCGACTATTGTCGTGAACCATATCCTAGCACAAGGTTAGTTGGAATGGTTAAAGGAAATATTAGTAAATTAACAAATATCTACTAATATTTTTCAAAAAATTTACACGTTGGATTGGTATCAGACAATTTACTATTTGGTGGGACAGGCCCTTAGTAAACTATCTAAGGCAGTTGATGCTACCTGTGATATTAATTAACGAGTAGATGTCGCTCGCGACTTCTTAAACACAAAAAAGCCTAAGTTATTGCAGAACAACTAAGCTACCTTTAAGTAAAAGTCCAGTCAAAATAGGTCCAGCCGTTTCGGAGATTACCCGTAACAAACGTAAAAAAATATTTATTGAATTCTTTAAAATATCATTGAGAAATAATTTTCATTGAATTTCACCCCTGAAAACCAAGAACAAATTAAAAAGAGGACCACAGGATCGCCCCGGGGATGGGGGGAAATTACACCCCCTCCTTAGCTGACCCTCTTTAATGAACATTGCACTCTGTCGCCATCCTTTTCCCACTTACCAAAATCACGGGAAAAGCATCGTTGTCGATCTCGCTCTAAGATAAAAATATCACTTTAAAATCTTAACATTGTTCGCGTTGCATATTTCAATTCTGAAACACAATCTTCAAAGTTCTTACCATAAATATCAGTCAACTAAAAGCTTTAAAAATCAATTCTTATAAGATTCTTACGAATTAGGATTTCGTAGTCGGTAATACATTAATTTACGTAAACAAACATCCAAATGCCTAAAGAAAATTGTTTTACTTTTTCAGGTAAATATGATGACTAAGGCTCCAACTAAACAGTAGGAGCCCTAGTCATCATGTTTACTTCTAGTAGTTCTAGTATTTACTTCTAAGTCTAGATTAAGACGCAAGTTGTGTTGGCAGCCAATTATATTGCAGTTCCTCTAGTGTTAAACACTTAAAGGCCACCGTTTATTAATTTACTCATCGTGTAAAAAATGAAAAAACATAATGACTTCTAACCGACAACGTTACTTCCATGAAATATCTAATGAAACAATTAACTGGCGCGTAACAAATGTGTAACACAATTAAACAACTAATTGTTGTTTTGTGCTACTTAACAATAACAACGTGCTCTAATTTCTTCGTACAAGAACTTATACATCGAATAAGGTATGGAAAAACATATTAATTGCAGTTAGGTTCTACTGACAAAAGTACACTAGCAATCTATCTCTTTTACTCTCTTATAAAACAGTGAGAAAACAATTTCATTATCATCAACAACTAACTATACGTCCACACTGTGGGGCTTGGAACTTACCCTAAGTTATGGGTAACTAGGACACAGTCCACCACGCTGGTCCACTGCAGGTTGGTTGACTTCACACATATCTTGGAATTTCTTTCTTCTTACCAGATTTTTTTAACTAGCTCTCGTAGCGACTCCGTCCGCGTGGAGTTGGGAATAAAAGTAGCCTATGTCTTCGTCCAGACTATCCTCTATATCTATGCCAAATTTAATCGAGATCTGTTCGCAGTTTTAGGCTACAGACTCTAACAAACTATCCATCTGAATTTTCGCATTTATAATTATTAGTAAGACTCGGCGTATAATTTATAATTATTAGTAAGACTCGGCGTGTGCGTATTTACGAGTAAAAGCTATAGTTAATAAATAGCTAAATATACTTTACAATTTGTGTACATTTCTAGATATTGGACATCGTAAAACATAAGTAAATTTTAATGTTGTAATATCATTAATATCACAGATCACAGCTTATCTCCCGTAAAACTAATTGGAATATCAAGATGAAGATTATACAAAACATATAAGATATAACTGTAAACAGATAACATGTAGGAGAACATATCTGGTCATCTGTAAGGGCCCATTCACAATGGTGTAGAAAAATGACACGACATAATAAAACTAATATTATAAATGCGAAAGTTTTGATGGATGGATTTCTGTTAGAGTTTGTAGCCTAAACGGCTGAACGGATTTCGATGAAATTTTGTATAGATGTAGAGGCTAGTCTGGAAGAACACATAGGCTACTCACTTTTATTTTTTTTAATTCCACGCGGACGGAGTCCCGGGCGTAAGCTAGTAATAAATAATTGTTAATAATAAATAGTTACTCACTGATAACTTAGCTTTTTAATGGTGAAAGAATTTTTGAAATCGGCTCAGTAATTCTTGAGTTATTTCAATACATACAAAAATACAAATCATTCCTCTTTATAATATAGAATACTATAATAGCTTTCGCCCGCGACTCCGTCCGCGTGGAATAAAAAAAAACAAAAGCTAATAGCCTATGTGTTCTTCCCGACTATCCTCTACATCTATACCAAATTTCATCGAAATCCGTTCAGCCATTTTGACTACAAACTCTAACAAACATCCATCCATCCATCCATCCATCCATCCATCCATCCATCTAAACTTTCGCATTTATAATATTAGTATGAAGTATGATATTATGAAGTATGATGTATTTAATTGAACAATGTTGAGATTACTATACATTACATCGGTATACTAATATATACAACATATATAATATACAACATTTTGCTAACAAAATTACTGATGTACCTTCTTGTTACGTTACATAGTGTGTAAGGTCCCTAATGAAGGTAACATCAGTGTGCTAATAAAAGGTAATAAAGACGGAACTTTATAATGAATAGGCAATGAAATTGTGAAAGTAGTGATACTGGACAATTTATTGGACAGTTGGCGAGATGGCGAGCGGCGACACCAGCGATTAGAGCCCGGGTCATTATCAAATGCGCTTGTGGGTATGCCTTAATGGCTACTAATACCTATATATTTGCACTAAACTTAGTTGATGGAATATTGAAGTTAGAACTATCTATTTGAATAATTACATATTTTAAACTCTTGTGACCAATTAAATCTAGGGATCGTTACTAACGATAGTAATATTTGCGTTTTTAAAGTCGTTAAATTACATGAATACTCTAATGTTCAAGACTATTAAAGTAAAAATTACCTCTTATCTTACTTCTTACTAATATTATAAATGCGAAAGATTGGATGGATGGATATGGATGTTTGTTAGAGTTTGTAGCCTAAACGGCTGAACCGATTTCGGTGAAATTTGGTACAGATGTAGAGGATAGTCTGGAAGAAAACATAGGCTGATTACTTTTGTTTTTTTTTTAATTCCACGCGGACGGAGTCGCGGGCGAAATCTAGTAAGTTATAAACATTTAAGTGAAGGTATTTAGCACCCTTTAAAACATCAAAATATTAGACTTATTAATTATTCATAATGAATGAATAGATGGATGTTTGTTTGTTTGTAGCCTGAACTGAACGGTTCTCGATGAAATTTGGCTTAGATGTAAAGCATAGTCTGGAAGAGCACAAAGGCTTACTTTTTTTAATTCCACGCGGACGGAGTCGCGGGTAAAAACTAGTGATAAAATAAATGGAAACCTCAGAAAGCCAGCATATAGGAGATGAAAAGACAACTTAAATTTAAAAATAACATAATATTGTTTGGAAGATAACGAGCGCGTATAAATCATTTGAAAATTGCACAAACGTACACTTCGTGTGGAAAATTTTGCACATAATTAAATTAGCAACATTAACGTAAGCGTATAGTGAATAAACATTTTAATAAGTATCTATTTATTAGCAAACGCTACCTGTTAAAAGTATGGGCGCGTCTAACGTACATGAATTTCTATTATTACGCCAACAGTGTCAAAGGTTTTCAATTAATATTACAAACAGATGCACGGAAATATGCAAGCAATTAACTATTCATATTGAATTTAATTCGAATAATACGCAGTGTAAGATAAGTACAGGAGTTTCATTCTACAGACCTTGGGTTCGATATCCGCAGTGCTACTATATTTTTTTCTTTTTTTTATAAGAGAAGGGGGCACACGAGCGGCGAGAACACCGAGGTGGTCAACGACGCCCATGGACATCCGCAACACCAGAGGAACTACAGATGCGTTGCCGGCCTTTGAGGTAATTGTAGGCTCGCTTCTTGAAGGACCCTAAGTCGTCTTTTAAGTCTTTTACCTACAATGTTCATCTTCTTCATTGCTTGAGTCTTTACAGACTCGTCATACTTATCACATATCAATGTCTTAATTCACCAGCCGCCACCACTCCTCCCTGTACAATGTGACAGTGATAGAGTCCGCTTTAACATCTGCGCACGAATGGGCCGGCTCGCCCGCTGAAATACCACGACCACACAGAAGACAGGCGTGAAGTGGAAGCAACACCACGTACAAATGAGTGTGGTGCCGGAGGCCTAATTTTAGTCCCCTTTTCTTTCCACCCTTTTCTTAAGAGGAAGCGATGGGAAGGAAAAGTGGATTTGACGGTGTAGGAGACACATAGGATGGGGAAATATCCTCTGTATGTGTGTCACCTCCTCCGTCGATTAAGGGTAGACAACGCATCTACAAACGCGGATGTCTATGCTTCGCCATTCCGGCGGTTTCAGGTGGCCGTTTGTTCGTTTGCCACCCTATAATATAAAAAAATGTTCTTAGAGCAAAGGAAAACACCGCAGCAAACCTACGTATATCTATGATGAAATTCAAATATTTCAATCAATCTGAAATCATTTACTAGGTTCTAATCAATACTATATAAATTATAACACGGCTAAATTCACGTGATAACATTCGGTGTAGGCACCGACAGTTTGAACCCGTTGGGGGTCCTTCTTCAGGGTGAGTGATTAATCGGGTTTACTCGCTATCGCGTCGCGCCGGTCACTGCGTGCCCTCGCCCGCGTCGCGCGTTTCGACAAGGCGGGGGGCGCGGCGGGTGCGGGGGGTACACTATTCACTATGTGCGTCGGCGAAGACGAGCTCGATGCTGACGTGGTGGTGTTATTGTTAACTGAAGAAGGACCCCCAACGGGTTCGAAACTGTCGGTGCCTACATCGAATGTTATCACGTGAGTTTAGCCGTGTTATCATTTATATAGTATAATGTCTCACGAAAGTTTTAATAAATTAATCAATACTAATTTAGGATAAGCTAACTCCACTATAAGGACATATGCGTTAACAATGAATTCATACTGCATTACAATTTAATAACTTGAATATTCATTGAAATGGAAACTACTTAATGACGACATAAAGGTGGTTTATACGTCTATTGGCTACGCCTCGTGAACTACGATATGAACCCGACACACCCATGAGAACCGACGCTTTGCAAATTAATACAGCCGTTGTAAATTGTACAATTAACAGCACACAGAATAACTTATTAGACAATTACACACACATGAACTGTATTTATTTACACTAATGTTATATCAAATGATTTGGTAAACGCAAAAATAAAAGAAAAATTAATGAAGTTACAGGTTTTGACTTTCTTTAATAAAAAAAGATAATATTTCTTACAGATATTTTAGCAATGAAACATAATAGAAAAAAAACTATACGTATATGCCAACTCTACATAACTTTTATCTACAAATGTATTAATATTAACCATTACTTATAAAGCACTTTTATTACCTAGACTAGACTAGATAGTGATCAAGCCATTAGCCTTTATGAAACAAAATCGCATCAGTACTGCAACGGAGTTAAAACAAAACATGGTAAAGGGCACATCAAGATATGACCCGATAGAGGGCGCTTTATAAAAAGCATAACAATGCATCAATTTATTACGAAGGCGCGTATTAACAATGGTAGAGAGGTAAGAACGTGGTAAGACCTGTGGACCTCCCCGAAGACGCTGACAGATAACAGGGACGAACTCTGTGACAAAAAATATTTACGCGTTTTAATTTTATACAAGTCTTTTTGACACAAAAATAGATAGTGTCACTTCTATCTATACTATTATATTATAATAAAACGTAAACACACACTTCTTTGTTGCCTAAGATGTCAACAATTACAGCATATTTTTGAATAATTATTTTTTTAATAAAAAGCCCTACACTTACGTCATACTTTAGGCTATATATTTTCATGCTATTAAACATAGTGATAAATAAATTGGAAAAAACCTTCATGTAGGAAAGAAACCATAAACAGGCTGCCAACATAAAGGAAGCAAGGTTGTCATTTATGCATTTGAATTTTGACATTTGACAAATGTAAACAATAAAATAAAGTTTTTATAAATCATGCGGATGAAGCCGCAAGGAACAGCTAGTTAACATTAAAGTAAGGCAATAAATTGAATTAATTTTATTAGGTGAATTTATTTCTAATTCTTTTTTAATTTAATGGTATTAAAACTAGTTCTTTAGGGTAGTAGTACGATAAATATATTAGAAAATTCCATGATGGCATTTCAAAGATAACATTTTCAAATCAATTAAATCGATAACGCGACAAGAAAAACCATACGTCAAAACCTGTCGTATCAATTCCGATAAATGCACATCAGAGTACCTCGGAGTATGTCGTCATTTTTTTTATATAATCGTTTCATTAATTAATTATTACAAATAAAAGCAAAACGATATGATAGCGGATAATTATGGCATTTCAAAGATAACATTTTCAAATCAATTAAATCGATAACGCGACAAGAAAAACCATACGTCAAAACCTGTCGTATCAATTCCGATAAATGCACATCAGAGTACCTCGGAGTATGTCGTCATTTTTTTTATATAATCGTTTCATTAATTAATTATTACAAATAAAAGCAAAACGATATGATAGCGGATAATTTATTGCATTTCTTTTGAATTATTGGCGAGCGCGACCGGCCCTGGTTGATACTTATCTTGGCAGCAAAAATCAAAAACAGGCTCGGTAAAATAATTTGCGAAGGTATTATAATAATTTATGGCTTCATTGGGATCGATCACTTGCGCCCTGAGAATGCTCTTGTTTTTTTAATCCACACATAAAACCTTAGAGTATAAAGCTTTGGATGATTTAAGAGTATATCAAGTATGTTAATTCTAGTACACGTATTATTTTCCATACAGTACTTTATAATTTAAAAATGATTATATTTACATAATTCATAAACTTGAATACCTCATTTAGCTTAATACCATGTTATGCGTATTTCGTATAAGTATACACTTCGGTTTATAAGGAATGGTTCATCATCATCATCATCTCCCCTGCCTCATCCTACTCCCGTAGGGTTGGCGCACCAGGTTTGCATTCTCCAAATAACTCTATCATCCGTCATCTCAGTCATCACTCCCTTTTTGTAAGGAATGGTTATCATACTAATATTATAAATGCGAAAGTTTAGATGGATGGATGTTTGTTAGAGTTTGTAACAAACTGCTAAACGGATTTCGATGAAATTTGGTATAGATGTATCCACGCGGACGGAGTCGCGGGCGAAAGCTAGTACATCATTTAAAAAAGCATATTCACATGCATGTAACCTAAAAAGTGTAATTTAACGCACCGAATCATCGTTTCCTTGCAACTGCAAAGAACTGAAACAAGTCAGCGTCAGATTTTCTGCCCAAGCTAGCTGTTCCTTGCGGCTTCATCCGCATGATTTATAAAAACTTTATTTTATTGTTTACATTTGTCAAATTCTCAATTGCAAACGTCAAAATTACCGTTACCATAATAACCTTGCTTCCTTAATGTTGGCAGCTTGTAGTTTAAGTTCCCTTTCCCACATGAAGGTTTTTTTTTAATTTATTGCCCTCTAAGTTTAATAACGTGAAAATATATAGCCTAAAGCGTGTCGTAAGTGTAGGACTTTTTATTAAAAAAATAATTATTCAAAAATATGCTGCGATTGCTAATATCCTACGCTACGAAGTAGTGTGTGTTTACGCTTTATTATATTAGTATAGATATAGATATAACGTTGGGGCCTTTAAGAGTTAATAGATATGTAATAAGCTAGCGTGTACCAAGTTTCGACCACATCACCACTTATCATTTGGGATAAAAAAGCCGATTTTATTCGGTGTGGAAAAAATATTTTATTTCTAACATATTCATGTATGGTATTAACCCTAAGGGTCATGCAATTACTTATTATTAAATATGTGTACAACTCTAACTTGAAGTATTGCAAATACGTCAGAATCGTAAAACTTAATAGCTAAACCATGGTTTTATCATTAGCAATAAATACTTCGTACAACATTGTATTTATTGATTTTGCTTTAACTATTTATTAGTTTAAATGATGATAGCGTTTGCATTGCATTAATGGTTTCCGATTAACGGAGCAACAAAATAATGTTTTATCATTAAAATGTATATATCTTAGGATATTTAAAGCTTGTAACACGGAAATCGGTACCATAGGCCCGTTCCTAATCGCCTTTAAATGGGTCGGGTAATTTCAGATACGGCGTTGGATGGCTAATGCACCGACCGGACTTGAAATACGTTACTTTCTAATTTATAATACCTTACTATCGTTAAATTGACCTCAGATAATATGACCTCGGTGTTAAATGTTAGATATTTTATGATTGCAAATTGTTTTTACACTTACTCCGAGATGTTAACGAACATAGAGACAATTTAATAGACTATAATATTATTATTATTTATTTAGAATTTATAACTATTAAAGCAAAAGAGCATCGGTGGCTCAGGGGATTGAGCACTTGACTTGTAGTCCACAAGTCCTGGGTACGAATCCCGTCATATACGAATGTGATTTTCGATTTATCGAATTTAATATGGTAATTTTAAACAAATCGGGGAAGAAAATTCAAAGATATGTGTGAAGTCAACCAACCCGCACTGGGCCAGCGTGGTTGACTAAGGCCTAGTCACAGTAACATAGGATATGCTCCGAGCCCCTCAGTGGGGACGTATAGAGACCTGGTGATGAAAGCAACGGTTGTTTTTTAAATGCAATTCCATCAAACAACCTTTTAACAAATTAATTAAAATTAATATTTTATGTTTTGAACGAACATGGTAACTTTAATTTAATTGAAACTGAATGGTTCTACAATTTAAAAAGTAACTTGGTCAGTGCATTTTACATACTTTACACTGCAAGTAAATTTATGTTTTGAATGAACATGGTAACTTTAATTTAATTGAAACTGAATGGTTCTACAATTTAAAAAGTAACTTGGTCAGTGCATTTTACATACTTTACACTGCAAGTAAATTTATGGTCATTGAAATTAAAACGCGGCACCCATTCCCCGTATTCGCTGCCGTCTCGAATACCGCGCATTTCGCAAACAAGCGCCCAACGCTTACTCTGTTATACTCTCGGGAACGAGATCTGGAAATCATAAATCTTTTTGCCGACGCTCCGGGCGCGCCGTAACCGATTAGTAGGTGCGCCCAGTTACCTATCTACTGCGAGAAACAATTTCCAATGCATTATATAATTTATGACTTCATCGAGCGTCGTAGGGTCACGGGAGAGCGATTCGAACGAGTCGGAATCGAGAACCGGTGGGTGGGGGCGGTTGGGGCCATGAACTTCGGAAATCGAAACGTCGACACCGAATGAAGTCGTGATTTATTTCTCCGAGTGCCGTCTCCTGTAATGTGCGGTGTAACAAATCTTTGATTGTAGGGGCAACTGTTACTTCGGTCTGTATTTCCTTTTTTACAACTTTATTTATAATGTTCCAACTACAAAGTATACATTCGTTGAAACTCTCGATTACGTTTAATTTTGTTATTACGTGTAACGAGTTGTATCACGTAAGTCGTAATAAAAGTAAAGAGCGCGTAATTGTTTGATAATTCCTACCTTCGTAGGCGAAGGAATTCGCACGTAAGGACTTTCATACCGGCGAGTTATTAGCGAAGTAATTGCATAAAATGATTCTACCATTATATTATGTTGCACTTATCTATATGACAGCTTGGATAATTGATGAGAGTGTTAGCCTTTTGTTTTCTGAGTAATACAATTCTAAAGTCTATAGTATTACCAGAAATATAAAAACTCCCACCATATTGCTGAAAAAATGTATGAAGCCGATTAAAGTGCCTATAGGGTAGAATATTTTGGTTATAGTATAGTTATGTTAAGCAAAATATTATCTTTGGTCACAGTGGGCAGTCGAGTTTATTTCTAACCTTACCCAATTACCCAAGAGTTGTGCTTTATTTCATAAGAAAATGGTGCCAAATTGAAAGAAAAAAATATGTAGTTTTACAATTAGAATTCTATAATAATTGCGACAGTTTTGTACTGCATTTACTATGTTTATTTCATTTTCTAGATCTTGAACAAACCATCACATTAAACAAGTCAATTGTCACTTTTTGCAACATAGACTAGTTGAACATCATAAAACGTACTTCTTGACAGACAGGACAGATAAAAAAAAATGTCGCATCTGAAATTTCAACAACGTCCTGTCTACGGACGCGTCATTAAATTTGATGTGGTCGACAATTGATATAATTACTTCATTAGACTTTGTCGTGCGGAGAACACTTCACTCGGAATGATACAAGAAATGACAGACAGATGAGGTTTACTATTATATCTTTGTTAACATCCGGTACTTCATTATCGATTTTTTACAGTCAATTCGTTCTAAATTTTAATAACATCCCATCGTTATAAATACGTTAGTTTAAGGGTATCAAATTTTTATCTAAATTATTTACCTAATACATGCCAAAGACAAAAGAATATAGTGTCCATCCTTTTGCACAAATCACAATTTTACGAAATTATGAGTTCCTACTTCAAAATAAATAAAGACCGATAAATCACATCATTTAAACTAATTCATTCGTCCCATACAAAAATACAAATATTTTTACTTTATAATATTAGTATATACTAGCTGTTACTCGCGACTTCGCCCGCGTGCAATTACAAATAGTAAAAGTATAGCCAACGTTACTCAATTATAACATAGCTTTTAAAGGTCCAGTAGTTTTTGAGTTATTTCAATACACACAAAAATCCTAAAATACAAATCTTTCCTCTTTATAATATTAGTATAGATAAACGTAAGCAATTAGTGTAACTATAATATGTTTTTTTCATAAGAGCTACTACAATGTGATACACTTCCATCTAATTGGTAGACGCGACTGTCTCATTGCAATGAACTGATAAATTAGATAATTTCTCCTTGTCTCGCAACATCCTGTTTTATTTTGGTCCAAAACGACTCCCCTACCAAATGCATTTATAACATAGTGAATTCTTTCGTTTATTACGGGTTTTATTTACTATATTCATTTGAAACATATCTATTTAGGGAAATAATTAATTATGCTAGTAAAAAGTTATAACCTCAAAAAAATGCAATATTTAAAACTGGATACCATCAATCTCTGATAAAATAAACGAACGTAATAAAAAATTTAATCAACGATTTCAACATAAAATACAATACTTAAGATATACGATCTACGTTCATACCTTATCTGTACTGATTTTGCAGTCGCTGGAACATAATTTATGAGTGTTTAAAAAACTCATTTTATCGCCTTTACGCACCAGTCAACTCTATATTGGAACTAGTTCCACATCACAATGCTATAAAGCAGTCATTGTGGTCGCTGAAAAAAACCCATCTCCGTACATAAACCACCGATGGCGGGTCCATCCTATATGGCTAAACGTGCAATTAGCAACTATCACACCTTTTCTGCCGACGCACCGAAATGCCATTCAATTTTATCACGTAATTAGAGCCTATAAAATCAGTAGATGCGGCGATGCGTTTGCGTTTTCGGAATGATGGCCCGCATTCCTCTCTAGCCGCATCTAGAATGCTAACCGGCTTTTAAGTCTTTAACGACGAACAAAGTTAAAGCCGCACTTTTTGTTACACTAAGAGTAGTAATCATAAACTGTTTTTCATTCTGATTTGAAATAATAAGGCGTTTAACCTTTAAGAATTATGTTGTGTTGATTCTGAGACTATAAATAACAGACAGACTCCATGCCGACGGGATATTTCACGATTTCCAACGTTATTTATGTCCAGTGCGATCACCTGGGCGTTTGATTGCTTTTTATCAATTATAGTCTCCACAAATAAATGGGCTCTTGACACGTGACTGATCTATGATTTCATCAGCAGAAACAGCTTATTACTGGACTTTTCAAATACTTTCTAAAATATCATCATCATCTCCCCTTATCCTACTCCCGTAGAGTCGACACATTAGGTATTCATCCTCCAGGTTAATCTCTCTTCCGTTACCTCAGTCATCACTCCATTCTTGATCATGTCATCTTTCACACCATCCATCCATCTCTCTCTAAGTTTACTTCTACCGGTATACCTCCACACTCATGACTTAAGTTCTCTTCACATACGGTACTTCTCTTCTTCTAAAAGAATCATATGCTTTTCAAATCCAGCTCCACCAGTCTTCGGAATCAAACTGCCTTAAACTCTTCCACTTCCAACTTCATCACATTCTTTATCACATCATCTTTTATCTAAGAGAAGACTTTATGTTATTGATTTCCTATTTTCTTTGATCTCAGTCGTATTTTCAATCGATTCATTGCTTTAACTTTAAACACAAATCACGTTCACTCGTCCTTTATCTTTCTTTCAACATCACCTAATTGACAAGCATGCTTTATAAATCTGGCCTCGTTATGTACTAAATTACTTACACGTCGATAATACGGTCTACCATCCATTTACAACTATAAATTACCGATTATTCGTATATCGACATCCGCTGGGAATAACCTAATTAGTCCCTAATTAAGCTGTAACTTGGCAGTTGAGCCGTTTATTTTTTTATCGCTAAATATACGACCAAGGCAACAATCAGAGTCAGCCAAGTGACTATTAGTGGCCGATCACACCATTTTAACCGGTTAATTGGCTGAGTTATAAGGTAATAATGTGATCACCTTTCGTTTAAGGTTTTAATGGGACATTTATTTTGTTATAACTTGTATTGAAGACGATGTAAGACTTAATCCTAATCTATACTATGCAGTAGTATTCTAATTCTAGTAGTGGAAAGATTTGATTGTTTATTTGTAGCTTTGAAACTACTGGACCGATTTGTAAATATTTTTAATTGTAGGGAAGCTACGTTGACCCCGGGTGTCTTATGCTATATATTTATAACTGATTGTTTTAAATTTATTATATATTTAAATTCTGCGCGGATGAAGTAGCTAGCAAAAGCGTATAATAAACATATGTATGTAGTATTTAGATTTAGACAAATTACACTTTATGAAATCAAAAGAGTTCAAAATCTAAAAATATGTTGTTTTAGACAACTTTTTTTTTAAGCTCTGTTTATTTTCACACACAATCGTTTCAACAAGGATCATGTTTATAACATTTTCATGCTTTATTGTCAGTTATTTGTATCTGAAAACTTTTAGAAAATATCATTTAACATTTCTAGAAGAGTTATTTCGCTTTCGATATATTTATATTCACGCTATTTATCTTCACTATTTATTACTCTATAAATATTTCTTCGTGAGTCGTTATTTTACAACATTTGTCGGTATACTGTTGACATTTGATACGTTTCTTCACCAGGAAGGTCAATGACCTCTGACTGAAGAATTACGACCAACAGTTAACCTAAGAGAACATAAACGATATATTAGATTCACTGATAAGACAAATAGGTTTAAATAAACTATATCCATTGGATTAAAATACATTTTACTGAAATGCATACATTTTCACGCTCATATTTATAATTTATCTACTTTTACTTCCACCAAGCATTCCTATAACCACAAAGTTTTCAAAAACACCAGGCTTATTGGTTGCCATTTTCTATCTAGTTACTCTTACTAGTATTATAAATGCGAAAATTTAGATAGATGTTTGTTAAAATTTACAACATAAACTGCTGAATGGATCTCGATAAATTGGCATAGATATAGAGGATAGTCTGAAAGAACACATAGGCTACTTACTTTTGTTTTTAATTCCAGGCGGATGGAGTGGAATGCTACAGCTAGTTAAACTATAATTATATAGTGTTAAATCAATTGATCGGTTTATGATACGGTTATAATATTCGCGGCATCAGCGAATGAAAGTGATTAGTTCCCGGCGCGGCTGTAATTGGCATAAATTATAGCCGGCGTGCGATTCGTGATCTTGTTCGCGGATTAATTTGCACCGTTACATTACCATCGTTTTTGTTAATGAAAAACATAGATAATTTGATAAGGAATAACAATTTCATTTCATTTCTAGAGCGTCGGTGGCTGAGAGCATCGGTGGCTCAGTAGTTTAAGCACTTGTCTTGTAATTTACAACTCCTGGGTTCGAATCCTGCCATGTAACTATTTGATTTTTCGATTTTTCGAATTTCATATGTACATAATTTACCCGACGTTCTTATGGTGAAGAAAAACATCGTGATGCCATCTGCACATATCGGTAAAGAAATTCAAAGATATGTGTGAAGTCAACCAACCCGCAGTAGGCCATGGTGTTTGACTATGGCCTAGTGACCCTAAAACTTAGGGTAGGCTGCGAGCCCTTCAGTGGGGACGTATAGTGCGCTGGTGATGATGATGATGATGAACAATTTCATTCTCTAAATATACCATAAAGTATGCAATCGAAATATCACAGTAAAATAAAGGTAACACAAAGTCTTTATAAGTATTTAAGTTTTTAATTACGACTGACAATTACTAAATAAATAAAAAGCTACAGAAATAAATTTTAAGCCGCCCAAAGTTCCTGTTCATTATTTTCATTAAACATTTAAAAGTATGTTAAGAAGCATTCGAATAGAAAAGAAAACCTGTCAACACCTGGCTATAAATTACTTTAAGCTATTATTTAAAACTGACTATTAATTTAATAAACATAGGTTAGATAAAATATCACTCTGTGGGTGTTTTAATCTATATGTGCCTGATATTTTGACATGATATATGAGGTTTGAAATGAAGCGATGCTCCACAAGAATACGCGAGGGTTAGTCAGTTTCCACTACGAAAACACATCGAAAACTATGTATTCGTTCTGTTTAGAGCGGGCGCACACCTTTGACTAAACTATCGCACAAATGTTGTGCGATTGTCAATTGTTTCGCAGCCAATTCAACTGTTTAGTTGCACAACTAAAAATCGAGTAGTGTGCGCAGCTCATAAGCTCATAGGAATCAAAGCTAAACTAAACTGTTGTGCGATAGTTAAGATTAGATTCAGGCTCAATGACTAAACTGAATAGGCAGCCAAAACCAACCGCAACCAACAGCGCCAAAATGGCGGAAATCAAACAGGCATAAAACCACGTCTTATAACCTATCCATTAAATAGAGGTCAATGGTTCTAATATTGTAAACTATAAAATTAGACGCCAGATGTTCTGCATTGAATTCATGTCTAATATTATTAGTGTTGTGCACTTGCAGTATGACACTGCTGCAGTAATGTTTATTTCCAGATGGCTCATTGCGCCCGCAGCCCACGCGGCTGTAAACGCCAACGCAACACTTGTCAACGCTAGTGATGTGACGTGCGACATTGTTACGGTTTTGTACCAATTAACCGATTTTTTTTATACTTTTATACTTTTATAGCAATCGTAATAAGATATCGTATTTATTGTTTAACTTATTTAAGGAGTAGTCAGTATTTATTTTGAACCGGTTATTTTTAACCATATAAAAAGATCGATATCGAGAAGTACATTAAACTACGAAAAGCATTTAACACAGTACAATAAGAAATTTTATGTTAGGTATAGAAACGGTTTAAAAAAAAAAGAAATTATCAAAAGAAAAAATCACCTTTTTATCTTCGAAAAAACAAGATGTAACTACAGATAAAATTTAAAATATACGTTGCTATCTTAAAAGATAAAATTTAGCTACCAAAAAATAACTATGACAGTAAATAATGAAATATGCTTATCTTAATAAAAACTAAATATAGACAGATAAAAAAACATATGACGAACATAAATTTTAACACCTGACAGATTATCTAAATTTATCACTATATTAGAAACGTCTATTCTAATTCAAATAGCATTACAATAATAATCTTATTAACGGTATAGTTGTAAATAATGCTATTTTCTCTATAAAAAGCAACACTATCTGCAGAGATCCATTATTGCCACTGTCAGAACTATAAAAAAAATCACCTATCATTTGTATTTTAATTGTATGATTATTTTGACGCTAAGTGGATTTACAGATTACACACGAATTAACATATTCGAAACCGTTATTTTTAGGTTATAAATCTATTTTAGACTCTATACAAATTATTTGAAACCATTAATACAAACAAAAACTACACAACAAAGGTAACTGTAAACATTACAAAAATACTGTTATGCACTTATAATAAAAAATATCCTTGAATAATACAGCTTACTAAGGAATAAACGTCACATCAACTTTATAAGCAATAAAAATAAATTAATGAATTGGCAACCCTACTTTACCAGCAGTCCTCTTATAGCAATGTTGCAAGAAAAACTCTATACTCGTATTGCCAAAGCATTACTGAACACCAAAAACAAAAGAAGTTTTGTATTAATTAACTACATTAACCTTACAGCAAAACACCGTAAGAGTGCAATAAACCTACCATAGAATTAACAAGTGGCAACCCTACTTTCTTTAATACTTATAATTCCTGTGGTGTTACGGATGTTCAGCATTGACTTGGAAGGAGTCGCTTGCATGTCTGACCGTTGTCATATAAAAACTTGTCTATGGGATGAATAATTCAATATCAGCACATCCCTAGCCGTCACGACCCACTCGCGCTTGGTGCGAACATAAATTAACAGTTTGACACGTCGTACGAACCACGTAACCTTTGTCGATACTCATCATTAATAGCTTCTGGGTTTAGTAACGTTTTGATTACGTTAATACGTTGAATTTACATGCAAACGACGGCTAAAAACAACCGGAGAAAGTGAATTCCTAAAAAAAGAGACACAAAGAAAAAAACACTACAAGAATCTGGCTAACTGCCAGGGAAGGGTAGATTCGACTTCATAACAAGTCCTTAAATTATGACGTTAATCTTACTAATATTATAAATGCGAAAATTTAGATGGATCGATGAATGTTTGTTAGAGTGTGTAGCCTAAACAGGTGAACAGATCTCGATGAAATTTGGCATAGATGTAGAGGTTAGCATGGAAAACACACAGGCTAACTTTTGTTTGTTTTTTTTAATTTCACGGACGGAGTCGCGGTCGAAAGCTAGTAAGGAAATAAACGTATAGCTTTACCAGGTAAATAAAAAAACTTTTATGATGGCGTCTTCATCGTCTTCTTTATTATATAACTTTTAAATAAACAACGAAAATTATTTCAATATTTTTCCACAATAATATGAGGTTTTGTAATCCTTGTCTATAAAAAGAACATACTTCTGCGATTTATCTCCTAAGACAGCGCCCGATCCTTTTAATTCTTTGTATAGTCTATGTTCGAAATTAAAAATTGTACACCTTACTATGTATGTTTACATATTAAAATTGTAATTCATAAAGCGTATGAGCGCAACCGAGTCGCATAAAGGATCCGTTAGCTTCACCAATGACGTGCATCCAATGCAAACCACGAATTAGTCAGCACTGCACATATGCAATAATCTTATTTTGATTCATAACAAAGAGCCGTTAACATGGAGCTACGACTACACAACACAGACAAACCAAAGAACAAAGAAAGAACTACACTCAAGAGCATTGAATCCGGGTCACTTGCAAAAAACTATAAATCTGTTGTACACGAAGTTTATTATAAGATTTTCGTTAATTTTCTCCAAATGTAATATCTTAATTTAAGGAGTTTTTAATTGTCTATTGCACACTTTTAAATTCATTAAACTAGCATTCTTAGTTTACGAGATTTTTGTTTTTTTTTATATGACCCAGATTCAATGTTCTTGAGTGTATTTTATTATTCCGTTTCTGTTCTTTTAGTAATGCCATATTTAGTTTTTACTACCATTTGTCTTAAGCATCCTATAATATAACAGTGCAAAGAAGTTCAGTTACAGAGTGTACTGTGCAGTGTCTTTAACAGTAGATTTCTTATACAAATTCACACACTAAGGGGTTCCCTTAACCATTACACAATATTCTAGCTCCATGTATCAGGGCCGTACAATCAAAACAAGCGGTTGTTATCCCGCATGCCTACGTCCAGCACTCGTAAATTACCGCTACATTGGAGTAAGTGTCTGTTGACACTGCCCACGTGTAATCAGCGCATTTGATGTTAAAAGTCAAGCATTGTATACTCCGACAAACATATCTGACGCGTTCTGCCGGTGCGTTGTCGCGGTGAATATCAGTAAACATGGAAATGTTACTGCGGCTAAAAAAATATAGACCAAACATAATCGGTATGACAAAGAATTTGTCAAACTGATAGGACCCGTAACTTCATGGCTACTATGTAGACTATCGTAAGCCAAAACGTATTAACACCTTGTTTTATGTTTTTCATTGATAAATACTAACTTCTGTGTAAATATAAAAGTAACGATAGAAAATAGATGAACTGTAGTTTTTAGTTATCTATCGTATATATAGGAATATAAACTTAACGTATTAACCTTTAAAGATTGGTCTTGCATATGCGTTTTAAACATAGTATAGTATAAGAGCCATCGAAGTAACGTCATGTAGTTTTACTCATGTCTAGCGTGTCAGTTTTGTTGGTATAGAGGTCAAATTACATGCCCACGCGCCCTTTAGACGTATAACACGGATTTACGCAAGTTCAAAATAGGATGAATAAGAACAATTGACCTGAAGTCTCCAGTCAAGGTGAGATGTGGATTGTGCGTGGGAAGTCAATGTGTAAGAGTACTACGACATAATATCTAATCGTTGAACACTAACGTAAAGATTGTAATAATGATATCAGATTGTATTAATTAAATATTTATTCTAGAAGAATCAACGATCTGTTAGGAAATGTCACATTGTTTTTATAAATTGGCAGTGTTGTCCGTTAAAAAAGAATCATAGACAAGAAACTTAAGGTCTTCCACGAATATTTCCATAACAGTTGCGACCTTTTATTCCCATTGAAAACAAGAGATAACACTATCTTTATTGGACTTTCGCCAATAAAAATACACGCTTACGCATAAAGCGGAACAAAACATGATGATAGATATTAAAAACTTGGGTGCGGTTTAATTAGAAATTTAACCTGTTAATAAATTAAAGATGGCAAACCACCCAAGGTGTGGCAACACTCACTCAACTTATTTCCCCAGAGAAATGACGCTCTCGACTCGTTTGATTTAGGGTTACCAGTTACAACCGTTATGGATGACGTTTTGTTTGTCCATGGCAATTTCTATTCCCATATATTTGTAGTCAATACCAAATTAGTGATTACATTTTGTAAATAAAAGTGTACACTTGATAAGATGAGCTTACAAGAGTGCACACTTCTATAGATTCACAAAACACTTTATTGAGAAAAACAAATTTTAGAAAACTTGATGCAACTTTACTAAAAAACTGTGAAGAATTTCAGAAAAGACTCCTTTTTTCAAACATAACTATTTTTGATATTAGGGTTAATACTAGGTTCTTTCACATATTTCTACAAATGTGCCAACCCTATTTCATTCAAAGCGTTTGAATATTTTAGGAATACGTTAATAACGACATTTTGAATGAAGAGAAATTGTCATCCATTAGTGTCTTTACTCGGTAGTAAGTTTATTTTTAGTGTTGCCATACCAAAGCTAATTCTAATGGACTAATAAATTACAATTTATTTATAAATTACTTTTGTTATTTATCTCTGTCAACACAACGAAATGACGGTACGGAACTATTCATTTTAAAATTTAAATATAAAATTAAATGAATGTATTTAGAAATGATTAGAAGAGTTCAATAATCTTTGAAAATATTCATTTATTTGCACTCTTACTGTGATTTATATTGAATTTAACATATTTTATACTGTTACCAATTCCTTTAGTTATTCATACTAATATCATGATGTTCCTAAACTTATTCTATCTAACTGTAAAAACTAATCTATACTAATAGAATAAAGCGTAAACACACACTTCTTTGTTGCCTAAGATGTCAGCAATTACAGCATATTTTTGAATAATTCTTTTTTTAATAAAAAGCCCTACACTTACGTTATGCTTTAGGCTATATATTTTCATGCCATTAAACTTAGGGGGTCAATATTTTGGATAAAAACCCTAATGTGGGAAAGAGACCATAAGTTGCTGCCAACATCAAGAAAGAAAGATTGCTAAGGTTTGTCATGTCATGTCATGTCATTTTGACATTTGCTATTGATAATTTGACAAATGTAAACAATAAAATAAAGTTTTTATAATTTCACGCTGATGAATCCGCACGCGAACAGCTAGGTAATAAATAAACAATTATCTAGGTTTACTTTGTCTTTGTTTAACTGCTAAGGAACTTTTAGTCATAAGTCACAACACTAGTTGACTTATGCTGGGTTTCTGAAGTTTCTATTTATTTTATCATTGCTAGGATTCATTAGTGTTAGGTTCACCAATATTTACGGGAGTAAAACTCAAGTTACGTAATTCGGAAACGCACGTGAAGTTATCGAACCAAAAACACTAACGGACAGTTAAAAGTTTTTTTTTTTTAAACATAAATAAACCAGCGCTTGACCACGACTCCACCTAAGTTAAGTGAAGACGCGGCCGAAGGATAGAGCGCGTATTATTATTAGTTGGGAAACCATTATAAAGTCAAAAGACAAGTCACTACGTTCCTAGTCACTATAACATCATCATCACTGTAACATCATCTGTAAAATTCCAATTATGTACACTTCATTAACAACAATACATTTAATTGTTCGGCATTTCTACGTTCAATTGTTAAACACGCATTAGTTAAGGCCTATTGTGTAAGATTTAACACAACCCTATACCATAATGTCTTAAAATAATGAGTTTATGTCTAAATCTAAGGGCTTTGGAAGCACCATTCTAATCAGTTTAGAAACGCTCTGTTAAAATGTACAGTAAAACAAAACCATGATCTTATTTTCTGAAATGTGACACGCAATTATCATCTCTAAGAGTCGTTACAATAGGATCTGTAATTCTATAAATATTTTAATAAACAACTCTTTCTCAATTTGACTAGTATACTCATACACGATCACTCTTTCAACGACTGCAACTGATTGGAAATAAATGTAATTAAAAATGTAGTTTTTGAATCATTCGTAGAACAGCAATTATAATTATTAACTAAGCTTCACAATTATTGTTCTGCACTCTAACGATTTTTTAGACTCGTAATTTGCAGGTTTGAATCCCGCCATGTACCACTCTGTTTTCAGTTTTCGAATTACACGTGAACATTTACACTCGACTTTGTTACGGTGAAGGAAAACATCGTGATGTGCGGTTATCTCAACTAATTTGAAGACAACCAACCTGCAGTAAAAACTTATAGGCTACGAGCCCCTCAGTAGGGTGGTATCGTAATCAGAGGATGATCACTACAAACGCTTTAGTCCTCGAAATTCGTGACAAAAGAACTGTCAAGTAAGGCAACATCTAAATGTCAATTTAGTTACTAGATCAATTTTTACAGTGGTAGAGCCCGCTTTAACATCTTCGCACGAATGGGCCGGCTCGCCCGGTGTAATACCACGACCACACAGAAGACAGGCGTGAAGTGGAAGCAATTCCGCGTTTCATCTGATGAGTGTGGTGCCGGAGGCCCAATTTTAGTCCCTTTTCCGTTCCACCCTCTTCTTATTAGGAAAGGATTGGATGGGAAAGTGGATTTGACGGTGGAGGAGACGTATAGGAAGGGGAGATGTCCTCTTTGTGTGCGTCTCCTCCTCCATCGATTTAGGGTGGGCAACGCATCTGCAATTGCGGATGTCTATGGGCAGCGGTCGCTTCGCCATGTTGGCGGATTTAGGTGGCCGCTTGCTCGTTTGCCACTTTATAATATATAAAAAAAATCAAACAATGTATCTAAACAAATAAAACCAAAACAGGTGACGATAATTATCTGCCAAGATTTTTTTCAACCATTAGGTTAGTTATATTTTTAAAGAAATATATCTCTTAAAAGTCAATGAATTACATTAATTATGATTCATGATCGACATTTAATTCAATGTCAAATGTCGCTCACTGGACATTTTTTATTGGCACAGCATTAGCCACATAGTTAACGTGACATGCAATATGCAACAGTAGCTAAACTCGATTTCCACTGGCACAGCTACGCGACTGTAATATGTACATTACCTATTGATTCGTTACACGTGTTCACACGAACAGCACTCAGGCGGCCGGATTCGCGTTCGCGCTAGTGGAAAAAAGCTTAGTGACTTACATCATGTAAAACCTTACCAACGTCTAGGAAAAGAGACTTGAAATTTTATTTAAGTCGTAAATTATTTGTTGACATAACAATAGAATGAACCTACAGAATAACATTTAAAAAAATAACGATACGTATTCGTAATAAGTAACAATTAAAAATAAATATTCTTAATAAATTTATATGCATTATTAATAGTATTTACTCTGGTAATCTGCATTTTAATAACATTATCGCGAAAGTTTACGAAAAATTTGCGTTGAACTTTCATTGACATGTACATTTTTAAACCATGTCGGTTTTTGTTTTTATTATAGAGTCAATATTTATAAGGCAATAGAAATTGAATACGTAATAGAGACCGTTGGGCTGGTCACCGATAATCAAAGCCATAAACCCTTGGAGTTACAAGTTCTTTCCCGCGCAACGCCGCGATTACATCAGCCGTTTGGGTAGAAAACGTCAGTCGTGGTCGTGTCTGAACAGCCAGCGTCGGCTTACACGCCTTCTACGAACTATTATCATTATGTGTGACTACAACTATACGGTTATTTCTCGAAACCGTACAACGGCTATGTCCATTAATATGAAATTTACCCGGACAAAATTTTCCATTTGTTGTAAATTTTTTTGTTATTCTATAGACAACTAGCTGTTGTTCGCGACTTCGCCCGCGTAAAATTAAAAAATATAGCCTATGTTACTCACAGATAAATTACCTTTCTAATGGTGAGAGAATTTTTAAAATCGGTCCAGTATTTTCTGGGTTATTTCAATACATACAAAAATACAAATCTTTCCTCTTTATAATATTAGTATAGATGAGTAAAACATTATGGTTTACGTCAAGTAATTTTAGAAGTAAAAAATATCAAATAAATTGTACTAGGTAATCGGAAATGTAAAAAAAATAAATAAAAAACGCACACTTTCAGTTTATAACAGGAAAATTTATTAAACATTTAAAACAGTAGCCATACAACATTGTCACCCTACTTGTAGAGTTTATATTATTGTCGTGGGTCATTCGGTGGCTGAACGACTTGAACCTTCTCATTATTGCGCAGGTTATCGCGCCTTTATCTCAATCAGAGAGCTCTTTATTATAGATATATTCAATTCCACGTAAAGAGCACTTCATACTGAATACAAAAAGCCAAGGGAACAACAGAAAATAGTAGAAAAAAAAGGAAACAACCAAAACAGTTCCTCCAACTGATTTGCATATCACTTCTCACGCAACTCATCTAAACTTGATAGTTTAGTGAGGACTAACAATACCCAATACAAATGCTACCAATTAAATAAAAAGTACACAAAACATTTACAGCCTTACAAATAAACGCGGTATAAAATTAAACTTAGGAATAAACTGAGTATAAGTAAAATTTGTACTAATATTTGCTTATACTCAGTTTATTCCTAAGTTTAACTTTATACCGCGTTTATTTGTCAGGCTGTTAGACATTAAATGGTTAAAGTTGAGAAAATTATAGCGAAAGTTTATTTAAATCTTCTGTTATAATTGCAATAAACAAACGTGTAATGAATTGTTTATTTCATACTATAAAGATTTTCTCTAACCTTAATTTACTACAACTCCGTGTGCATACGACTTTATTGCAGAAAAGCGTACATGTACTAGGAAGCACTTTCATGATATCTAACAAGATATTTCACATCATACACACCACGCAATGTAATAACTATTAAATGATGGAGTCGCTAATGTCGTGGACATACGAACAGATAAAATAGTACGTAATGTCCCAACTCGACACTGCATTTAATATTGTATAAATAAATCGAATTTAAATGATACAATAAATTGGAATTAAAAGTGCGCTTTGAAATGAATAAAAGTTTTTATTTATCTATATTGGTTGTTATTAAAGAACAAGCTTTCGCACGCGACTCCGTCCGCGTGGAATTAAAAAAAAAGTAAGTATCCTATATGTTTAGACTATCTTCCACATCTATGCCAAATTTCATCGAGATCTGTTCAGCCGTTTAGGCTACAAACTCTAACAAACATCCATCCATCTATCAAAACTTTCGCATTTATGATATTAGTAAGAAATAAGATAGTATTACTGTATTAAGATTTTTAATTGCTGGTTCATGCGTCTTTTTACATTTTTATCGAACTTAGGACCTTTGGAATAAGATTGCTTTAACCACCAAACCATAGGAGCTTCCTAGAGAGGTGACAGTCATAAACACTGGAATAAAAAGTCGAGAAAAATTATATGACATCGTAACACAGCATCTTCCGTACATGCCTCGTCGCAAGTAAATAACAGGTGTAAGGAGATATTCTCGAGCGGGCAGCGGCGTCTTTGATGTGAGATAGCGGCGCTTGTGATGTCCGCAGCCGATCTGTGGCAGTCTATTTGCCTATGTTAATGGGTTTACATTGCCTTGTGTATTGTAGTGCCAAAAATATCGTTTTACTACTAACGGTCAACTGAGTGTCATTGACTCTTAACGCCCTTGACTTTAACGTGTTATACCGAAAAGTGTACTAAAATTAGTATTAATTGTCTATTTTAATATTACAAGTCTTAATCCTCATGTATCTTTATTCCTTACTAGCTTTCGCCCGCGACTCCGTCCGCGTGGAATAAAAATACCAATAGTAAGTAGCCTATGTGTTCTTCCAGACTATGCTCTACATCTATGCGAAATTTCATCAAGATCCGTTCAGCCGTTTAGGCTACAAACTCTAACAAACATCCATCCATCTAATTTTTCGCATTTATAATATTGGCAAGATTTAATATATAATACATTTCAAGTCTTAACTATAATTACTAGTAAGAGCTTGAAGCAACAAAATTTTTCATTCTAAATCAAGTCAGCAATTACAAACCAATACAAGTAAATATTACAATTCAACGGGTAACAAACTACTTAATTCGACAAACTGCTATCTGATTATAGAGAAGAACCAAACAATAGGTTGTAAATTAAATAATTTAAATCGCATTACAAAACCAAATCACATCGCGTATTTTAAAAAAAAATCGATAAAATGCATTGAATCGATTTCAATCATAATTAAGCAACAAGCATGATAACTCTGATGCGATGCAATGATAACATCGGACAGCCGTAATACGTAGCCTTAAGGCTTCCAATAAATACTGGTAGCCCCAATTTGCCCGGCACGGTATCCTAAAGACGCAATTTGTCAACGTCCCGCAGCGATGCGTATCGATGCATCGAGAATCGGAACGGAGAGATCGATATCTCGGATCTTTGTATCGAAGCTGACGATTATCCGATTATAACAGTCGATGTATCGAATATGACGACGCATTTTGAATACGGAATCGATATCGGTAAGCTATAAGCGAATGCAAAGGCGATTGTATTGTTTATTCTTATATTGAATAACAATATCTTATAGGTTCGGTATGGAATATCGGAGTATCGGTTATGCAAAGTTGTCTGGCGGCTCATCCTCGCGTTGTGGATTGCGGTCACGGATAGATGTTTGACAATCTACTTTGAATTAAGATTTCTACGATCTCTTATGCATACTAATGCTGTAGTGTACAAAGCACCCAACAAACATAGCTTCGTAGATGTAAAATGAATAGTTAAAAACACTTTACTATTTTATTGTTTTGTACAAGTGACGATTGTAGTTAATTGAATAAAGACGCAGTTCGATTGTTATTAGTGTTTATAACATTGAAATATAGAAAAAACATCCTTCATAAACACTAATTACTAATCTTACTGATATTATAAAAGCGATGAATGGATGTTTGTTAGAGTTTTCCGCCTAAACGGCTGAACAGATCTCGATGTAATTTGGCATAGATATAGAGCATAATCTGGAAGAAGATATAGGTTACTTTCGTTTTTTTTAATTCTACGCGAATGTAGTCGCGGGCGAAATCTAATCTAAAATACGTATAATATTTATTAGGCATTAAATTGTCAACATCAAAAGACGGGAACCAATATATCAGGAATATTAGAATTGAGTTGCACACATGAACTTCTATGAATCTGGGCCAGTCAAATTATCTTCAACGAACACTCGACGCTAACATCAAAGCTTCTACAGATGCGTAGGACAACGATAATTAGTTCCAAGTATTATTGACCGTTGAATAATAAATCGCTTGCAGCGCTGCAAGCGAGTCTACATTTTCAAGCGCTTTCATAAATGGTTTCGCTACTTTGCTATTTTATTATATTCTTTCAATCAAACTATAGTAAACTAGATATCGCCCGCGAGTCCGTCTGCGTGGAATAAGAAAAAACAAAAGCGTGAAGCTTACGTGTTCTTCCAGACTATCATCTACGCCTATATAAAATTTCAGCGAAATCCGTTCAGCCGTTTAGGCTACAAACTCTAACAAACATCCATCCATCTAAACTTTCGCATTTATAACATTAGTATGATAATATAAAAGCACAAAATGATTAGGATATGGACGTTGGTATTAATTGTAGGGTTTTAATTGTATTAAATAACAAAAAACTTTAAAACCCTAGGCGAATTTGCGTAAAAACAATTTAAAAAAATCAACAAATTAGTTTATTTTTATAGGTGAAATTGGTAAATGACATTTTAAACACGCCTATTTTTTGTATACGTACTTAAATATCTAAATACAACTGAATCAATCTATCTTAATCAAGAACATCGACAAATATCAAGTTGCTAGTTTGTTACTGGTAGAAAATAAAACCATAAAAGGTTATTCTATTTTAAGAGGAAGTTTTAATATTAATAGACTTATAATGGCCAAAACTTAAAAACCTAATACACAGTTATAAAAGATAACCTATAATTGTACAATATAATTTAACCAATAAAGAAAGGAGGTAACTTAAGATCGTTAAAATATTAACACGAACATATACTAGCTACACCATAACGTTGTAAATTAAACCTACAGTTAACAACATTTAAGTCTAATTCACTTTAACTATTGCTTTTGAAGAATTATTTGTACAGTTCAATCAAATGATTTCAACTTAATGACTTGTGCACGAGAACAAATAATTCTGTAACACACGGCTAGAGGGCTAACGTTAACAAGCATATCCCTCTAAATGTCTTAACATTTATTTTATCATACTAATATTATAAATGCGAAAGTTTGGATGGATGGATGGATGTTTGTTAGAGTTTGTAGCCTAAACGGCTGAACGGATTTCGATGAAATTTGGTATAGATGTAAAGCATGGTCTGGAAGAACACATAGGCTACTCACTATTGTTTTTTTTTAATTCTGCGCGGACGAAGTCGCGGGCGAAAGCTAGTCATCTATATTAAGTAAATAAATCCCGACTGTGTGTACTTCAAACCGAGAACTATTTAAGTTACTAGCTTTCGCCTGCGACTCCGTCAGCGTGAAATTAAAAAACACAAAAGTGAGTAGCTTATGTGTTCTTCCAGACTATATACTTTACAATGAAGCTAACGTTCATTGAGATCCGTTCAGCAGTTAAGGATATTAACTCTAGCAAACATTCAACCATCTAAAATTTTGCATTTATAACATTAGTAAGATAAAAATATTTATATCAGAACATATACCTTTTCATTCATATTCATGCGTATACGTTGTAAAACTACCCTTGTTTACAAGACAAATTGGTAATTTGACTCTTTATTCTAACTGTCCCTCGCCAATTGACTCGTCAATCTACACAAAGTTATTTATTTTAGTCTTTGTAAACATAAATAATAGGTTTAACATTTTTCATATAAACATATATACCCTATCCATTTATTATTACATAATTAACGAACATTAATCTCTGATTAAAACCTCATATAAGGTATTCTAGTGAATGTGGACAGAAACGGCCAACTACAGATTCGAAGATCGTCTGATAGATTCGAGATCGTCTGATAGATTCGAGATCACCGCGCGAGATAGAATCCGAATGCAAATTACGAAAAACATACTCCGCAGTCCTATCTATCCGAAGATATACGTCAGCATTAAATTATACTTGTCCAAGCAACTATACAGTTTCGTATTGACTTTGCAATCGATTCATTACAAAATTATACAGCCACTATATCCGGCTTCACACGGGTGCGTAGTTGGTAAAATAATAGTCACCTTTAAAAGAAATTACTTGACTAATATCCTTAAATTAGTCAATTGATTGACTTATTTAAAACTAGCTTTCGCCCGCGACTCCGTCAGCGTGAAATTAAAAAACACAAAAGTGAGTAGCTTATGTGTTCTTCCAGAATATCCTCTACATCTATACCAAATTTCATCTAAATCCGTTCAGCCGTTTAGGCTACAAACTCTAACAAACATCCATCCATCCATTCATCTAAACTTTCGCATTTATAATATTAGTATGATTAATCTATCGAATTACAATATGAATATTGTTTAACTCAAAAGGCCCTTAAATACACATCTACTGCGAAAAGTCAAAGATATTTTAAACGTAGAGTTATAAATAACACAGCATGTGTTTACTTCAACAAATATCTGTTACATTTTAACGTTGAGATAACACGATTAAAATTTGATTAACATTGTCTTAACACAACAATGTTTTGCAGCTGATCTTCGGGAAAACATATTTAAGGATCCCTGCACACGCAGATTCATAGAGCCCATTCACACCATAGTTACACTGCTGTTAAACATAATATAGGTAGAAATTTTGATCAAAGACAGATGTCTCTATTTATATCACTTTGAATACTTTGACTTAAAATAGCTGTCATAGTGTTTTTTTTTTATGTTAAGGTACTTAGAAATCAAGTGCATTTAAAAATTCCGTACTAAGGAACTAAGAAACACCTTTATTTAGTACTAGCAACAGCTCGCGACTTCGCCCGCGTGAAATTTTTAAAATATTAAAAAATATAGCCTATGCCAAATTCCATCGAGATCCGTAAACCGTATAGGCTACAAACTAACAAACATCCAACCAACTTTCGCATTTATAATATTAGTAAGATTAGAAGTACTACTTCGCCGTGACGCTCGTGTGAGTCAGCTCTAATTGAGTGCGTAAAGAGATCCGCCCCGCGTTCTGACAGTTGTTGAATCATAAAGCAACGCGCCGTAAACAAGGAAGAGCGAGGATGCGTCAGTCGGAGCGGTGCATTGTTTTAATAATACCTTGCATCTCTTGACTCATTCGCGTTGGGCCCGCGCCAAATGACAATCAACTTTGTTATTCAACTGTTGGTCAACACGTCATATCTACATATATCTATATCTATACTAATATACTAATACTAATATACTAATATACTAATATACTATATACTAATACTAATACTAATATACTAATACTAATCTATAATATAATAAAGCGTAAACACACACTTCTTTGTTGCCTAAGATGTCAGCAATTACAGCATATTTTCGAATAACGCTTTTTTTAATAAAAAGCCCTACACTTATGTCACGCTTTAGGCTATATATTTTCACGCCATTAAACTTAGGGGGTAAATATTTTGGATAAAAACCCTAATGTGGGAAAGAGACCATAAGTTGCTGCCAACATCAAGAAAGAAAGATTGCTAAGGTTTGTCATTTTGACATTTCATGTCATGTCATTTTGACATTTGCAATTGAAAGTTTTAGAAAAGTAAACAATAAAATAAAGTTTTTATAATTCGATGCGAATGAAGCGGCACAGGAACAAGTATTTAAGGATATAAAGACCTTAGATAGAATAGAATGGATTTTTGTGTGTTTGTAAGTAAATTCGATAATTAGATAAAAGAGGATCATAAGATACATAAAAGACTAACCGGAAATAATATTTTAAATATTTATTTATCTTGTTCATATAATAAACGTACAAGCTTGAACAATAATTCAATGTGTAAATTTATTTATGCGATGAAATAAAACTGACATTTAAATAATTTTATTACAAACATTTATCACAAACGAAGTCGCATTTTATTGGCATATTATCACTGCGATCCCACACGAATTCATCTGAATTCAGCTGAAGAGCGTGCAAAACAAAGAGGAGATGTCACTGCGGCCAATAACTGCGACCATATCAGACCATTCCGTCGCTAAACAACTATAAAATGGTGTTGATCTTTGTTGAGATGGCACGACAGTAAAATTAATAGCGGATAAATGGCTAAGCTCTCTCGGAGCACGATCGAAACTCTCTTATTTATATTAGCTCCGAGCATTATCCGGGACTGGCCTAAATGTACGCCGCCTTAAAAGGCTAAGAAATGTTCAGAGTAAATCGCTATATTGTTAAAGTAAATTGGTATTTTACAGCACGAACTTTCGTGTGGCATACCCTTGTAAGGCGGTTAGCATTTGCATGTAACTCGATGTTGTCGAACGAAATTGAACTATACGCTTTACAGATTAAAGGTCTGTGTTATTACATTAAATGTCGGATAGGTTAGCTGTCGCTGGAATTAAATGTCACGCGATGACAGTCGTTATAGTGACATCTAGCGGGCAGGTCGTAAACGTCGGATTGGGCGCAGGCGGCCATTGCACGAGTTCAAAATAAACGGACACGTGGCCATCATAAACGGTAATTTGTGGACAAAGCGTTCCTCGATTCCTACTATTCAGTAATTAGTCGTCCATTAACACGCACCGACGCTTCATAACGGCTTCATTGTACAGGTGTGGATACCTAAGGAGAACCGTAACAAATGAATGCGTGCGAATCGCTCGTAACGGCTAATGTCTACATATAAGTAAAAGTAAACATTTATCGTCTATAAAAACTAAATTAAACAACAGTAACAGAGATATAAATATATTTTTGACACGTAATATTACGAGCTGCGAGTTTAAAGCCTTGCCATTTCTAGTTGTTCGTGAACAATAATTCAAAAGCATTGGAATGGATGCAAAATAATGGTTGGAACCGCAACCCGAGGAACATTCTGGCAAATCAGGCCGCGGAAGTCAAGATCACGAGCACATCGTACAACCGATCATTTTCCCCACAATACTATTCGATGTATCATGTCATTATACTCGCTTCCGTATCAAACGTAACAGCTTTTGAACGTTGAATGAGATCTAGTAGAGATATTTCTAGATGCTTCTCGACAATAGTAGTGACATTTTTGTACTGGCCGGAAAGTAGTACATAATACCCATCATAGAGTAAAGGGCAGGAAAATGAACGCAGAAGACAAGCGTGAAGTGGAAGCAATTCCCCGTTTTAAAGCTTTCTCGTACCAACTTATAATGTAAATAAAAGTCCCTAGATTGGACTTGATTCATCTTCCCCCCTTTTTCTACTCCCGTAGGTCGGCACGTTTGGTTTTTGTCCTCCAAATAACTCTATCATCCGTCATCTCAGTCACCACTTGATCATGTCACCTTTCACAATCCATCCATCTCTTTCTTGAATAAGGTATATCAATAGAAAAAGCCAACAAGATATTACTAAAGAAAGAGATATAATATATAATATAATATTATAAATGCGAAAGTTTAGATGAATGGATGGATGGATGGATGTTTGTTAGACTTTGTAGCCTAAACGACTGAACGGATTTCGATGAAATTTGGTAAGGATGTAGAGGATAATTTGGAAGAACACCTAGGCTACCTAGTTTTGTTTTTTTTTTAATTCCACTCGGACGGAGTCGCGGGCGAAAGCTAGTAATAATATAAAAAGTACCGTGTCTATCAAACGATTTTAGAATCCCGCTAAAAGTAACAATCGAATGTGTAGTTATTTTCTTACACAAGAAAGCAATTCGGGCCGTACCTTATAAGCAGACACTGTAAAACATTATACCTTTCCGTATAGGGCTGTGAAGTCGTAAATATTGTCTGCACAATTTGAATTTTATCACCGTCACAAAAACAAAATCTTATCCGTTCCCCATCAAGAGAAAGCCTACGTTAGGACCTTTAACCTTGTTCGCTATTCGCGTCCATTGTGACACTGCAAATCAATAGTTTCCTACGTAAAAAGACTAAACTGTTAAACAAAATAACTTTTCGTGTTTTGCATATCTTTATCTCAATTAGAAGCGAGCCTATCATTTCCCCAAAGGCCGACAACGCATCTGTTGTTCCTCTGGTGTTGCGGATGTCCATGGGCGCCGTTGACCACCTAGGTGTTCTCGCCGCTCGTTTGCCCCCTTTTTATTATAAAAAAAAAATTAAGTCAATCAAAATACAAACGGAATAATGTCTATAGTGTATGGCCACACTGTCTATTGTCATGGCGTCATGCCAGCAGGGCAGTCGACAGTCGTATCCCAGTCATCGATGGGAGCGGATGGCGCAATCATACAATGCCCTTCGATAAAAACACTTTTTATGTCAGAAAAGGATATCAAAATTACTTTTCTTAAAAATCAACGGTAGTTGTAAAACATATGCAAATGCGGATCGCTGCAAATCGCTATTTTGAAGAATTCCAATAACCGCAAGCTTGTTTGTAACTTTGTTTTATTAATAAACTAGCTTTCGCCCGCGACTCCGTCCGCGTGGAATAAAAAAAACCTAAAGTGAGTAGCCTATGTGTTCTTCCAGGCTATCCTCTACGTCTGTGCCAAGTTTTACCGAGATCTGTTCAGCCGTTTAGGCTACAAACTCTAACAAACATACATCCATCCGTCCATCTAAACTTTCGCATTTATAATATTAGTAAGAAGTAAGATTGAATTTATTGACTTACAATAATTTACGTGGGAGCTATCGTAATATTCCATATCCCTTTGTAAAGCTATCATTGACTCGGGGTCAGTAATGAAGTAGTATTATCAATTGTTTACATAAGCACGACACACAATTTTCGTTTCCGAGGTATATCATTTCTATAATGCACTAATACTGTGTGAAAGGGTATTAAGAAATAATAACGGATTTCATGCGAGTACTGTGTTATTACGAAATGTTACTGCTTACTTCCATAGCTGATTTTTGTATAATTTCACATTTCACACTGTTAACCTGTTTTATAAATAAACTTTCTACTATTAAGACCTAGTAGGTAGTAGGACCTAGGACCTGTAAATCTTAGCTACAAGTTTGAGCATGGGGTTGTAAGGAGGGATCAGGGGTTCAGACCTCTTGATCATAGACTTGCACCCTCCCCCCCATTAGTCTTAGTTCTTTAACATATATTTAATTACTAGCTTTCGCCCGCGACTCCGTCCGCGCGGAATTAAAAAAAAACAAATGCAAGTACCCTATGTGTTCTTCCAGACTATCCTATACATCTATGCCAAATTTTATCGAAATCCGTTCAGCCGTTTAGGCTACAAACTCTAACAAAACATCCATCCATCCATCCATCTAAACTTTCGCATTTATAATATTAGTATGAAGTATGATTAAACCGTGCTATCTAAGAACAAAACAAACTCCATCGACTGCCATATCGACAAAATATTCACAAATTTTAAAACATTCAATGATTCATAATTTTCCGTCTCATTTATCGCCAATGTTTTATTTTAAAAGACATAATATGATCGATTATCAATTTAATATATAAATAAATCACTTAAGAGAATAAAAACTTGTCCGACAACTCTACCTGTTTTTGAAAACTCAATAATGTACACTCAACCCTCCCAAACTGAGAAAAGTAAAACAATTTACCTCGCAAACTACCTAGAACGTCATTATCCGCCACCATAAATCTTCAGCGAGGCAAATTATTCTCATTTCACACCAAATAAGTTACGAAGAAGGCGATCGGCGTAGGCGCATACGGCAACTGCAATTACGCATCAAAATGGCGGCCGAGTTGGCGCGAAATACGGCAATAGTGAAGATGAAAAACTATAATTTATAGTTCAACTTCCAACTGGTTATATCGGATGATAGTTTTAATAACATTGATAATAGACAATGAACTGTTTTGAAAATAATTTTAGGTTAAGCTTACCTCAAAATGCTTAAAAAAAATTACGTAAAAATAACTTAAAATGTTGGAAAGAAGAATGTGTTATCAAATAATTGTATGCTTGAAAATAATCTAAGTGTAAAGTGTTTACACTTGGCCAGTACAGTAGGTTAGTAGCGCTCAATAACTGAACTGGAAATCAACTGGCATAGTGGCCTAACACTAAATGGCGGCAGCCAGTGAGTACATATAAAATATGACTGGCTGTCGCAACTGTCCAACAGTACTGGCCACGTGTGAACTGGGCATTAAACACTTGTTTTTTTTTTAAATAGAGAGTAAATTCAGATATGACGACATAGAGATGTACAGAGGAATAAATCTCTGCTGAACTGTAGAGAAAAGAGCAGAAATATTATATGAAATTGTAAATATAAAATTCACACATCAAATATTTTAGCGTCGCGTCGAGAACGGACTGTAATTACGCGGTGGCAACCCATCATTAAATTGAAAGCGCGGTTTACTAACCAATTGATAAGGTTCATGCATAAAGATGGCCTTGTACGAACGCGCCGGAAATTTCTTAGCTGTGTTTTTACGGTGGGGTGTTTAAGAAATTAGATCTTATCTGTCCCATAAATATTTAATGCAGACACACATTTAGTAATACCGAGTAAATAACAATTTACAATCTTACTTATATTATAAATGCGAAAGTTTAGATGAATGGACAAATGAAGTTTTTGGACTAAACGAGATAACGAATCTCGATGAAATTTGATATAAAAGTTAAGGCTAATCTGGTTAAACATAAGCTAGTTAATGTTGTGCTTTTTATTCCACCCGGACAAAGTCGCGGGTATAATCTAGTAAGTTTATAGATTATCGTCGCAACAACGCACTGAGACTCGAATATTATTTTAAGAATACTAAACATTGCCTGTATCTATTTTGCCTTGAAATAAAAGGAATTTATACATAAAAGGCTTAATTTTTTAACGTAATAATATAAGTATAGCAAACAAGTGGATAATAAAATACTACAGTTACAAAAAGATACAATTGTTACAATATTTTGTATCCAATCCATCTTATTAGATGGTATTCAAAATGGCAAATATAATATTAAATTATCGATAATAAACGTCACATCACTAAAGTTAATTTATAACACGAACCATAGAGTTATGTAGTATGTAGCTATTAATAGGAGTTTCGCATTAAATTTGTAGAACCGCGTGACGATGGTTTTTGCGAATTTCAAAAAAAAAATAATTAAATGACCGCACCGAGGTGGTGGTGGAGGGGTAAATTTAGTTTTTATTTCATTACATTTAAAATTCGGTTTGTAAATTTAGTTTTTATTTCATTACATTTAAATATTAGCGTCACTCCGTCCGCGTGGAATTAAAAAAAAACAAGTAGTCTATGTGTTCTTCCAGGCTATGCTTTACATCTATGCCAAATTTCATCGAGAACCGTTCAGCCGTTTAGACTACAAACCCTAACAAACATCCATCCATCTAAACTTTCGCATATATAATACTAGCTTTCGCCCGCGACTACGTCCGCGCGGTATTAAAAAAAACAAAAGTAAGTAGCCTATGTGTTCTTCCAGACTCTGCTCTACATCTTTGCCAAATTTCATCCAGATCCAATCAGCCTTTAGGCTACAAACTCTAACAAACATTCATCCATCTAAACTTTCGCATACTTAATATTACTAAGATGACTCGACTCAAGAGTATCTAACAAAATTATTTTTAAATTAACAGCTAACTTCATGCTAGACATAAAATCCAACTTATTCAAGTCAGTAATCGATGCGAACGATAATTATTATTAAAAGCAAACGTCATTAAAACAAATGAACAACAAGTTTACATTCAAAATTAATATCTATGTATAGAACACGAGGCGGCGAAGACCAATACCTTTTATATGCATGTTAGCGCTCGTCCCGACTATCTGTCAAGCATAGCAGGTGCGCAGGCACAGGGACTTTCCAATACTAAATTCATAAAACAACTTATATCCACAATGAGACATTCAAATTTCAACCTTACAGAGTAATAGAATAGATATATAATGTCGTATCTTCGTCAACGCGTTGATGTCTTTTATAAAAGAAGCAACTTTTATAGTCGCATATGCAATTGCGGTAGCGACTACTGGAGGTAAATGCGTAGAGAATATGAAACCAGTCCAATATAATTACAAGTCCACTCTAAGAGTACTGCAAGATCTTAGTACTTTTAATAATATTAAATGCTTTTAAAGATTTACTCAGCTCTTTCATTAAAATTATAATAGCAGTTATAAACAGAGCTAATTGTTAATTAATATTGGAGAGGGCGAGAGGTGAAATTTCAATGTAATTTAAACTAATTACCCTTTCACAAAACAGCTATTAAAATATGGAATATCCCGACTTAATTCCCGCAATGTACAACACTATTTAATTCAAAATCAATAATAAAACATCGAACACGCTACCATTTCAATATGATAATAGACCCTATTCGTATTTTATCACATTACTAAAGTAATTTTCGAATTAATAATACACTAGAGCAATTCAAACAAGGAAGTAAAAGAACATATTTAACAATGTAAATAAAACGAACACGCAATACAATTTATGGTAAGCTTTAATTGCCAAAACATCCTGAAAACATATAGTTGTCCCGTTCATTTTCCAAGAAACAAAGAGAGATAGCGATATGTGTGTACATGTTTCGACAGTGGAAACTGTACCCGGTAAAAACAATATACGATCACAAACCGACGTATCCAACATGTCCTTTGTGTAACTGAGGGCTTATCACGAATATGCATGAGAAAGTTTTCGTAACGACATCAGCAATATTTGTAAGTTACACTATAAATTTCATACATTTTTTTCAATCACGTTACAAATACGTTCTCGCAATGTCACGTTAATATTCCAGATAGACCCTTTGGTAATGTTTTCCATAAACGATACTAATCTAGACAATGTGAGTAATAATTTACGTACAAAGGTAATTATTAACGCAGACACATCGCTAGATTATATAAGATAACTACGATAATTGATTTATAATATTCATATGACGACCCTACCGTCTTGCAATGGGTTATTTAAGGTGCTAACACACTTGAGTACAATCTAGAAAGACTTGTAAAGAACTAATTTTTTTATGTAACGTATAAACTCAAAAACTACTGGACCAATTTAAAAAATTGTTACGTCATTTGAAAGGTACATTATCAGTGAACATACGTTATGTTTTTATTGTTTATTTATTCTTTATTTTCACGCGACGTAGTCGCAGTCATAAGCTAGTAATATAGAAAGACACAATGACGATAACAAATAGAAATTTGATTAACTAAATTGTATGTATTACTAGCTTTCGCCCGCGACTCCGTCCGCGCGGAATTAAAAAAAAACAAATGCAAGTAGCCTATGTGTTCTTCCAGACTATCCTCTACATCTATCCATCCCTCTAAACTTTCGCATTTATAATATTAGTGAGATAGTAAGATTTAGTTTTTCCGTTACAGAAACTTGCAATTTATAATTTTTCTATTCTTAAGTACAATGTTTTTAAGTTCTGGCAAGTTCTGTTATGTTACCTTATTTTGAGTAAATGTTTAATTGAAATATATTTTAATGGTACTATGCAATGTAAATGTCTTTTACACTTTGTGTCCTAAATTAATCGAGAAGTATGACTGTAATAGGTAACAACCTTTATGTACATCTTTACTGTAACTAATCGATCCGCCACACTGTAGGTAGGAAATTAAATACATTCCAGAGACAATAAAGTAGATGTTGAATAATTACCTGCCAACTATATACAAATTTAAAAAGAAAATTAATACATATAAGAACCAACATAATGTTACAACAGTTTTATTAAATAGCAAGAACTTATGTAAAAATTTTATTTTATTACTAATCATTTATTTGAAGAGCCTAATTTTAGTCCCTTTTCCTTTCCACCCTTTTCTTAAGAGGAAATGATTGAAAGGAAAAGTGGATTTGACGGCGGAGGAGACGCATATGAAGGGGAAACGTCATCTTTATATGCGTCTCCTCCTCCGTCGATTAAGGGTAGGCAACGCATCTGCAATTGCGGATGTTTATGGACAGCGATCGCTTTCCATTTCGGTGGATTCAGGTGGCCGCTTGCACGTTTGCCAGCTTATATTAAAAAAAAAAAGAGATATCTTCGATTATAAACGTAACTTATGGCAATCTATGTCATTGTATAAAATGTCAAAAATTTTAAAAATAAGCTACAAATAAAGTTTTTAAATTTTCAAATATTCCTTTGTCCTTTAGTATTAAGATTTAAGCATAAATGTATAGGAAACTTAGAAAGTTAAACTAAGTGAAAGGTAGTATTTTCAATCCAATTCTAATTGATAATCGATTTAATAAACAATTATTGTCAGCACAATGCACAGTAACCTTTGTTTATAGAACATAAACTAAACAGAGACTCGCGTAGGCGCAGCCTCACATTGTATCTGCCTACAATAATTACACCTCAGAGTCATTTAATTGTAAAGCAACCCGTTTGAAAACGAATACTCAATATAACCTTATTAATGTTTCATAAGAATGTAGATTATATGTTCCAAATCAACAACCAAATTTTGTAAACGAAACTGTATCGGAAAAAAACTTTTTTAACACTAGCTTTTATAAGCATAGGGTCGATTTTACCCATCCCTTAAATACCTCATGATCTCCACAAAAAAACTAAATATTTTTTGATTAAAATATAAAAAAAACACCCCAAATTTCGTCGCGCGATTTTGAGCTAAACTATTTAACTACGTCGTAGTCTTTGACTCCAAAAATCAAACAAAAATTTTGTCGTTTGTTTGTTTTCAAATTATAGGTTTTCATTTAGAACAGGTTTTAGTATAACTCTAGCTTTAAATTGACTTGCATACGACTTTACATATTCTCAGTTGAACACATTCATAAACTATCGTCATTGCTATTATCAATTTATACCAATTCAATTCAATTCAGACCCTTCACACATCAACCGGGACTGCAAATCAAGCCACGCAAATCAATGTTACCCGACGTGCCATATTATCGAATGATATTCAATGAACTAAATTACGAACGATTGGAAAATAGCTCCCTCTGACTGCTCTTACAGTTATCGTTCTAGTGATGGTATATCGACATGTAAAGACTAACGGTGTATTAGGATTTTGAATTAATATTTGAAGCGGTTTAATGAAAACTTAAAAAATATATCAACAATAGCCCGTAATACCTATGTAAGTATGACATTACTACTAAAAGCAAGCGCACTCCTTTGACTAAACTATCGCACAACTGTTGTGCGATTGTCGATTGTTTGCAGCCAATTCATTTATTTAGTTGCACAATTAAAAATCGAGTAGTGTGTGCACCTCCATATAAGTTCAAGGAAACAAAGCGAAACTTCACAGTTGTGTGATAGTTTAATTTCAGGTGTGCGCACGCTCTAAATGTTTTGCAAATACAATGACCGTAAACACTGGTGTTAAAAAAACATAAAATAAATGTAATGAAATTTTTTCACTCACTACTTGATACATAAATTTCACTGTGACTGAGACATTAACTTTTACAATGTAAATGTCAAGTAAATAAATTTGGTGTTGCCATTAAAGGCCATTATTTCCCGACTTTAATAAATAAATTACATAATTTCAATAAATAAGTTACAATAGTGTAATAAAAAAGTTGCACATGACACCTTAAGATATTTATGGCACCATCAACAAACACCGTTGCAACTAAATGTCCAAATTACGCATACAATGTTATTCTTATTTACTAATCTATACTATCTATATCTATATCTATACTAATATAATAAAGCGTAAACACACACTTCTTTGTTGCCTAAGATGTCAGCAATTACAGCATATTATTGAATAAGTCTTTTTTTAATAAAAAGCCCTACACTTACGTCATGCTTTAGGCTATATATTTTCACGCCATTAAACTTAGGGGGTAAATATTTTGGATAAAAACCCTAATGTGCGAAAGAGACCATGAGTTGCTGCCAACATCAAGAAAGAAAGATTGCTAAGGTTTGTCATGTCATGTCATTTTGACATTTGCTATTGATAATTTGACAAATGTAAACAATAAAATAAAGTTTTTATAATTCACGCGGATGAATCCGCACGCGAACAGCTAGTCTTTAATACAGTAAACTCTTAGAGCGCACACCTTTGACGAAACTATCGCTCAAGGCATAAGCGTCCAATATCTTAACAAGATAAGCATTAGCGACGCTCGAATACGCAACGTTTTTTTTGAAAAAAAAAAATGTATATATATATATATATATTAACAAAAATTGAAGAAGAAAAGATTACATGCCAATTTACGTAACACTTTATTCGCAAAGCTGTATTTATGGTCATAAACCTCAAATCAACACTGGGTTTACTACTTTAAGGTACACCGAAAAATTAGGTATTGTCGATAATGGAAAATTTATATTCCATTGACGTTTAAAATATTATAAATAAAATATAATAAGCATTGGTATTATCAGAAAAGTACCGCTTCTTACGTTCTTATGGGAATAGTGTTTGACAATATAATACAAAACTCTGTTCCTTTAATAGAAACCTTTAGATAAATAAGATAAAACGATAGTTTACCATAATGATAAAACAACGTATATTACTTTTTAATAATCACTCCCACTCAAATCTTTTACATTGCACACTATACAATACACGTAGAATCACCGCGAATTCGCACAGTGACACACTTTAACAGTGGTAGAACCCGCTTTAACATCTTCGCACGAATGGCCGGCTCGCCCGGTGTAATACCACGACCACACAGAAGACAGGCGTGAAGTGGGAGCAATACCGCGTTTCGTCTGATGAGTGTGGTGCCGGAGGCTTAATTTTAGTCCCTTTCCCTTCCCATCCTATTCTTATAAGAAAAAGGGTGGGAAGGAAAAGTGGATTTGACGGTGGAGGAGTCTAGGAAGGGGAAATGTCCTCTTTATGTGCGTCTCCTCCTCCGTCAATTAAGGGTAGGCAACGCATCTGCAATTGCGGATGTTATGGGCAGCGGTCGCTTTCCATTTCGGTGGATTCAGGTGGCAGTTTGCTCGTTTGCCACCTAGTATTATAAAAAAAAAAAAGACACACAGAACACCAATGGACGATATTCCGAATCTAATAGCGGCATGTTGTCGAAAAAACCTCACATCGGATGAAAACATAGCTTAGTTTTGATCAATTCGAATTTAACTACCAAAAAATATTAAAAACGTAAAACAAAGAATTGTTAATTGATATTTATTCTCTTAACAACGTAGCCAATCTTTTGAATTCCATCTTTTCAATTGCATTTAAGATTTAATTTGATAACCATATAAACAGTAACCGTTAGAGTCGGCCATGACAGATCGTTGATAGGCATTATTACCACTTGGTACCTCAGTAATATTCATTGAAAGGCTTATCAACGAGTGAGATGTTCACTTAATGAGGGGACAGGTGCTATCACTCATCTTGCATACTTTCACGTCAATCCGCCAGTTTAGGTCCGGTACACATTGAATACGGCGAAATTTTGACTAAATCTTATAAGATTTTTTTTTATATTAAGGTGGCAAACGAACAAGCGGCCACCTGAATCCACCGAAATGGAAAGCGACCGCTACCCATAAACATCCGCAATTGCCGTTGCGTTGCCTACCCTTAATCGACGGAGGAGGAGACGCACATAAAATGGTTATTACGCTTCATATGCATCTCCTCAATCGTCAAATCCACTTTTCCTTCCCATCCTATTCTTATAAGAAAAAGGGTGGGAAGGAAAAGAGACTACAGTTGAGCCTCCGTCACCACACTCATCAGACGAAACGTGGTATTGCTTTCACTTCACACCTGTCTTCTGTGTGGTCGCGGTATTACACCATTACACGTGCGAAGATATTAAAGCGGGCTCTACCACTGTTAAATATTGTCAATATATATAGCTTGTGGTGTACAACCTTCATAATATATTATAGCTTACTGTGTGTAACATATAAAAATGTATGTTGAATTTAATCTCTTCCTGATTTCCGATGTTATTTTGTTTGATTGCATAGTTTTGATATTAATATCACTGTGAAGAGTCCTTAAGAGCGTTGGTTTTTACGAAGTTGGTAAAACACGTTTATATTTTATAGCTCTGAACACATTCACCGTTTTATAGTTTTAACGCTCTAAAGTCGCCGCTAAGTTAATATTTAACTATTATTACGCAATAACTTAAATAAACCGTATTTATGGTAATAACTTACTGAATGATTGAAATAAATTTTCTACATTTCTTTGCATTAAATCGATAAATTGAATACGCTGTTATAGTGTTAGAACAAAGTATTGATATGAAACTAAAAAAATCAAACAAAAATATGGGACCCACCTGCAAGCATTACCTTTCGGATAAAAAAAGAATTATCAAAATCGGTCCACTAACGGCGGAGTTGTGCCGTAACACATAAAAAAAACATACAGACGAATTGAGTACCTCCTTCTTTTGGGAAGTCGGTCAAGAAATACAGTTAAATTCGGTTATAATGACATCGAGGGACAATCAATATAAAGTAATTATAACCGATAATTTGAAAAAAAAACATAGTCTTCCGGCAGTATCTATGAGAATTTTTACTATGGTTATTTTTACTATATTGAAACCAACTTAATTGTTAAAGCACTTACACTTTACAAAATAACAAAACAAATTGCTTAATTAAAAAAAAGACGACCTAATAATCATATGAAAACCCTACCGTCAAACCTTCGTCAAGTTGCCAATTACGAATAGCACCCCAATCCTAACAGAAAACAGCATAAATAAGCTCTCAATTTTAATTAATTAACATATACTAACCAACCTAAGAACGATTTAAATAGATTTAATAGAAAAAGTCACTATACGATTTTCTGAAACATTTTATAAAACACGTAAATATTGACATCCGCAATTGCAGATGTGTTTCCTACCCTTAATGAACGGAGAAGAAGACGCACATAAAGAGGGTATTTCTTCTTATGCGTCTCTTCCACCGTCAAATCCCCTTTTCCTTCCCATCATTTCCGTATAAAAATGATGGGACGGGAAAGAGACTATAATTCTATCAATATTCACATACTAACTTTTAATCGATACTTTCAACATATTAAAGAGATATCATAAAATACGTCGATAAACATAATATTATATTCATCTTATCCTGTTCCTTGTATCTTTATTCAATAGATATCGTAACACCTGGTCGCTAATACTTATGATATTACTATAGTAATAGATATACGGTATTCGAGTATCCGCCAACAACCAACACATCTATTAGAAACAACCAACATGCCCAGTACTTTAACATTCGCGCCTATCTTTAAACGATAGATGATAATAACATGGACATGCCAATAAATAACATAATAATAAATATAAAGAAGAGCTTCGACCAACATCTCAAGAAGCTCTCGCTAGACAGTTGGATTAAGGGCCCGATACAAAAGGCGGTTATTTTAGAAACCGCACGTATTGTGAGGAGGTTCATGTCTCTGCAGCCTTGACCACTGGTTGTTTGAGTCATCGGATTCCGCAGCCGGTGGAGTTCTATTTTTTTATATAATATGTTTTATTTTATTTTTTTATAACAAATCATGTAAAATATATTATATAAAAAAATAAGAAATAAAGATATATGAATATAAAAAAACGCGATAGGATTTCTTATCTTTATAATGTTATGTTTTTCGAACGAATAGGTTCTTAACGAAGGGATAAAAACGGTATTGCAACTTTCCTAAGCTACCTATTGATCATTTCTGCCAACGTGCCAGACGTCGCGGTTTTCAACATAAAATCGAGAAATAAATGAACTCGAGTTATCGAAAAAATATATTAAAACCCCATTACAATACACTAAATAAAAGTACTTGGTTGTCATTAAAAAATTTTGAATGTAATTTAAAATTTATTTTCATTGTCGTATCCATATTTAACTCACAGTTTAAGTTATGCACCCGGGAAATTGATTATAAATCTTCCCAGGTCACAAACACCAGGAGATTGTTAAGGTACAGTGGAGCGTCAACATCCATCGTATATCATTGCAACATTGAGATGTTTACGAATAACATTAATAAAATATACAAGCGACAATACAAATGGATTGTTACATACCATTTACGATACGTCTGTTGGTTTATAAACGATAATAAATCTGACATGTCTATTAGATTTTATACTCTTTAATAAATTAACAAATACCTCTTCAATATGCCTTTATTGAGCACTTCGTAAGTCTATGGAATTCAGGGATTTTGTAACATACTGTATGAAGAAAATTCCAGAAGACGCATTGTAAGTGACCGTACAGCTTGTGTTGGAAATCCTAAATACAAATAGCATGTGAGCGAATGCTTACTTGGTCATTAACAAACCACTCGACCCACATAGAGCTATTAGCGATTTAACACATTGCCTACAAGATTTCTAATATGGTAAACGCCTACACTGTACAACGGAAGACTTACAACCTAGTAGCTATTACTATTTAGTACAGTATTGGCTATACATATATAAAATAACAGTTAATCTATACTATCTATATCTATCTATATCTATACTATTATAATAAAGCGTAAACACACACATCTTTGTTGCCTAAGATCTCAGCAATTACAGCATATTTTTGAATAATTCTTTTTTTAATAAAAAGCCCTACACTTACATCATGCTTTAGGACTTAGGGGGTAAATAAATTGTCATGTCATGTCATGTCATTTTGAAATTTGCTATTGATAATTTGACAAATGTTAACAATAAAATAAAGTTTTTATAATTTCACGCGAATGAATACGCACGCGAACAGCTAGTAATAAGATAAAGAAATAGTTAAAAGTACAAAACACGTAAACAAAAGGCACATAAACTGCAAAAGATTAGAGAAAAAAAGAACAGTGTAGACGAAATCTAACGAATTTTGAAAAAAATAGTAACCATTCGATGTCGCTAAGTACCGCACTTATGCTGGGTTTCTGAAGTTTCCACTTATTTTGTCATTACTTAGCGATTAATTAGTGTTAAGTTGACCAAAGTTTCAACAGAGTAAAACTCAAGTTACGTGGTTCGGAAACGCATTTCATCAATTTATCGAACCAAGAACACTAACGAATGGTTGAACGTAGCTGGGACATTAAAAAAGCAGATCAGGTATCGAAATGACTACATTAAAAACTAGAATCTTATATTTAACAACTGTATATAAATTACCAGCTATTAAGATCATCATCTCACTCCAAACCTTTCTATTTGATCAATCAATTGACTCGGAACTTGGACTACAAATATGGACAAATCACATTATTAGAAAATAACGATACACCAAAAATACGCAATTTTCAACTGTATAGCATATGACATAAGAGAATTGTAGCTGTAAATATAAATTGGTGGTGCAAGAAAATTTAATGTCCGTAACGCGTGAAACGCTCCGTTCATTAAGCCGACAAATAAAGAGACGCATCAAAGCTGAACCGTGTTTGTTAATAGGCCACTTTTTATTTTGTCAGCGTTAGAAAGTCGAAGCTCGAAGCATTGTTCAGTTATAAAGTTAACGTAAATATTGTATATTTAGTTTTTCAAACAATTTCCTCCGACACTTAGCTAAGTATACAGCCAACTTATAAGGAATTGTACACACGATCTGATTATCTATTTGAGTCAGTGATATTTTCATGTTTATTAAGTTTTAAATTAAATTGAAGATTAAGTATCTTTTAGAGTGTAAGATTAAATACTCTTTAATCTAACAGACCGCAAAACGATGCAAATTGAACATTAAATACATGCTCCGATAATTTCTTAATTTCCATTCTTAAAAGCCTAGTCTTACTAATCTAAGGCTAGATATTCGAAATGCTTTATCCCTTAAACGTCGTACAACGCCACTCGTACTAAACTAACAATAAATAACAGAATCACGTCGCTGTCAGATGTGACAACGCCTTAAAACGCTTCGAGGCAATTTAAGCAAGCGTCCGTTCTACTTACAATAACTTAAACAGGTCTGTGGAAGGCGTCGCTTGTTGAGTGTTATTAGAATGAAGGGAAATGTTGCACTGTTACTCTCCCGGACATAATCAGCTAAACCAATTTTCTTCTGAAATGCACATTGAAATTAATTTTATCTTTGTGTACTTGTTACGGATACAATTGTTGCATAAATTCTTGTACCGGTCTAAAACTAGTCGGGTGAAATTTAATATTAAACTATTATTACATACAAAATGTTTTTCAGATTAGATTCGAGCGAACGGCCACCTGAATTCGCCGACCGACTGCAGAAGTGACGCACATAAAGAAGATATTTCCTCTTCTTATGCGTCTCCTCCATCGTCAAACTATCCTTATAATCCCGCGATTCGGCCCGTATGACCCGAGGGTCGGTGGGGCCATGGGTGGTGGTGGGCTATCCTTATAAAAAGGGTGGTAAAAGAAAAGGATTAAAATTAGGCCTGCGGTACGAAAATAATACAGCGGATACAAAATGATTAAACGGAAAGAATTCAGGGATTATTCCTAACCGTCACCCCGCTCTGTCCCCACGTGGGTACAGATGAGAATAAAAAGTTTCATCCGTCCCACCTTTTAGTCCCACTATCACCAATAAGATGACAGATAGAACCGTTAAGAAAAAGTTCCAACCGTCCCCTCGTCGCAACAGGTGGGACGGAGCGGGGTGACGGTTGGGAATAATCCGAATTCAGCGTGCTTGTTTAGTGTGGTCGCAAAATAAGTTCCGTAATATCTCAGACTCAGATAGAAGATTTCTGTCTTTGGAAAGAAAAATACTTAACAATAATTTAGGTATTTATCGTTTGGTTTGTGAAAGGATTGTTATTTACGATTTAGTTTAGCGTGCTTTGAGGCTTGTCTAATTGTTGAGGATGTCTAACGCTGGTCGTGGCAACCACAACCACTCAAAGCCAATTATCGCGCCTTACCGCGAACAGGAAGAACGTAGTATTTATGTGAGACTAGCTGTATCTCGCGTCTTCGTCTGCGCTGAAATAAAAATTGTAATACATGTAGCCTATGTTACTCACTCATAACGTAGCTACTTATTGGTGAAAGAATTTTTCAAATCGAATTAGTAGTTTTTGAGTTATTTCAATACATACAAAAGTACAAATATTTCCTCTTTATAATATTAGTATAGATTTATGTGAGACTAGCTTATGCCCGCGACTCCGTCCGCATGAAATTTAAAAATAACAAAAGGAAATAAAAACATTTAGCCTATGTTATTCATAGATGAATAACCTTTCTAACGGTGAAAGAATTTTTAAATCGGTCTAGTAGTTTTTGAGTTATTTCAATACATACAAAAATATTATACAAATATTTCCTCTTTATAATATTAGTATAGTATAGATGAACGTCGCTTGTATGTTATACGATCAAAACATATTATTTTCTTTTTTCTTTTGAGGAGGATTAAATTATTGTTTGCTTACATATTGCGACAATGTAAGACGTGTTAACATGAGAAAAATTGTCTTTTAGTACTTTTTCGCATTCGCCTTCTGTTTAAGCATTGCCAGTAGATGTTACTTCATACGCATAAACAACAATCAAACGCCATTCATCTTTGACATTAATAAACCTTAGATCTCCATAAATTGTACTCATTTACTTAACGGTATCGTTGTAAAGAATTTTTAATAGCTAACGTAAGTCACTTTGAAATATCAGGCGATAGCTCAGCATCATAATTCTTAAGCTACGTTCACACGGGAATCTAATCAACTCAATAAAAACCCACGGGTAGAACCACTACATTATTGACCAGAGACTATGTTATGTGTAATCGCGTAGCGTCGTTTTATTATAAAGAAAAATATTTGTTAGTGTGAAATAGCCTGAGACCAGTGATCCCCAAAGTGCTACAGGTCCTCCTAGGTCCAAGAGACGATGGCGGGAAATAAAGTTGAAGGTACAGTGAGAATGATCTGGCAGCTATATTTCCAGTTACGATTTACAGTAACCTCTTAAAGGCGGTAACTCATATGCAGTTTCTCTCATTTTAATAACTAGCTGTTGCTCGCGGCTTCTTCCGCGCGGAAATAAAAATTGTAATAAAGCCTATGGTACTCACTGATAACGTAGCTATTTATTGGTGAAAGAATTTTTGAAATCGGTTCAGTAGTTTTAGAGTTATTTCAATACATACAAAAATACAAATTTCAGCTCTTCATAATATTAGTATAGACAATAATTATCATTTATTTCAGATGTACAATATTGCAGATGTGAGCGTCGGTATAACATTAAGCAAGACACTGCTTGTTTGCTATATTACAATGGAAAGTTTATACTCTTTGATTAGTTCGGATCTGTGTGCTCATCTCATATACTCTTTGTTTACTCGATTGTTAGATTTCGTGTGAGTTTGAAAGATATGTTATGTACCATGTAGTTTTTCTTTTTTTAGAACTCATATTTTCTAATAAAACAATTTACTATAGAATTATCTTACTTCATTTACTGCTACTTTAATAAAAATGAGGGGGCTAAGAGGCCCCACGTTCAAAAACGTTTGGGTATCACTGTAGAGCGAGAGCAGGTGGCGAGCGCCATGTCGCCACAACAAATGATATCGCCCTCGGGTATCGGATTTAATCGCTGGCGCAGTAAGGAAGCCGTCGCAGCCACTTTTCCCGATGATTGCGAGCGCTTTAGGGCATATCGCCTAATCATTCATACGGCAGCAGCTGATTGATGGTGACCATTAGCTGCTGCAGCGCTTTAGCCAATGCACCGCACCTTTGTAACGAGCTGATAAACTGGGAATAACGACAACGATTTTAATTGCTATTTCGCTAACCATTACGTATTTTATGATTCTTTTAGTATTTTCTTATCTTAATAGCTCGAAATTTAACCAGATGTATGAAATTTTTTACCTTACCTTTTCTCAAACCCAAGTGAAAAAATAATTGTACCTATGCAATACGCTTTTAATTTTACATTGCAATCTGATTAACAATTTTTTACTTACGTTTAGTCCAATTTTTATGTTTAATGAAAAGATAATTTAAAAATAGCTGTAGTACTACTAATAAGTTGGATAAAAATCTAATAATCCATAGGTTTTATAAAAGACTTGTTTGAATCTTTAAATACATCTTAGATTAGGATTTTCACCTCTATTGTAAGAAATGAATAAATATACTTGAGAAATTATCTTATTTACCTCTATACCGCCATAACGGCTTCAAAGTTATCTGCTGCCAAGTTTGGTAAACAAGTAGCTTAATATTGTTTTAAACATTAAATTCAATTCCGTACATTTAAGGCGTAATCGTACTCCGCACACAATTATACTGGAATCTGAAGTTAAGTTGCGGGAAGTTGCCTATACGCTACTCTTGTGTGAATATATCTTATATCGTTAACGAATATTACTCGGCAATATACTTGTATAGATTATTTTCAACCTTATTGATATTGCAGTAAGGTTAATATTTAAAGGATAAAACAACCAGTTGCGTTGTTAATGAAACAAGGTATTGCTGAATTATGACTAAATATCATAGACTAGCTGTTCGCGTGCGGATTCATCCGCGTGAAATTATAAAAACTTTATTTTATTGTTTACATTTGTCAAATTCTCAATTGCAAATGTCAAAATGACATGACATGACAAACCTTGACAATCTTGCTTCCTTGATGTTGGCAGCAACTTATGGTCTCTTTCCCACATTAGGATTTTATCCAAAATATTTACCCCCTAAGTTTAATGGCGTGAAAATATATAGCCTAAAGCGTGACATAAGTGTAGGGCTTTTTATCAAAAAAAGAATTATTCAAAAATATGCTGTAATTGCTGACATCTTTGGCAACAAAGAAGTGTGTGTTTACGCTTTATTATATTAGTATAGATCATATAATTACAAATTAAAAGCAAATACTATGTTTTTTATCTTGTAATTAAATGAGATGTCACATTTATAATCGCTATGATAATAAAGAGTCTAGACTAAGCAGAATAAATAAAATGAAATTTGATTCAAACCCAATGTGATTCAATTTATTTCAATTCTACAAAATGTGCTCTTCACACTGCATATTTTTCTTTCAGAACGAATATCTTATTGGTTATCTTATTAACGTTTAATATTAATAGTAATAGTTTTTAATTCAACTAGATTCTAATACGAAATAACATTAGTTCCGTTTTAATTTATAGTTCAACCGCGACATATGAAGCATTTATTTATTTGTCCTGGCGTCCGCCAACACGGTCGGTTGACGCAGCGTGCATTTGTTTACGGCCGCCATCTTGACGCGTAACTGTTATTACGCTATTAAATATCACTTTTGCAAATCGCATCATCAATTCTTTGTGATATTTCTGATTTACTGTATACTGCAAGCAATTCATATTTTTTAAAACGATCTGTTATTTTTATAGCTTTATATTTTAAATTCTCGCTCTATACAATTTTGAGGTTATAATCAAGATAAAGAACTAACGTTCAGGTTTAAGATTAATTATCAAAAAACCAGTTATTTTTAAATTCTCTATATTTTCATAATTATTCGAATAAGAATGAAGTCGTTTATTTTGCAAAACTTATGTGTTGTAAAGGAAAGCTTGATTTTCAAGATCCAAAATATCGTTTCTACAATAATGTCGAATTTAATTTGAAATACGCAACAATCATACCAATAATATAAATGCGAAAGTTTAGATGGATGGATGTTTGTTAGAGTTTGTAGCTTAAACGGCTGAACTGATTTCGATGAAATTTGGTGTAGATGTAGTGGATAGTCTGGAAGAACACATATTTACTTTTGTTTTATTTTAATTGCACGCAGACGGAGTCGCAGGCGAAAGCTAGTTGGTAATATCTAAACAAATTAGCAAGTATATTGAATTTCTATACATGTAACAAATATGTACTTTAATAGGTTACATTATTATGAATTATTGTTAACTTGATCTCTGTCTTGTTCGCTGTCAGGCTGGTCAAAATAGTCTCGTGTTACAAGCCGTAAGGTAAATAGGTAAAATGTCGTAACCTCTGACCACTTGGATAATGTGAACACGATTGTTGTGTTTTAATACAAGAATACAACCAAGAAGTATTTGAAGGCATTAAATATTTATCGAGGTGCCTAAAAACAGTATTATAACATAACGCTGCGTATTATGGATATAACCAACAAAAAACAGTTAAGTAGTATACTTGAGATTAAGAGATGCTGAATGTATATTATAGAAATTCAATTTCTTCAGTGATTTTGTTAAATTACAAACTTTCATATTTTATCTTTCTAGTTCCTAGATTCTCATATATGTTTTAATTCAAGATATCATCAAAGCAACGAGGCTGATATCCGCAGTATACCGCCGACTGCGCGCTAAGGATGCATAAATTGCGGAGTGACCTTTCAAACGGCCGTATTTATAGAACTGGTCTAATCTCGTTGAAATATTGATATGAACCACTAAATTTCATGCTAATGAGAGCCCAGTATCCTCCGCGTCTGTCGTGAGTCGTTGGTAATGATCACTGATCACTTACCTAGGCATATGCAACAGCCATTTTGAGACGTTTCGTTTTACGTGTGAGAAAATTGTTGACAATTTTTATTACTTACATGTGTGGGTTTATTTTATTTTATTAATCTGAGTATTCGTAACTTCAATATTATCAAATGTATTTTTAATTTTATTTAATCTTACAATTTCAAATACATTATAAATATAAATTAAATTTTATTTACTAACTACAATAATATTATACGAAGTTGTCGGTGAGTAGGTACTTTCATTGTGAAATAATCACCAAACACAAACTACAGCTAACTGCGCCCCGCATAGAATTATTACTATACAATTTTGCGATAACATTTAAATAGTATCCATATTAATACTTCTACAATTAAACTCGTTTTTTTTCTTTTTGATAACACATTTTCTCATTCAGCCAGGAAATAATTTGGCATGACGTGCATGCTCATTTCGTAAGTTAGGTGAAATTTAAAAAACAAATTAAATTATAAAGGTTATAGTCATAAATTATTATCAGAATATAATGAAATAGATTTCCAAACTGCACTAATATATCAAGCATCTAAATGCCATCCGAGCCGTCAAGTGGTAATCGAGTACGGCACGAATTTCATGAAATATCAGGGAATGTGACAAGTGATAAATATTTTAAAACTATCTTATTAAGAACTTTTAACTACAAAAGTGTTTATTATCTTTCTAAGCATTTTATCTATCATTTTAATATTAAAGTGCTACATAATACAATCCATTTTTAAATTCATAATCTGCGATATGATAATTCAGAGGGAATAGATGGCTAGTCCATTTTAATCTGAGAAGCTGTCGCAAATGCAAGGATGCGCACACCCGAAACTAAACTATAGCATAAAAGTTTAGTCTCGCTTTGATTCCTATGAGCTTATATGGAGGTGCGCCCACTCGTTATTTTTAGTTGTGCAACTAAACAGTTGAATTGGCTGCGAAACAATCGATAATCGCACAACAGTTGTGCGATAGTTTATTCAAAGAAACACAAGCAGATTCAAACGAGTCATTATGTCTTACGCTCGTTACTATTGGCTAACATCTTGACGTATGATCGACTGGAGATCGTGATACTTGTCATATTACAAAATGCACTAGACATCTACCACTCCACGATTGAATACGCAATGTACTCGTAGATCAAATGCATCACAGATTCAGATTGATTGTTGAGTAGTTTGCACTGACAACATCATTTATTTGTTGCTATTGGAATGCTGTAAATTTGAATAGACTTTAGATTTAGATATAACATAATAACATATGTTAGAGCATCTTTGGCTCAGGGGTTTAAATCTACAGGTCTTGGGTTCGAATCCCGCCGTACCAATGTGATTTTCAATTTTCGAATTTCATATGTACAGAATTTACCCGACGTTCTTACTGTGAAGGAAAACATCGTGATGGCTTTACATATCGGCGAAGAAATTCAAAGATATGTGTGAAGTCGACAAACCCGCACTGGGCTAGCGTGGTTGACTATGGCCTAGTCACCCTAACTTAGAGTAGGCTCCGAGCCCCTTAGTGGGGACGTATGGTGAGCTGGTGATGATGATTATGATGTGTTGTTGGTATGATTGTTTTAGGTAAATAAAGAAATAATAAATTCAACATCTATAAAATTGACTGTGAACAAAAACACAATTTAAAGCTAAATAAAAGATACTGTCGTGAGAAAACTTTTTACTATTATCACTATATCTGAGCAACAGCTGGGAATACTACAATCCCTATAAGTATTGAAGTCATGCAACAAACAAAATGAATAACACTGAATCAACTACGACTTAATGCGTCCGCAAGTCACTACCATACAAGGCAATGAAGCTAGTGATGGGCTAGTCAACGAACTAGTTGATTCAATAGTTGATCCCCCTTTCAACCCATCAACTGCTATAACCCCACCGACAATCGGGTCCTGCGATTACTTATACATAATTATCGTCTCTCGACGCTCGAGTCATACGGGCCGAATCACGGAATCCCGATTACATTCTTGACATCCGTCATGTTGAATCAACTGCTATTCGTTTTACGTTCAATTAGTTGAATTCAAAGTATACTTTACGTCACAGGACAGTCTTTTTTTTCGGGCTTTCCTTTATTAAATGTTACGGCCACCCCTTAAGTGCTTGGTAAGAACAACTAAAACCAATTTAGAGTTTCATTGCCGCTAAAACCGTCAACAGCTCATCCCTAGAAGTCACCCGTTCAAGATTTGAATTCAGACATAAATCTAGGTATAACGAGCTATTAGTTCACACTAGCTTTTGTTTCGTTTCGATTTACTTTTCCATCGTTAGTTTGTAAGCACTTCAAGCGACACTAATGGCGGAAATTAGATAATTTATTGTCTTAACATTTTCATTTATTTACTTTGTTATACCCTTTTATAGTCTGCTCCAGTTTTGACATTACACTTTTACTAAATTGTAATATAACGGATGCGCTCTTTTATTAGAAGGATCTAGAAGTTAGAGACGAGCAGAGAATCAAGCTAACCTTTACCTTATAACCAAAATCTACTTTACATATCGGCCAATTATGTAATTAGTAAATAGCCAGATTAAAGATAGTGAAGTCAGAGTAAAATATATTACGGAGTTAGTAAGGTACTTTTCCGTTTACCTAATAATATTAAACAGTTTTCAAATATGTAAATAGTGCAAGCTTTTAATGATATAATAGTATCAACCAGTACTGCCATATTGTATTCAAATGTTACATTTCGAAAAGCCATTGACGAGACTGTCGTAAACACGTTTTCCAGCATTACCAGTCCATTCCTTTCCATCAAAGTTGGAGCACAAAAAGAAATCCACGAGAACTGAATTCCGCGTAGATGTACAACTTTTTATCTCTTCGGAGTAAACACATTTGCAGTAATTAAGAAAACAAAGTACAAATGGACTTAAATCAATAAACCAGTTACGACAGTTGTCACCGCGTCTGTTGAGTTTGTCGTTTAGAAAAAAACACGACTCTATCTATGGTTGTTTTTTTTGTTTGTTAAATACCGTACTAAGAACTTCACTAGTTGATTTCGATCTTCACTTAATCCCGTAAATAAAACAAACAATTTTATTATAATAATGTGCTCAAGAACTATATCTACAGCTAGATTAAATTCGTTCAGAGAATTAATTGACCATAAGATTGAAAATATTATATAAATATTGCAATAAAATCAATAAAAAGTCACTACATATTACTGAAGCCATTCATATTTATAAAACATAGCAAATGTTGCAATAAAAAGCGCTCTTCACACCAGGATCAGGCAACATCCAGCAAATTCATATTCCAGTCGGCGATCGACCATGTGAAAAGTTTAATTACCGTCATAAATATAATAAAAAGCATAAATAATTTAATCATGATCACGTATACAACGATCGGCACTCTTAAATGATTTTCTAATAATCCATTAATAATGAAACGTTCGTGTGAGACAGTGTGCAGTGTACGATGGCTGCGTGAAGTGATGCAAAAAGCGTGGCCACTAACGAGATGAGAATCACTAAGACGCTATTAAACGTTTTTCGCAACTACCCGCATGCCATCGAACGATTTTGAATTTGGTCGATTATCGAATTAGGCATTTTAAAATCTATGATAAAAGCTAGAGTTGTGTTAACAGGAGGAGGCCTAATTTTAGTCCCTTTTCGTTTCCACCCTTTTAAAGGGGGGAGGATGGGAAGGAAAAGTGGATTAGGCGGCGGAGGAGATACATAGGAAGGAAAAATATCCTCTTTATTTGCGTCTCCTCTTCCGTAGATTAAAGGTCGCTTCGCCATTTCGACGGAATTAGGTGGCCGCTTGCTCGTTTGCCACCTTATAATATGAAAAAAAAACAATTTGACGAGTTACTGTGCATTTTATAATTTTTTGATGTTAAATCGTAAACTTTTATATTGTTGTTTTAAAAGGTGAGTGTTTTTTTTAAGTTTTTCAATTGAAAGTACGTTGAGTTACATCAATAGGTCAATTATTCGCCGAGAAGTTTAGACAGAAGTTTTCTAGTAAGATTATGAACTGGCGATGTTTGCAACCTGACTGTGACGTTATATGCGGTAGGTGAATGCGCTTGCATGGACATATACAGTTATCTTTACCGTTTGTCTAAATCTAGCCGCCACCATAAATGAATATTCTCAGAACATTGTAGTTACTGATTACAATGACATGTTCTTGTCGTCTAAGGGCCTGTCCCACCAAATTTTAAATTGTCTGATAACAATCCAACGTGTGAAATGTGATGGAAATATCGGCTTTTGTTACCTACTATCATCCAGTGGTGGGACAAGCCCTTCGGAAACGGATTTCATGAATTTATCGAACCAAAAAAACTAACTAATGGTTAAGCGTAGCTGGGAAACCGGCCATTAACTTTGTCTAAATTGGTCTAAATAATTAAACACTAATTAAATGTAAATATTTTAATTTCCGTGAAATGCAATAGAATAAAAGCTATTTATGTTTCATAACTATGTCGACGAATTAATTTTCCAAATCTATAGTAATATTGAATAATCCTTTGTTCAATTCGGCGACAATTTGATAGTTCCATTTGTCATCGCCGCTCACTTCTCGCGGGTATTTCTGAAAAGACAAGAATTGTTTTAAACAAAACATACAGACGAATTTAGTACCTCCTTCTTTTGGGAAGTCGGTCAAAAAGCATGGTTACACATACCTCAAAAAAAATCTTCAATAGCCCAAAAAAAGTTAAACAGCAATATTATTTTAAACCATTACCATGAGGCATTTTGTTCACTTTTAAAATTGAAAAGTTTATCGCTAAAAAAATAAATTTTAATTCATTTCCCACAAATTCTATGTATCTCTCTCTCTCTCTCTCTTTCCTTGAGTCGCCAAATTACATAAATTTAAATTATACAAAACTTTAATTTAATAAACTTTCAATTATATACTAAACTAACTTTCGCCCGCAACTCCATCCGTGTGGAATTAAAAAAAAAGTGCGTAGCCTATGTGTTCTTCCAGACTATCCTCTACATCTATACCAAATTTCATCGAAATCCGTTCAGCAGTTTAGGCTACAAACTCCAACAAACATCCATCCATCCATCTAAACTTTCGCATTTATATTAGTATGAAGTATGATAGTATGATATATATTCAAGGCTTATAAAAAAATATATTTGATCTGTAATATTGAGTTTTTGCGTAAATTAAAAAAAAATCATATATAAATAGCAAATAAGGGTAAATGACTTACGAGTATCTTAACACCCTGTCGCGTGTGCGGGTCCCACTGTAGGCGCGCGCCCAGCGCCGGCGGCTCCGTGGGCCCGCAGCTCAGCGTCTTACCACCGACAGACCAACACGTCCATAACACAAACCCGTTTATCCGCTGACGTTCTTCGGTCTCCACATCCCTGGTTAGAATCACAATTAACACCTTCAATGCCAGTTGGGGTCAAAAAGGCCCCATGCAAACTAAAAATAACTAACAATGGTGTTAAACATTTTTTATCATTACATAGTTACAAAGATTTATTGATTTTAAATATGGCGTTATTAAATTTAAAAAAAGCTTATTTTACAATGTCAAATACAGTCGGGGAATATGACGGTGTTTCTTTAAAGCTTCATTAGTTGGAACGCTTTTAAATGTCTGTACGAAAAGAGGTCGGACAATACACTGTTAATTATTTTTTATGATTATCAGCTCTTATTAGAACTCAATGCTGTCGAATTAGTTAATTGTAAGTGGCGAAGTTTGTTTAGTTGCAAGGCAAAAGGCAATTTTCCATAAAGTTTACCACAGATTTCCGCGACTGTACTAAAGTAAAATTACAATTTCTAACAAATAATTGAGCTATATTTAAAGTGTGATTTACGTGAAGCTATTAACACCATCAGTGGCCAGTTTCATCTTGAGATTTTGGAAATCGACAGTAAGCAATTTGCGCGGCAAGCCGCGGCAGCTGCTCGGGTACTCCCACAGCGGCTGCGCCTCGATGTCCACATCGCTCAGAATACGGGAACTCTGCACATGTTATACTCAGCTAGGACAACTCGTTATTGCAGTTAACATCCAGTGCCATAAAAATCATAGTGGCATTGAAAAGGTTAAAGTGATAGAGATGGTTTTAACAGATTTTGAAAATTTCGACTCATTATTGGGTTTGTTTAGAGCCAAATTTGATATTCATACTACAATTTAATAATAATTAATTACTAGCTTTCGCATTGAATAAAACAAAAGTGAGTAGCCTATGTGTTCTTCCAGACTAGCCTCTACATCTATATAAAATTTCATTGAAATCCGTTCAGCAGTTTAGACTACAAACTCTAACAAACATCCATAGATCTAAACTTTCGCATTTATAATATTAGTAAGTAGTAACGTACGCATATTGAATAGACTTTTAACTCCAAATTATTTTTTTTTACTGTCTGTCAGATTGTAAGTGGTGCGTAATAAGTTTCAGTATTCAGCTAAGTAACTATTAATCTGCTTGAATATTTTCTGTAGTATTTAAGACAAAAGCTTAACTCTTTTTAACTTAATTCAACATACCTCAACAAGTTGATCGAAGATGGTCATATCAATTCCTTCACAGACCTCTAAAGGTACTCTAATCTTGTGCAAATCCAGAAACTCGACCGGCATCGCCCAGAATTCACAGCATTCAGGTATTATTGAGACTGTATCTCGTAATTTACCTCTATACTGGTTTAAAAGGTAAGCAATTTTGAGATTCTCCCAAGGACTTATTGTATTACTAAAATTAGGATCACATGTTACATTTGTAACCTCTTTCAATATATCATCACTAACTTCCCCTAAAATCGTTATATTTTTTAGAAAATTCTCTTTCATATAGTCATGTAGTATTCCGATATTAAATTTATTATCTTCTAAAATGAAAACATGCTTTGCACCAAGTTTAGCCGCTGCCAGACCTAACAAACTGCTACCATTTAGATCTAAAACTACAGCATCTCTGACCAATTCTTCTTGAAGTCGAGCTAGAAGTTTCTTACTTCTTTGACCATCATTTAAATATGATACATGAGTTCTTGACAATGCCATATGCACTCCGCATTCACACACCGGTCTTTGGTAATTTTTATATCTGGTCTTTTGGTCTTCTAAGTAGAACCAGAGGGAGTATTCGTCTTGGCATGAGATGAGAGTGAGTTCGATGTCTTTATGTATGATTAGTTCCTGTGGGAGGTAGTAGATTGCTTGCATCCAGTGATCTCTCCAGGGTATAGTATCCTGTGGTCTTTCCGAAGATAAATCTGCATCTGGATGACACCACCAGGGTGCACAACTTAATACTATTTTACCTGTAACAAATAAATTAAGTTTATTTATTACATTTCTTGCATTAATATACCAAATAGTTATCCCTACGACTATTTTTTTTTTGGAAAATATTTACTAACTAAAATAATCAACGAATGTAATATTTTTGTCTACCTTACTAATGTGGAAATAATCTATATTATACTAATCATACTAATATTATAAATGGGAAAGTTTAGATGGATGGATGGATGTTTTTAGAGTTTGTAGCCTAAACTGCTGAACGGATCTTGATGAAATTTGGCATATATGTAGAGAATAGTCTGGAAGAACACATAGGCTACTTACTTTTTTTTTTTCATTATCCACGCGGACGGAGTCGCGGGCGAAAGCTATTTGTAAATAAATTTGAAATATCTGTTTGAGATATCAAAACTAAATTTCCTTATTTCACACAAATGACGTAATGTTCCGTTACCTACTTCTATGAAAGAATTTTTGTCTATTTGTGTGCATTTCTTCCCGTTAATTCCGAATCAACTAGACCGATTTTGACGGGACTTTTGATGGTAAGTAGCTAATGAATTAGAGAGTGATATAGGCATATTTAATTTTACTAATATAAACAATATTTAACGAAATACATAGATATTTGATATAATATTTACGCCTGACTACTATTGATGTATCAGCCTTGCTCGGGGGAGTCGGTATCGGTTGCCGCGGGAACAATTTAGCGGGATATCGTAAATTTTTTTGTTTCGGCTTGGGCTTGGTTTTAACTACTTTTCGATCTGAAGAAACAATTCAACATATATTCTACGTGGATGAAGACTTAAACACCAAAATACCATGACACTTAATATTATCTCATACTAGGTCGCTTATTTGTCGAAATTCGTCCATAAGTCACAATCAAAAAATTTTATCTATACTATTATAATAAAGCGTAAACACACACTTCTTTGTTGCCTTAGATCTCAGCAATTACAGCATATTTTTTAATAATTATTTTTTTTAATAAAAAGCCCTACACTTATGTCACGCTTTAGGCTATAAATTTTCATGCCATTAAACTTAGGGGATAAATATTTTGGATAAAAACCCTAATGTGCGAAAGAGACCATAAGTTGCTGCCAACATCAAGAAAGAAAGATTGCTAAGGTTTGTCATGTCATGTCATGTCATGTCATTTTGACATTTGCTATTGATAATTTGACAAATGTAAACAATAAAATAAAGTTTTTATAATTTCACGCGGATGAATCCGCACGCGAACAACTAGTAATTAAATAAAATAAAAAACAGCTTTGTCCACATCTCCCGCTAGCACTAATACAAATTTCACGTTCACTTATTCGCGCAATTTCTTTCAAAGGTTTTCACTTCACATATTAATATAAAGATTATAGTCTGTCTCATTTTCTCAAGGAGAACGAAAGAGATGACAATATCCAACATGTCACAGTAATATTTACCTTCTGTATCCATATTCAGTTCCCACCACATAAACACCATCTGTGCTTTCCCTGTATTAGTTACTGTAAACTCTTGTTTGACAGTCTTCTTGAGATCGATAGGAGTTTTACCAGACCAGTCGTAGTAGAACACTGGTATCTGTTCCGATAGTTCACGGAACGCTTTACGAGGTAGCTGAGATAGTTGTACATCGTGTACCGCAGCTGAACCTGCACAATCTTTCATCTGAAATTAATCATACTAATATTATAAATGTGAAAGTTTAGATGGATGGATGGATGGATGGATGTTTGTTAGAGTTTGTAGCCTAAACGACTGAACAGATTTTGATGAAATTTGGTATAGATGTAGAGGATAGTCTGGAAGAACACATAGGCTACTCACTTTTATTTTTTTTAGTTCCACGCGAACGGAGTCGCGGGCGAAAGCTAGTAAATAAATAAGTTAAATAATATTTTCTTATTCCTTCAAAATCGCACATACTGTATCTGTTGTGACATCATTTTAAGTAAAAATAATCATTTGCGCAATACAATTAATGAAATTGTGAATATTTATGTATCTACAGAAAAAATAGACAATAAATGTAAACAAAAGTAATACCACAAAACATCTTTATGTAAAATCAATCAAAACCACAAGTTTATGATCAAACCTTTAGCCAAAAGTTTTACATGGAGTATTTTCTAAATAAAATTCGAATCTAAGTAAATGTAACATTATTTAAAATACTTATGGGACATGGTTGCATTGTTACAAAAGTAAAAAATCATGCAGTTAATAAAATTATAAGCAAAACAAACCTTTTGTGGTGTCCTTAAGATGATATCTAAATCTTCATCAGCTAAATCATTTAATTTATTCCATTTCTGCATTGTGGGACATTCAACGACTTGTGCATAAATCACAGCTGAATCTGGCACTACTATACAATCTTCTTCTAAAAGATACTTGTGTGCATGTGTAAATGTTGCAAGAGCACCTAAAATAAACATGAACACACATTTAATGTTACATTTTTGACAGTGGTAGAGCCCGCTTTAACATCTTCGCACGAATGGGTCGGCTCGCCCGGTGTAATACCACGACCACACTGAAGACAGCCGTCAAGTGGGAGCAATTCCGCGTTTCGTCTGATGAGTGTGGTGCCGGAGGCCCAATTTTAGTCCCTTTTCCGTTCCACCCTCTTCTTATAAGGAAAGGATTGGATGGGAAAGTGGATTTGACGGTGGAGGAGACGCATAGGAAGGGGAAATAACCTCTTTATGTGCGTCTCCACCTCCGTCGATTTAGGGTAGGCAACGTATCTGCAATTGGAGAAGTCTATGGGCAGCGGTCGCTTCGCCATATTGGCGGATTTAGGTGGCCGCTTGCTCGTTTGCCACTTTATCACATAAAAAAAAAAATAAAATTTAGAAATCATAGAATTTATTTCAAACATGTTAAGGGGATAAATTGTAAAAAAAACCTCCATGTGGGAAAGGGACCATAAACTATAAGCTGCCAACATTAAGGAAGCAAGTTTATTATGGTAATGGTAATTTTGACATTTGCAATTAAGAATTTAACAAATGTAAACAATAAAATAAAGTTTTTATAATTTCATGCAGATGAAGCTGCACTGGAACAGCTAGTTCTTACATAACACTCTTAAACTCCCTATCCATAGTAAAAAAAGGTGACATAGGAATGTCGCCTAGGGTGCTAATAGCTTCAAGACTGTGAGCTGATCAGTTCAGAGCTATTTTACACATGTAATGCATTTATTTAAAACAATTTACTTAAAAAAAATATTTGTAATAATCTATATACCTTCACCAATCAATTCAGTATCAAAGACTTCCGTGACTAAAATATTTGCTTTCTCTTTCATATCTCCATTCTCACCAACAACAATATCAGTTGAGCGTTTTGGTATGACAGTAATTTTGTCAGCAACATTATTACGCTGCAATATCTTAATGCAGCACTCTGCCATTGGTTTGAATGCTTCACACGCGACAATAGAGTCAGCACCACATTTCGCTGCCATTATAGAAAGAAGACCTGTTCCTGTGCCTGCAATGTTTAAACAGCATTTATGAATATTAAGGTAATTTACTCTAGAATAAAATAGCCCCCGTAGTAGAGAAGGTAAGGAGTAAAAGGTTAGCATGGTATGGGCATGTTATGAGGAGGGATGAATCGCATGTTACAAGGAGAACGTTAGTTATGAGTGTGGAAGGGTACATCGGTAGATGTAGACCTAGAAAGAGATGGATGGATTGTGTAAAAGGTGACATGATCAAAAAGGGTGTGATGACTGAGATAACAATAGAGTTATGTGGAGCACAAAAACCTGTTGCGCCGACCCTACGGGAGTAGGATAAGGAGATGATGATGATGACTCTAGAATAAAATAATTGTTCCTACAAATAACATTTATAAGATATTTTAGTTGGGATATACAAAAATACTTACCAATATCCAAAACATTAGCTTTCTTTCCATCATTATGCATTTTTTTAATAGCCAACCTTAATGCTCTATAATACTTTTGATTTCTTTCTTTATCGTGTAGCATATCAGCAAACCCTGAACGGGCAATTTCCTGATGATAATCATAATTTTCAGGCTGCAATTCCCATTCAGTACTTCCCGTAATGGGGTTACGGTTTTGAGTGAAAACTTGCATAGTTTTGGTAGTACAGCTTCTAAATCTATAACAATTATCGTCAATTAAAAACATATTCTTCGCTTACAGTTATAGGGTTATACATTTATCAGTAACCGGTATCCCCCGACCTCTGTTCTTTTTTTAACAGCGAGATACGTACCTTACAACGAAAGACAATGAAATACTACTTTTATATGTCTGCAAAACTGTAAACATTTAGTATCTCAGTATAACTTTGTCTCAATCCATTTATAGAAACTGTTTAATCCAAAAAAACATTATAAAAACAATGTGCCGACCCTTTTGACACAATATTTTAGAATTGATTGACATTTGACATTGGCAGTGACTGGTGACAGTAAACGTTTTTGTATAGATAACAAATATAGATAAAATTAGGCTTATACAGAAAAACTTGCGTTAAAATTAATTAAAACAGCGATTGTTGTACCTATTTATTCATACTTAATGTCATTTCTGATTACACTTACACAATGTTATTATCGACATATGCATTCTCTGACTATCGCATGGAGTTGAGGGGTGTGATTCTATTTATTCTGCAGCTCTTTAACATTTCGTATTTTTCGTGATGGCAGTTATGTTGTCATAGTTGTCATTCGAATCTTTCATTACGACGTTTTGCTATCATGGCGGCCACCGTCGGCAGGATTTGTGGGGCTCGACTTTTGAAAAATTATGGCTTAGTTGGACCCCAGGTATACGTAATATCTAAAAATTACGTTGTATGCTCAAAATAGTACTTAAAAAAAATTTTGAGTAACTATATTTAAAAAAAAATGAAAATGTAAACCTTGTGAATTCAATGTAAAACGGGTGTATTTTACGATTTTTATAAGTTAGAGTTTGCTAAATGTGGTGAAAAATGTGGCTCAGTATACCGTTTGAGATCTTGCGTTAGCTCAGTTCTGTAATAGAATTTCATGGCGAGTGATAACCTTCTCAACATTATGTAACAAGTGCAGAAAACTAATGGACCCTATACATTGCAGGTATGTCAGCTGTCCACAAGTGCTCAAGGATGGACGAAGAGTAGGAAATTGGTGAGTCTAGATTTTTTAAATCTCTTCATACAGTTAAAATTAATAAATATGTAACCTTAATGTTATGTCAAAATTACGTACTTTATGACAATTAGAAACACTGCTCCATCACTCAATCTAATTTATTTAATTTTTGTACTATTGTAATTGTCATCGATTTTCTCGAAGTTCAAGATAACAGATAAAAATAAACAATCTGCTTCTATCTTTATGGAAAAAAAAATATTATATGGCTACTTAAGATTTCATACACTTGTTTCCAGCTCCTGTCGACGTTAGGTGTAATAGGAGGTGGTGCTGGGGCCTTGCTGTTTGCCCTTGAGCAGTCTGTGGATGCATCAGGCTCTGAGGCCCATCCATACCACCAGCCCTGGAGCCACAATGGATGGTTCCAATCATTTGACCATGCCAGGTAAATTTTTCATTCACTTTTTTAAATAATTAACCTGTGTGTCTGTCAATTATCTGTTAAAAAACATTATCTCAAATTGATTAATTTGACAGTATTTTTTACATAAAAGTCTATTAAATTCACTTTATTCATGAGCTAAATATTCTATTAGAAATTACTGTCAGAAAATTATATAAAATGTTGTATAAGGGTAAGACATTAGTTTTGCTTCATCAATCATTCATTTTCATTCATTTATCAAAAGCTTTTTGAACTATGTTATAACTGTTGTTGCTCTTAAAGAAATCTAGGAAATATAAAAACATCATGTGTGAATCCTTAATTAGACAAGGTTTTAACTACATGTGACATACTTTCAGCTTATTGATTTTTAATTTAACATTACATAATATGAAATTTAGTTTATACAGGTAAGATAGTAACTGTCTTCTGTCTTAAGATACATTTAATTTATAATAATAATGATTAAAAAGTTATTGGGATATTTTTTCCATTAGAATTAGTAGTATGAAAAACTAATTGTTTTATGTAATGAATTACTTATCTAGATAGCTACACATCTTGTATATAAATTGTATGACAGTTATGTAATCCCTGCTGGTTTTGAAAAGGTTAACAGTACTTGAGATGTAAAAAACATTTTACACTAGTTTTTGCCTGCAACTCCATCCATGCAAAGTTAAAGAAACTCATTAATTAGCCTGTGTTCTTTCAGACTATGTTCTACATCTGTACCAAATTTCATCGAAATCTGTCGATCCATTCTGGAAATACATTAACAAACATCCATCAAAATCTTTGTATTTATAATATAAGATTATAACAAAATTACACCTTTTATTTAAGCAGAGTGCAAAATTAGAGTAAACATTTTGTTTTCAGTGTGCGCCGTGGTTATGAAGTATACAAGCAAGTGTGCAAGGCTTGCCATTCACTACAGTACATTGCGTTCCGTAACCTGGTGAATGTGACACATACTGAGGCAGAAGCGAAGGCTGAGGCCGCTGAGGTTTGTATTATTACTTTGATTAAAAACAGATATTATAACTTTGATTAAAACTGCAATACATACTCATACCAAAAAAAGGCCCCAGTGGACCTTTTATGTGCCTTAGGTGCCCTTTTCTGTAACCCCACTTCGACCTACCCTACCGCCTCTGGTTAACATAGCTGTTCATGCATCTGTAGCCAATTTAATCTTTTATCTATATCTGTACATCTATGTATACTTATTATATAAGTGTCCAAATTTCGGGAAGATGATGTAATTACGTTGCTGATGACGAAAATCGCATTTAAATTGTTTTGTCTGTCTGTCTGTCCGCAATCTGCGTATGTTCCGGGTAATCTCCGACACGGCTGGGCCGATTTCTACCGGACTTTCACTGAAGGGTAGCTGAAATAGAAGGGCATATTATAGGCTACTTATTTTTTTGATTCCACGCTGTTAAAATGGCGTACCAGGTGGCCCATATTTCCGCTAACTTTTGCGGGCGATAGCTCGTTATAAATACAATCTAAATCGGTGCCATTTCAGAACAAATTAACAGACAATAAATCATTGAAAGCTGTACCATCTTTAATAAATACTAAAGTAATTATTTAATTTATAAAAATGTTCACAGACTTAAAAAATAATAAAAGGTCCATTCTAATTTTGCAGTGATAAAATATGTTATTTGTAACAGGAATTCCTTATCATCATTTATAGGACTGTGCCCATTGTTTTGATGCTTATCTTTTTAATGATTTATTTATTTTTTATTTAGGTAATGATCAAGGATGGTCCTGATGAGGAAGGCAATTTCTTTGAGAGGCCCGGCAAGCTCTCCGACTACTTCCCCTCGCCATACCCCAATGAAAATGCTGCTAGGGCTGCCAATAACGGTAAGCATATTACGAATATTTTTACCTGCATATGAAATAAATTTCAACTATAAATATTAAAGAAAGAAGGAAAATCTTTAAGTTGATAGATAAAAATTTAATCTCTTGGCATATTTTTATGAAGAAGGGGAAATTTTACCCGAGGTTAGTACTGATTAGAGTTATAATAAATATAATAAAGGAAATAAAAATAAAAGTTTACAACCGTAGATTTAAACTAAATATAGAAAATTACATTTAAAAAAAGTAAAAAAAAAATCACAAGGTTCTCTTCTAGTAGTCGCTCTTTGCTTATTTTCTGTAGATCTAATTTAAAATAATTACGGTATAATAAAATAATAAACAAGTGATAATTGCCCGATATCTAATTAAGTGTTGAAATATCGTAGGTGCGTACCCGCCGGACCTGTCGCTGATAGTGCTGGGCCGCAAGGGCGGCGAGGACTACATCTTCTCTCTGCTGACGGGCTACACGGACCCGCCCGCCGGCGTGCTGCTGCGCGAGGGCCAGAACTACAACCCCTACTTCCCCGGAGGGGCCATCGCTATGGCACAAGTACTTTTTGATGAAGTAAGTATACATTGTCTTATCACTAACTGTTACAGGCTTTAACCTCATGATATAAATATTTTATTCTTTACATTTGTAAAAGTTTTGTAAATTGCAAATGTCAAAATTCAAATATACAAATGAAGGCCTTTGCCATTGGCTAACAATTATCGTTACCATAGCAATCTTGCTTCTTTGTTGCTATTGGCTTGTAGTTTTTGTTTTTTTTTTTCGGAAAGACATTTTTTTCCAATTTGTTCACCCCGTAAATTAAAAAGCGTGAAATTCATGGCCTAAGGTGTGTTGTAAATGTAGGGCTTTTTATTAAAAGAAAACTATTTAAAATTTGCTGTAATTCTACATACCAAGTGTGTGTTTACGGTTTTCTGATTATGTTAAAAAAAAATATGCAAATATTTTAGGCTGCGGAGTACAGCGACGGCACGCCGGCGACCGCGTCGCAGCTGGCCAAGGACGTGTCGACGTTCCTCCGCTGGTGCTCGGAGCCGGAGCTGGACGACCGCCGGCTGATGACCATCAAAGCCATCGGCATCTTCTCCACCCTCGCCGCCATCGTCTACTACTACAAGCGGCACAAATGGAGCACCCTCAAGTCCAGGAAACTAGCTTACAAACCAGTATCTAAGAAATAAATACCGCTAAAACAAAGAGTAGTAACAAATTGTACTGTTTTAGACATTTTTTTTTCTATAGGCACAAGACGTGTATTTGTTTATAATTAAATTAATTTATTTCATAAATAACAATGTTTATTTCTTTCCTGGAAATATGCAATCATGTAGTTATTGACGTCTGTTACCATGTTGACCTAACAAGAACTGTTGTGGGATGTGATTTTTATTATAAATATTTAATGTTAGACAAATGCCATCATTTTAACACAGTCAAATTAACTTTAAATTTAGTTAATGTGCAAAGAACTGTGCTTGTGATGTTCTATGGGTTAAACTGAATCAGTGTACAGTTGAATAAATGAGTTATCCAAAATATAACGAATGGTTTTTTATTGGTTAAACATTCTGAACTGAGGAACAAAAAGTGCCCTAGAGATAAAAAACATACAAACATATAAAAGTGCCACAAAACAACCATCCACCAGATCAAAAAATTTCTAACTAGAAAAATAGAATTATCCAATTTCATAAAATTGTAACATTTAATAGGCCCGAAGTTCTGATCTTTTTTCGTGTCCACAAATAACATAAAATCTTTAAACCTTTGTCACCCTACTAATTAAGAATGCACGTTTAAAAGCAGTCTCCCACGTGTCAGGTGTTAATTCCGTGAAAAGTTTTAAAGTAAATTCGAGGTTAATGAGATTTTGCAGTTGAACTTATAGAAACGTTTTAATGATAAATAATTGAAAAAAAAATTAAAGTTAACGCATGAAAAGTTTTATTGCAAACAGAATAAATGTATTTAACAGTGGTAGTGCCCGCTTTAACATCTTAGCACGAATAGGTCGGCACGCCCGGTGTAATACCACGACCACACAGAAGACAGGCGTGAAATGGAAGCAATTCCGTGTTTCGTCTGATGAGCGTGGTGCCGGTGGCCTAATTTAAGTCCCCTTTCTCTCTACCACCCTTTTCTTATAAGGAGAGGATGGGAAGGGGAACTGGATTTGACGGTGGAGGAGATGCATAGGAAGGGGAAATATCCTCTTTATGTGCGTCTCCTCCTCCGTCGGATAAGGGTAGGTAACGCATCTGCAATTGCAGATGTCTATGGGCAGCGGTCGCTTCGCCATTTTGGCGGATTCAGGTGGCGGGTTGCTCGTTTGCCACCTTATGTAATAATAATAAATCCTACCGATTTCCGTTTACAAATGTACCAATTCAAAATTTTTTTGACACCACTGGCAACACTTTTTTGATAAGTCAAAACAAAAATAATATTATGGTGCCCAATTATCTAATAAGTTAATTTAAAAAATACATTTTTCCCCAATATGAATGCTATAATCGGGCTATGCCATTTTTGCGAAGCTCACGGCCCTCGTCCACTATTTTGTACTTTCACAACGGATGACGAGAACCATACAACGGAGTCTTCGAAGTCTTCCGTTCAGTGCAGCGGGTGTACTTCTTTGGGTCCTGAAACTGTATTAGTATCTAGAGAAGACGATGGGACAATATATTGCAGCAGGGAATCTGTGCCAAACTCTGAAGTGAACGCATTCTTACGACAAGCAGCTGTAAGAAGTATAACATGCGAAGTAAGTCCCTTACCAAATTATAAACTTATGAACCTTAAAACTATACAAAATATGCCTTGTAACACGTAATAATTGACAAGAACTTCAATTCACTACCAGATTAGATAAGTAGCTTTTCATTCCGTGGAAATGTAAAATGGTAAATTTTGAACTATGTTTTTCAGGTGAGCTGGAGTAAAGAAGGTGGAGTAGTATACTTCAGTGAAACACAAGGACATGTACTTAGTCTAATGTTCCAAGTTAAGGATACTAGAGCTCGAGGATTGAAAAGATGGTTCTCCATTGTTGTACTGATGAAGGATAAGATGTTACTCCTCAATCTTACTCCCATGCTATCAGAGCATATGCAGAAAATATCAAAAGAGCTACAACATTTAGCCGATGAGGTGTATGAGAAGGAACAAAGCATCTGTTCACAAAGAGCATTGAGGTTAAAGACGGGAAGAAATGATTTCGGACAGTCAAGGTCTTTGATACAATTAACTGGTAAAATTTTATTATGCTAGTCTCAGCAACCTTAGAACTAGGCTACTTTTTTTACCGGACCCTATCTCTGGAACGGATGGACAGATTTGGACGGGACTTTGACTGAAAGATAGCTGGTAAAAGGTAGATGCACGCGGGAATGTGATAGATGTTTTTTTTTTAAATCTGCGCTAACGAAGTTTGCGGGCGACAGCTTGTTATGCATAAATTTCAAATAACTTCACTTATATTCAAAATGTAATAGAGGTATATTTTTTATGTTACTCACTCTTTTCATATTTTTTAATACTTTCTAGGTGATGAAAATGTCTACAAAAGACTCCACTCACATTATACATGGATGTTAAAAACTGGTGCTCTCACATATTCTGAAACTCTATACACCAGTAAGGATTTACTTGATAAAATATGTCCAAAGACAATGAAAACAACAATATTCGAGCAAGATATTTGTTTGTCAAATTATGATGGTGATGTACCAATTAGATCTTTAGAAAATCTATTAAGCAAGTCAATATTTAGGATATTATTATATTGTATTTTAACAGGAATAGATGTAAGTAGCATATATTTCTTTATATGTTTGTTTTTTAATTTGTATTTTAAAGCTACATTAGCATTCTAGAATCTTTTAATTCTATATTTTTAAATTTTAATGCTGTAAAAAATTGATAGTTTATAACTGATAACATTTTATTATTACTTCATGTTGTAACTAATATGTATATATTAATTACTTTAATTTACTACTAACATGTTATATTTTCACAGGTTATAGTGAGTTCAAATATTACGGAAGCAGCAAATATTATGAAGGGATTATTATTGTTTTGTCCAGTTCCTAGCAATGCACAATGCAGAATATCTAGTGAAGATATTAATGTTGCCACATCTAAATGTTGTATTTTAGGGAAAAGTGAGAATTTCGAATGCAAATGGTCAGGGATACTGCCTGCAAAATGTTAGTATATATCTTGAATACCAATTTAGTGTTTACATACTTGATTGTTTAGAATTTATGTGTTGCCATAATTTAGTATGTATTGCCCTATTAAAATCTAACAGGGGATTTTTGATATTTAATTCAGGTCCCACTCTGATGTACAGAATAGAGGCAGCAATTGATAACCAAATGTTCAAAGACCCAACACTTCATCATCATATTAAATCATTACTACTGGAGTGGTTAGGGTATGTATTACACCACTAATTATATTAATTCCATTTTGTATGATTCTCTTGACAGTTTTTTTATATTTTTCAGGATTGCAAATACTTTGAAATCAGCGATAGCATCTTCGGGGCGTAAATCTGATGCGATAGTGAAATTAAAACAAATACTTGGAGTAATGCCGCATGATGAAGTGCTATTAAATTATTGGATGAATACATTTTGTAGTTAAGAATAATCTGTGATATTAAAATGTATTTATAGAATTTATACACAATTTATTAAAAAAAAAACTATAAACAAGAACTTTTATTTTCAGTCCATCCAAGTGGAAATATTTGTTTTATGTATAAAATAAATCTTAAGGTGTACAATTTTTTAAAAAACTAGTGACTCAGCCCTTGTATTAACTACTAAAAATATTGCAAAAATATCTATGTCTAGTACACTATTGGATTTTAGCGCAGCTAGGTGCCAGTTAGTGTTCACATTATGAGCGCTACTGTCTAAGTGTGAACCAACATCATGGTTGGGGGTTAGCCTAGCAGATTATAAATAAAAGACAAAAGTAGATAGTACTCCTTATATTAAAATGATTAAACGTTGGAGCGTCTGCTGGGGCGCGCGCGCTCGTGTCCCTTAGTGCGTACATAGGGCTTGGTGTGAGAGCGAGGCGCACCAGGCGCGGGCCCGAAGTGTCGCACCGCCTCACGCGCGTTCCTGCGCCCTTGGATCAGCACCGTCTTACGGCCGGTCGGCGCGCGGAGAGCCAGCTGATCGAAGGTAAGGATTTCTCCTGGAAAGACATGAAAAAGTTATAAAACATGAGGTAAATAGAACAAAAAGGAATGCATATTTTGCATTATTTGAATAGTAGGGAAATCATAATTCTCTAAATTCACACTTCATTAGTTATATCAAACTTAGAGCCTAACTGAATAGGTTTTTTTTAATAACACTAGCTGTTCGCGTGCGGATTCATCTGAGTGCAATTATAAAAATTTTATTTTATTGTTTACATTTGTCAAATTATCAATAGCAAATGTCATGACATGACATGACAAACCTTAGCAATCTCTCTTTCTTGATGTTGGCAGCAACTTATGGTCTCTTTCCCACATTAGGGTTTTTATCCAAAATATTTACCCCCTAAGTTTAATGGCGTGAAAATATATAGCCTAAAGCATGACGTAAGTGTAGGGCTTTTTATTAAAAAAGGGATTATTCAAAAATATGCTGTAATTGCGGAGATCTTAGGCAACAAAGAAGTGTGTTTACGCTTTATTATAATAGTATAGAAGTATAGATATAGATTTCCTGTACAAATACAGGAAATAAGAAAAAGTAAGAATCATCTATGTCTAAAATATACTATGAATACCTCAATCTAACCTGTATAAATGTTTTATTACAACTAGGTTTTATAACAATGTAATTTTACATGGGGCCTTTTCAATTCACTTTAGTGCTCTGGACTAGGTAACTCTAGGCTTTAACCTTTTGGACTAGTCTATAGTATATGTGAATATTATTAAATTAGTGAACATAAATATTTGGATTAAACAAACAGTATTGTTTACTTCATTATTTGTTTTACAAATATGTGATATATTTGCAATAAAAATACAGCAAGTCATTGTTGAAAACTAATAGATAAAATTAAGAATAACGTAATATTTGAGTAAAATGTTCGAGGAAAATATAAGTCCACAGTATAACATGCTTTCTAACCTTAAATATGTTTGTTATTAAAAGTTTACATTTTGTTATTACTGACCTCCAGCAGCCAAGATCCGAGCACGAGCCTTCTCAGTAACGTGGAGTGCAGCCACTGTCAGCTTGGGGACCGTGTACAGGCGCACATCATTGGTGATCGTACCAACGACAACCGCAATCAGACCCTCGCGCGTCGGCTTCTTCATGTGACGTGACAGACGAGACAATGAAATCGGTGGTCGGTTGATGCGGCTCATGAAGAGACGGCGCAAAATAATCTGGTTGAACTTAGCATTTGTACGTCTGGCTAAGAATCTGTACAACTGTAAACAAAGAAAGTTTGGTTATATTCTGACAAGTGACATACACAGTTGTTATTCATACATTATGCATTTTATTACATGTACATTATAATTACCTTAACCAAAAGCCTAAGGTATATGTCCTTAGACTTGACTTCGGTGCGCCTAACTTTCCTGTCGTGTTTATGGTTGATGTCCACTCCCTGAAATAAGGAATAAAACACATATTTACATCACTGCTCTATTCGAAAAACACTTTAAACTTGCACAACACTACGTTTTCACTTCGATTTTTGTAGATTTATTTTATATTTGCTTCAACAAAACTCACCATCTTGACAACCGGAAGAAAAAGAGAGTTCAATAGACAATAACACTATTTGACTTTTCTGATCGGTGTTACCAGCATAACGTTTTAAATGTTATCCATAAACTACTTTTCTTGTTGCCATTTGTTATTCTAAAAATTAACCAAAAAAGTAAAAATAATCATGGTGTAAATATAAAAATGGGATTGACTCTAGCAAACAGATTGTAAGAGTATCTGAAACCAACGACCATTACATGCGTAGGTGTATGAAAGTGGAAGAGGCCTGACAGCTGTATCAGGAGCACGCAAAATGGTAATCCGTAATCTCCGTCTGCTACAGACCTCTCTTGCTTGCAAGCGTGAGTTTTAGTAGTAATAGTTTACTTTAGGTTTCACTGCAAACTACTAATTTTCATAGGTGAAACCAAATCAGGCAGGTGAAACATCGCGACGAGTTCAAATATTTAAATACTTAATAAACAAATGAATACCTATGACTTGAAATATGTCATCGCGACAGAAAAGTTTCGACCGCCGTTTTTTCGGAAGTGATGGAATTTAATACGAAACATAGAAAATTATCTAAAACCAAAAATTCCGCTCGTACTCCATCCGCCAATAAGCCTCGTTTAACTAAAAAGAAGACGGTTACAAGAAAGCGTAAATGTGTTTGTTTGCCTGAAAATTATTCAATTGTTGAATTTCCTGCTATTTGGAATGAATTGAGACAGAACGATCAACTATGCGACGGCACAATTATATGCAGAGATATGAAATCCATTCGGATTCACAGAGCAATTCTATCAGCGGTCAGTCCTTACTTTAAAGCAATATTTGTAAATTCGCTGAAGAAGGGACAACCTGAAGAGACTGAGATATTTGTAGATGTTCCAAGTTATTACATGGGATTGATTCTAGACTATGCATACACAGGCACGTGTACAGTAACAGTAGAAAATGTTGAAAAGTTGTTGCCGTATGCTGATCAATTCGATGTTGTGGGCATTATTCAACTGTGCTGCCAACTATTAATGCAGGAACTGAGACCGCACAACTGTCTTGGAATATTTAAATTTGCTAGATGCTATTTCTGCAGCGAATTGGAGAAGAAAGGTAAATTGTATATAAGACAGAATTTCGCTAGAATTCTTAAAGAATGCAATGAATTCAAATCATTGTCGTATGAAGAATTAGAGGACATACTGAGAGACGACGAGCTCAATGTTCGAAATGAAGAAATAGTATTCCAAGCAGTTAAAACGTGGGTAGAACATGATTTAGAAAACAGACGGAAATATGTTCCTGCTTTGCTATCGTGTGTGCGATTTGGACACATAAGCTATAAATATTTTAAGTCCAAAATACTTCAGTGGCAACCGGTAGCTGATGACGAGGTGAGAGTGACTACAATTAAAAAAAATATTTTATTTAAATAGATGAAATTGCGTAACTTTAAACGTGATTTTTAACTTTAAGGCGTTTTCTAGAAATGTCAAGAAGCATTATACCCGGCGGTGGTATTCCTTACCTTGTTGGACTCCAGGCCTGGCACAGAGGCCGATTTAAATGACCCATTGGCAAGGCCACGGATACCTTACGAGATTCTATTTGCGGTCGGTGGATGGAGTGCTGGGAGTCCTACCAGTTTTGTTGAGACCTACGACACACGGTAAGGTCATTTTAGGTATTAATTGTTGGGCTTTAAGAGCATAGTAGATATTAATTCATTTTTGAGACACGTCACTTTGAGGACATCGTTGTTATTTCATTTTAGAGCTGACCGTTGGTTTCTCTCCATCCACATGGACCTGACACCGCGGGCGTACCATGGACTGTGCACTCTAAACAACTTGATCTATATGATCGGGGGCTTCGACGGCAGCGATCACTTCAACACGGTGCGGTGCTACGACCCCGTGTCCAACATGTGGCATGAACGCGCCTGCATGTATCAGGCACGTTGCTACGTCAGCGTCGTCGTTCACGGTAATTAGAATCCTAAATTCTGCTTAATCTAACCTTAGTAGTGTCCCTTTACCTTTATCTACGTTTCAGCTATTTCTGTAAAGTTATTGTTCCATTTTTTTGTTATAGGTTCCTCAAAATTATCTATTTATTTTAAGTTTCACCTCTTGAGGTCACTAGAAATCCTCCTATTTACAAGTAAAGACAAAAATGATGTGCAAAATACGTTAAGAATCATTCCCGGTTCTTTAAGAATATATCAGTTTTTCATAATTTCATTTATTTATCTAGCAGACGGTTTAATATATGCTTTGGGCGGATACAACGGGCGCACGCGCATGTCGTCGGTGGAGAGATACTACCCGGACAAGAACCAGTGGGAGATGACAACGCCCATGAACAAGCAGCGTTCCGACGCCAGCGCCGCCTCGCTGGGCGGTAAGGTATGATTCTACGCGATACTCGACGACGAATCACCATTTTACATTGTAGTGGTTTTCAACTTTATGGTAATCTTTCTAGTTAGAGAGATAGAGAAAGAGAGGTAGAGAGATGGATTTCAAAACCTTTTGGCGATGGATGGCGACAGCAAAACTCATGGTAATGGTACACTTTGTGACAGATCTATATAGTGGGTGGCTTCAACGGCCAGGAGGTGTTAAGCTCCGCGGAGATGTTCGACCCGGAGACGAGGCAGTGGTGTTTCATCAGGTCAATGCTGAGTCCACGATCCGGCGTCAGTCTGATCGCTTACCGTGACTCTCTCTACGCCCTCGGCGGATTCAATGGATACAGCCGACTTAATACTGGTTAATTCAATAACAAATCAGCTAAGTATAAGCTCATATATTAGTACCATAACTTTGTAAGTTCTTAATAAAATTAAAGGTGAGAGATTCTGTCCGCACCGCGGCGGTGACTGGCAGGAAATAACGGAAATGTTCAGCGCACGGAGCAACTTTGCGACGGTTCTGCTGGACGATATGATCTTCGTTATTGGCGGGTTCAACGGTGAGTCTTTCATTATTTTCTACCCTAAACGACAGATTTATTGATTCTTAATGGACGAGTTGTTACTTATGTCCACTTTTTTTAACACAGGATCGACGACAATTCCGCACGTGGAGTGCTACGATGGCGATACATTAGAGTGGTATGACGCAGCGCCAATGAACTTGAACCGTTCAGCGTTGAGCGCGTGCGTGCTGGCCGGGCTGCCCAACGCGCGCTCCTTCTCCTACCTGGCGAAGGCGGTGCCCGCCGCCGGCGCTGACCAGGCACATCACTAAAACCTCGACCTCTTTATTCCTCTGCAATACGATTAGACCTCAAAATTACAACTGGCTGTTTCTATAAAATAAAAAAAAATGTCAAAGTTTAAATTTAGTGTTCCATTTTTCAAAATTGTCTTTTGTTTTGTCACGTGATATTATCGTGGGTAAATTAAAAAAAAACGGTTTTTCGTGTTTTGTCATACGAGCGTTTGTTTCGTCTTGGTTAAAAAAAGAGGAAATAAAATGAAAACTATATTTTTTCAATGAGAGAACAAGGTTTTGAATTTAATACGTATTGATCTGTGATAGTATTAGGAACTGTTTTTTTTTCTTCTTTTATTATAACGTAATTACTGTGATATTGTTGTACATAGTTTTTGTGTAAAATATTAATTTATCCGTGCAAAATCATGTTCATTATAAATGTACAGTTAAAATGTTTTGTTTGTATATTTGTTAATTGTTTTATATAGATCAAAATCGTGGCATGTGACTATTTTATGTGGTTTTAGAATATTTTATATTGTGTGGTTTGTAAATTTTCAAGTTTTTTGCATTGTAATCAATTTGTGATACAAATTTATTTTCGTATTTTGTGTACAGCTCGCGATTGAACGTTGCGGTCGCGTTTTTGATGGTTTTAGGCTTATTGTTGTATCTGTGATATTTTATGTCTACGTATATATCCTAAAAAATGAAACGAATTATTTTTAATCAGTTAAAATTATGGTATATGTATGGAAACATTTAAAAATAAATCTATAGAAAGGCGTTCGTGTTTTATTCTCTTCACAAACACATTATTCATAATGTAGCTTCCTTGTAAGCTTGCTGCACCTTACTATATATAGAACAAGTGACAATGTCCCCCGAACCGCGTCGTCCGCACTGGTCCACACGCCACTGAATCGACTAGTGTGTGCAGATAGCGAGAGTGGCGCGCGATCGTGCGTATATTTACTACAGAAGGGGAATTTGGGGAGAAAACGCCCGCCCCGAGTGACCCCCTCCGCCCCATCCACCGCGGCCCCCCCGGCGCGCCCGACGCGATCGAACACAGCACAGCCGCTGCAAACTCGCTACAGGCCGCATTGGGCGCGGCGCTACACTTTGCATACAATATACGTCATGGAGCTGAAGGGGAAGGTCGCCTTGGTCACGGGAGCCGCTGCCGGCATCGGCTTCGCCTACTGCGAGGAACTTCTTAAGCAAGGCGCTAAGGTACGTACATCACACCGGTACACGTTACACTACGCTGCATCGTAGTACTACTGAACAATTTTCACATAGATTTAATGTGTGCTGAATGAAAACCTCCCTTAACCTAAACGGACGAATATCGATGTATGTTCGATTACAAAACGTAAAGAAAAAACTTAATTCGCATGCCGATGGTATTTTGTATTGATTTTCCCCGTCAACCGGGTGGTCGCCTCATTTTCTTGTAAATTTTTCCTGTAAACGCCTTTACTGATATAAGTACTTCTGATCTAAAGGTTTAAAATTTTTACTATGATGCATTTATTGAATTGAATCTCAACATGTGAACTATATTATTCCGATACAGTTTTTTTCACAATACGTAAATAATCAAACGCTCATAATTTAACGCAAAACAAATATAATTTTACCTCTCATTTTCTCAATGCTTTGTTTGGGTTCGTTCGTGTTAGTAAATTTAATTTGCGTAAGCACTTGTTTTTTCCCCGTGCAATCAACTAATTGATTTAACCCTAATAGCCGTAACTGCGTTACTTTAATATTTTATTGACTGCCTATACTTTATGGCCACATTGGTTTGGAGTCATTGAACTCTTAAACGATAAATCAATTTCACTGTAATATTGTAAAGTTGGAAAGGATTGGACAATTTTTATCCACAATTAGAAGCGATAGATGGCAGTGTTTTCGAATTCCATGTGGTTTTAAGATTCCAATTATTTACGAGGAAGAAACTCATCAGCTATGGTAGAAAAGCTGTTTCCATGAGGATAACGTTCTCCGATTTCGACAGTTGTTTATAAACAATATTAAATAATTATCAAAGGATGTTGACTGAATCATAGTAATATTTTTATCTAAAGCATGTATAATGTAAACTCATTAAAGTTTCTCATATGTTTATTAACAATATAAACTATGCATTGTTAAAAGTTGACGTTAATAATTTTAATAATTAAGTTATTATCGATTTAAAATAAAACAAAACAACATTGAAATCATAGAATCTTACTAATCTTACTTCTTACTAATCTTACTCATTCTTACTAATATTATAAATGCGAAAGCTTAGATGGATGGATGGATAGATGGATGTTTGTTAGAGTTTGTAGCCTAAACGGCTGAACCGATTTCGGTGAAATTTGGTACAGATGTAGAGGATAGTCTGGAAGAACACATAGACTACTCACTTTTGTTTTTTTTAATTCCACGCGGACGGAGTCGCGGGCGAAAGCTAGTAATATTATAATTCAGAAACTACTACATACATAATTGGATAGCTTTTTTTGTTCTCCGGCGCTCTCTGAATAGCTATAAAATATTAATACCTCCAATTAGCGCGCGATGTCGAGAAAAGTAATGGTCAGGAATAATTAACTCTCAAATTCAATAGATATTTGCTTGGAAAACGAAGTATCTTGCATAATTTATTGATTTTCGATCGGTATGACTTTTATAGCAGATTTCTGTATAAATATTATTTACTTTTAACATTTTCATAACGCGCTGTGTGTTTAGACCTTTTTATTAAATTGCACAGAAACATTGCTTTCGTATTATCTCGAATATAAATGGAAAAATTAATATTGTATAGCGTCGTCGTAGCTGTGCAGTTTGCGCACGGAGAGACGGCTGCGTTGTGTTCAAAGCAGATGTCTTTTTTAATTTAACTTCAGAAATTGCATTAGTTGCATAATTTTCGATTTATTGCTTAATTATGATCACGATGAATTAGTTAAAAACATAGTTTGCCATGCACTTATTCCTATTTCACACACGTAAGTAGTGCAAACGTAATGCAAAAAGTTAAAAGTATGGTCATTTCGCAGGTTTCCTTGTGCGATATCGATTCTGAAATAGGAGAGCAGGTATCCGATGAGCTTGGAGCCAAGTATGGCCGGAAGAACGTGCTGTTCTGTCAGTGTGACGTCACAGACTATCCACAATACGAGGGTAACTATGTTTATATTTTTAAAAAATTTTAACTTTGTTTTTTTTTACCTATCCGAGTAAAGCAAGAGCTGTGCGCTTTACATAAAAATGTGGGAGTCAATGACCTCGATCTGTCAAATATTGTTCATAAATCATCAGTTTATTTAAAGTGTATTTTTTATTGCATTTCCTAATACATTATTTTTTTTAAATTCCAGAGGCATTTGAGATGACAATAAAAGTGTTTAATCGACTGGATATAGTTATAAACAATGCAGGGGTTATGAACGATCGATTTTGGGAACTGGAAGTAGATGTCAATTTGGTAAGTTAATGAAAATTTAAAACTAACTTTGAATTTTAAATGTTGTAATATATAAAAGAAAATGTTTATCTAGAACGGAGTAATCCGTGGCACATTGTTGGCATATCGCTTCATGGGCAAAGACCGCGGTGGTCAAGGCGGGACCATCGTCAACACGGCGTCGACCGCGTTCGCAAGACCACAGGTCTCTACGCCCATCTACACGGCGACTAACTACGCTGTTGTTGGTCTTACACGCGCGTATGGGGTACGTAAATCAGCACTTACTGATCTGTGCAGTTAATTTATTAATATTTCTTTTATTTTTACGACCAATTTCTTCTATACTAATATTATATAAAGAGGAAAGATTTGTTAATTTTTTTTGGATTTTTGTATGTTTTCTATTAACTTAATTTCACGCGGACGAAGTCGCGAGCAACAGTTAGTACTTAATGAAGGGACAGAGACAAGACGACTGATACATGTTTTAAGAGTGTAAACCGATCTAGCTAATCTATCGTTAGAAAAAATCCACTTTCGCTGGATTCTGAACATCGTAGTATTTGTAAATATTTGTGCAATGATATACTATTACCACAGTACAAAACTTTATAATTAAACGTAATTAAATAACGCAGGAAACGTGTCAAGTGCGATAAGAATTTATCGTTCGCTGACGAAGAGTTCAATGTTTGAACTTTCACTTTGTATCTTGCACGAATCCGTCTGGTGATCTAGTAGTGATGAAATTGACGTGATTCTTTTGTTGAGTCATCCAACAGGGACTCCCAACTCATCGTTATTTCATTGCAATTATTAGATAGCCTCAGATATATGAGTCTTCTTATTGTCAAAGATATTCATCTAAAATTATTTGCGCAAATTATAGTCCCTGCCGATTTTTTTTTCGATTTGATAGCGTCCCAATTTGTGCATGCAAATTCTTATTTGAAACACTATAATAGTCGCATTGCCATTTCGAAGAATATCTTCACTTTTTTACGAAAACCCCAGACTGGGGTATATAAATCTGTTCTTATTTGCTCCAACCATGTTCGGAGTAGTTTGTAACCTAAATGTGGGTGCGCAGGATCAGTACCACGTGGGGCTGACTGGCGTGCGCAGCATGGCGCTGTGCCCCGGCCTCACCGACACCGGCCTAGTCAAGGAGATCCGCAAGCAACTCATGTCCTCAGAGTACGAGGCCGCCTGGCAACGAGATCATGTCAACTGCAAGACTCAGAGGTGATAACTCCTTTTATCTTGTAACTGTAAGATTTTGTTAAGGTTAGGGTGTGATTCACGATAATAGCGATGGGAATCGAACCTATGCTTGCATCAGCGAAAGTCCTTTTCCTTAGCCATTAGGCTATTGGTGCTTTAGCTTTCACTTATATTATAAATATTTTAAAGTAATTATTTAAACGATTACTAACGTTATTTAAATTGTATTTTCAGTCCAGAACATGTCGGTAGAGCTCTCATAGAATTATTAATGAAGGGCCAGAGTGGCTCAGTTTGGGTTGTCGAGAATGGTCAGCCGCCGAGAGAATGGCGCGGCTAAGTGAAGAACTGGCAACATTGAATATCACAGAACATGCTCCAATCTCAACGCAGAAATCATTGGGAAATTGAACCATACGCTTATAGGAATAAAGCTAAGCAATATATTTCTCATTCATAAACGCTTTTTAATTTATTTAAATCTAGATATATTAATTTTCGTCTATATTCATCACTTTTCATTATAATGTAAATCATACAGTACTATAAATATTGTTTTTTTAGCTACTCACTCCATTTGCATGACATAAAAAACTTTGTCGACTTATGGATTTTAAGTAAAAATACTTGCATATTTTTTGCACATGCCATTATTACAATCTGCACACCCGCCATTTATAAGGGGTAGGCAGAAATAATGTTTACGTCACTGTCATGGTTTCTGCATTCACATTACTCTACAAGTTACTTTTGATATCAATCATCACCAATCTTCATCAAGGCCTCATAATAACTTGCATCATTATATCACTATTTCAAATACAGTCATTTAGTTTTAAAATGTATTTAGTTTAAAAAACCTTACCTTGATAACAGTAAAGGTTAAAAAATTCTCATTAGGAGTAAAATTAAAGATAATTTTTCTAATTATTGTAGTATTGGAAACATTTGATTAAAATAATTAGTGTATCCCAAATGGCTCAAATATATTATGTATCAGGCTTACCAGTACTTATGAATAAAAAAATTTAATACTTACTAAAATAAAACAGGGATCGGCAACCTTTACACATGAATCACTGAACAGTTGATAATTTCAAGTGACCCATCTCAAGTATGCCTGGCTCACTGCTGCACTCAGAGTCATTTAATGGTTACTTAACCCTTAAATGCATGATTTTTTTCTTGAAACGAATAGTAAATTGAACATAGATTAAGGGAAAATAAAGAAAAAAAGTTTTTTTTTTTCAAAATAGCCTATTTTTTTATTTTTTTTTTGTTTTAAAAAATATTAGTAGATTTTTGTTAATTTATATATATTATACTATTGGGTAAGACTGATGTATAAATGCATCATCATGCATTTAAGGGTTAAATCATTCTTTTAGCTGCCGCAGAATTGCTGTTAACTTCAATACTGTGTATTTGATCAATTTTTACTTCTAAAAATGTTGTCGACCTCTGTTCTAAAACATTGCTAAGAATGTTTTTTGTAAATATTTCCATTCTTTAGATATAGAACGTGTGGGAGAGGGAAGGGATTGCATTTATATTTTATAAAGTGTTTTATAATATAACATAAGTATGAAAAACTTCATAGGAACTGTTACCACAGTATGATTATAAACTGATGTACGTCGGCTGGAATATTTTTTTTGGTATAATTTTTTATAGTTGAGTTCTATAATCAATATCTGCTAGAGATGGCTTTTAACTAAATAGTTGATTGTACCAAAAATTTTAACCCAAATATGCTGTTATATATCCTGACAATGTTAAGGTTTTTGTTCAAATGATTTGCTATGTAAAGTTAAAAATGTTTGACATTGTTTTTAAAACTGTCGAAAATTTAGTTATTTTAAGTACTGTCTTAATATGAAAAATGATTATAAAAAGGTTTGTATGTTAAGATTGTGTTTTTTACATTGCTTTCTTTATGTTAACTATTAATTAAATTAAATCTTTAAACGGTTGTATGTTATGTAAACATTAAATAGTACATTTTGTACCAGCTTTAGTTCTGATTTGCAATAAAATATAAGATTTGACTTCAAGTTTTTTTTTATTTTTTATAGCTTCAGTCTTTTTATGGAGGAGTGTCGTTTTTTTTCATTATTTCTAATTCAATATTTCTCTCAAATGTTCATTTTTATCCTAAAGTTGATAGCAGTCTCATCAGGTGAAACATTAGTTTTTTCAAATGTTTATTTCTTCCATAAAAAAAAATAAAAGAATATATAAAATGGAAGATTTGTCGTAAACATATATTTTTATATTCATACAATGACCAGGTACAGTTTACAGTTACAGATATTTTAATCAAAAACAAAACAAAAAAAAATGTATATATTAAAGAAAGAATATATTGAAACTGATCCTTTTTATATATTTCAAGTTTACAAAATCTTTTTCCATCTATACAGACAATTAAAAACAGTCCCATTTCCTTAATGAAGATTTTGAAAATACTAAAAATATAAAGTGTAGTAAAACACTTAATTTTTTGGAGCTAACATTACGATTGGCAGTAAGTTGCCTTAAATGTGAGAGTCACTTTACAACAAATGTCCGATAGTCCCCGGTCTGAGCCAACATTGGCTAATGCTCCAACGCCAGCAGTCCTACATTACATTTAATATCTAACAATAAAATGACAGTCAACAAATCACTCAAGTAATTTCTAAGTTAAAGCCAAAGACACCTTGAGTAGTTTTTATTAATCTACCTACAAAATTCGTTAGTTATCTGGCCAGCAGAGCAATGTAACCCGCTCAAAGGTATCTTGATAAGCCAAATTCACTAAGTTAACTATACATTAGTAGGACTGCTGCACGGTTCACTAAACAATGTTAAAACATTAAACAAACGCAGTGAATTTGGAAACTATGATATATTTAACAATCTAAATTCACATTTAGGCACAACTGGATAATGTGAAGCTAGTAAAATATACTTGATTGGGCATAACGTAAAACATTTATACTATACGGAGGCCGTACAAGGCCCCGTCAGAACTCGGCATTCAGAATCACAGAAACATTTGCCTAACATAGCTTCTATAAATATGTGTCAAAATTTAGTGATGTCATAAAACTGCCCAAAATAGTGAACACATTTGACTCACCTCGCGGCCGCACGCTTTGTTCTCTTGCGGGAATACATTCTTACACCTTCCATTTATTGGATACAACACTAACAAACCAGAGCAATGTCCGACATCTTTAATTCACATACCTAAATATTTCCCCGCAAACATTCCACACTATCATGAACGGATTAAATAACCACTACAATCACCAGACACTTTTCCATTACTTATTTGCTCAGCGAACAGTCCATGCGATAATAAATTAAAATCCAGTGTTACTCGCTCCGCCCTCTCCCGGCGCCATACTACTTCGCTGTTAACAAAACATACATGTCAAAATTTTATTCACAAGATTGTTTTAAATAATATAATACAATTATTTTAACATTGTTAAAGGTACTTAACATCTCCTTTTAAAGTACAATATAGGTTAATACTAATGATTACACATCAGATCAGCTCAAGGTTCACATATATGAAGATCAGTGTAATGATTCATAGATCAGTTCAAGTTGCATGAGGCACGAATCACTGGACAGTTTGCGGCTCATTCTATAGTTATAATACATCATATTGAGTTGAGCTGCTAATTTAATTGAGCCGCAGCTCAACAGTTCAGAGCTATGTGACCTGATTATTATTATTATTTCATTCTTTTTACACAAAATTACAATACATACTTAAACTAAGCCACAACAAGATTTGAGCAAGGTCGTCCTTATAACTATAAGCAATTTCTTACATGCAACTCAGACTGATCTTTATATCGACGGGTGAATGGCTATTTGTTTCAACTGCCATTTTAGGCGATATTGGCTTATATATATTCAGAATCAGCGAATTTTTTTGCGTCGTTTGAACCGGGTTTCATAAAGATCAGAGCACTTTTGTGGCGCTTGAAACAATCAAAATGAAGGTGTCGTTTTTTTTTCTAAAAATGAAACCTTTAAATGGCTCTCCTTAACATTTAACCTAACGGTGCTTAAATCAAATAGCCTTTCACCCATCGATATGGTTTTGAGGTGATTTCTACACATGTACTGTGAGGGTGTCATACCTGCAGCGGTGGCTGGCTGTGCGCTGTGCGGCGCGGCGGGCGCTGCGGGCGCTGCGGGCGCGGGGCCGGCGGGGCGGCGCGTGTTGGGGGCGCCTGCGCCGCGGCCGCGCGCGCCGCGCATCGCCCGCCAGCTGGGGAAGTACGACATACTACGTCACCAGTGGTCGCTGCTCTTTGCTTATATCAAATGTCACATGTTTAGAGCTCGACAAATAGGTTATAGGCTAGTTACATCTAACATCCTGTCTATTATCAAAATAAATGCATGTTTGAACATGCAATTTACGAAAAATCGAAAATAACGTAATAAAATCAAGTAGGAATTACACTTTTCAAATATATTTGAGGCCAAAGATCTTAGGCGCATAACGCTGTCCCTTCCCCTCGCAACCTACTTCACCCTATACATTTATATTGTGTTCTACGCAGCGATTCGCGTCAAGTTAATAACCGCTTTTCGCTTTAAACTAATACTGCGTAATTTCACAAAGTAACACAAAATCCAAAATTTTGACAGATCAGACTATTAAACTGTAAAATAAAAGGGGATTTAAAGGGGACATTTTCTATACACATGTATACTTACGGCTGGTGATGCTGGTTGTGCATGTTGTGCATATTGTGCATGTTGTGCATGTTGTGCATATTGTGCATGTTGTGCCGCCAGTTGGGCCGGCCGCGCCAGGCGCCGCGACGTGCCGACGCCACGCCGAACGTCTCCGAGTTCAGCTTGCGCTCCGTCCGCCAGTCCGTCCTCTGGCTGCGCCCCTTCGACCTACACATAACATTACTTACAAAACAACTAAGAAAACTGAAAATAATATGTAACATAAGATTACTTCACAAAGGTGAAGGATTTCCTATAACATGGTCGGGTTTCGAATCCCGCCATTCGAATGTTCCTTCCTATCCTACTTGAAGCTTAGTTGGAATGGTTATTAGAAATATTACTAAATTACTAATAATTTTGTGGTGTACGAAGTTATAGCCATACATATTACATTATAGCCATACACTACAAATTTAAACAAAAAACATAACGAAACTTTTATAATTATTTATAATTTATCATTTTTACTGGGATACCTAAGTCATTAGTAATGACAAAATTTTTAACTTTTAAACCAACAGGAATGACAATAATTTCACTAATCTTATAACAAATTCTGTACTGATAAGAACATGAAATCTTTCTTGTATTCATCTTGTTAAACTATTTACCTCTCAACCGCCTCGCAGGAGATGTTATCAAAGAAGCTCTTGTTCTTGTCATAGCCAGTGAAGCCCGAAGAGTCCTCGTCCACCTCGGGCTCGCCTGCACCCGTCTCGTTGCCGGAGTCATCCTTCTTATCCACTTCGCCTTGAACGTCGACCTGCAATCGTATTAGAATATTTATTTACTACCTTCTTTTTTATTAATATCATATTGTTTGCGATATTACAGTAACAGAAATATTACATGGCACTTTACAATGAACTTGAAACTTCATTCTTTCTGACCAATAACCAATAGGATTTAAAAGTGGCTACTTATTGTATATTATTACTATTATTGATAGAGGTGGAAATATCAAAAGTTTTAGGACAAAATGTTAAACTATTCAAAGAACTAACCTCAACTTTAGTCTCTCCTTCAGATATCTTTGCCTTGGCAAGTTTACTACGCAGTTCCTCAAACTCAGTGTTTGCCTGCTCAAAGTCATAGTCATTGTCGAACTTTAGTGTGTTTTTGTTGCGAGGTACGAAGCCGCGCCCGCGCCCGCGCGCCCTCCCCCGCCACCCGCCGCGCCCGTAGTTCTGACCAGCATACGCACCCCCTGAAAAATCTTCTCAAGATTAACACAAAATCTTTTTTTAATTAGACCAAATGACACGCACTACCCAAATTAAAACGATGAAAACTGGGCAATCAAAAGTGGAGTTATAGAGTACCAAAAATAAATATAGAATTAGATGAATTGAGAACATCTAGTTAAAAAAAATCATAAATTAACTTATGAACATAGATAAATAATGTACTATTTTTACGATAAAAAATTACAAAACATTAAAAAAATGTACACATATTGAATTTTTCAAACATCTTAGTTCGAATGCACGCATAAATCACTGGGAGGAACAAAATTCTCAGCTGCCAAAGTTTGAAAAGCTCAATACCTGGTTGACGATGGTTTTACTGCTGCAGCTAAGTAGTTTGAAACGCTCAATACCTGGTTGACGATGGTTATACTGCTGCAGCTGCTGCGCGGGGGCGGCGGGCTGCAGCTGCTGCGCGGGGGCGGCGGGCTGCAGCTGCTGCGCGGGGGCGGCGGGCTGCAGCTGCTGCGCGGGGGCGGCGGGCTGCAGCTGCTGCGCGGGGGCGGCGGGCTGCAGCTGCGGCTGCGGCTGCGCGGCGGGCGCGCCCGAGGAGCCGCCGCTGGGCAGGCGCTGGCGGGTGCGCGAGTTGGGCCGCGCGCGCTGCTGGCCCGCCTTCTGCGCCGCGCCGCGCCCCCTGTCGCGCTGACCGGAACCACTCGCTACCGAACCCACCTGCATCACAATACACACCTATACATCCTTCCATCCACTTCAAGAGATTCGTCGGTTAAACAGAAAAAATGGCATTATTCAACATTTTTTACAAGACAAGCATTTTTAAATGTATTTAAATCATTTTTACATTCCATCATTTTCATCATCCATAAAATAACCATTCTTAACAGTAGGCTCTTTTAGTAATAATTTTCCGAAAATTTTGAAAAATGACATTTTTCTATTTAATCAACAAATTATACTTTTTTTTTTTATTCAAAACAATGAATATACCTTACTATTTTTTTCTTATAATTTAAAATATTACCTGAGTGCCCTGGTCAGCTGTAGGACTCTTCCTGTGGCCCGCAGGAGTACCAGAGCGCGAGTTATTTTGTTGACATCCACCTCCAATGAGATCCAGCATTGAGCCTAATAACAGTTAAAGCAATTTAATATTATAACCTCACTAAATAACACTTTAGATGATAGCGTGATAGCAGCTAAAATTCAATATTCAGAAAGTGCAAAACTAACTATATGAAACATTTTACATATGAAGGTGGATAACAAGCGCAATAATGCAGGAAACAATAATAATAATTATAGAAAAAGCAAAGCAATGTAGTAGCATATAAAAGTAAAAAAATAAAATATGAGATTATTTATCTTCCTTATCACTTTAAATCTCTCTTTTTCGCCTTTTTTGACTAGATGTAGGTATTAAACACATAAATTCTTAAAACCTAATATTTATATTAATAACTTAAAAATAAATAAAAATTATTTATTTATTGTACAAGCAACAGACCAAGGAAAGAAGATGCAGATTGCGATTTTCTGTTGTTAATTTTGTATTATAGTTATTTTTTTAATAATAACTCACTTGTTAGGTCATTTGATGGGTAAATAATTATTTTTTTGTTAATAATAACTCACTTGTTAGGTCATTTGATGGGTAAATAATTATTTTTTTGTTAATCATTATATCAATTAATATTAAACTGATACACAGGATTTTCTTTTGACTTTGTAGTTACAACATTTATGAAAAATAACAATTAGTTTGTTAGGTACTGTAGGGTTAAAGGTCTGCAAGTAAGGTTAGATACTAAAGGAATACATAATATATTGTTAGCTAGGTAAAATATATAAAGATTCTATCATTTATAAAAATCTAAAGATGAGGGTGGGTGAAAAAAATGCATGCAGATTAATGTTAATGCAGTCACAAATCAAATGCTTTGTACATACTTTCTAATAAAACTAAATTTCTGAACCAAATATTTTCAATACTCATGGATTACAAAGCATTTGTTTGTTAAGACAAAAATCGCAAAGTAGCATATGTATGTAAGCCAAAGCTGACATTTTCCAAATTAAATAAACCTTGGTCTTTCACTTGGTTGGCATGGTGAATGACTCCGGATCCTATCGGAGCAGTGGCTGGCTGAGATTGTGGCGCCAGGTCCACCGATGCTTGTGGTGACAACTCACTCGTCTTGTTTAGCTGAGCGTGAACATTGGTGGGGAATCCTGACATCGGATGGTACTGGGCATACTGTTGCCCCGTCTGACCAACCACAGGATGGTTGAACTGCCCTCCATACTGTCCCTGAGTGGTCCCAGGAGTAAGAGACGGGGGTACAGACATCTGCATGATTGCAGGGTCGTTGGCGATGGTGGGGACATTGTTCAGCACACGGATATCCTTGATGTCAGACCCACGAAATAAGATGTAGTCATACACCTGAGTTTGTGGTGCCACCGGGAATTGTGTCTCGCGGTCCTCAGTCCCATATGACCTCACTGTGAAAAATTAAAGAATTTAGAAATTCCATTATACATGAAACATATTAGAATAATTAAAAAATTAACAATTAGTTTGTTAGGTACTGTAGGGTTAAAGGTCTGCAAGTAAGAAGGTTCGATACAAAAGGAATACATAATATATTGTTAGCTAGGTAAAATATATAAATGATAGAACATTTATAAAAATCTAAAGATGAGGGTGGGTGAAAAAAATGCATGCAGATTAATGTTAATGCAGTCACAAATCAAATGCTTTGTACATACTTTCTAATAAAACTAAATTTCTGAACCAAATATTTTCAATACTCATGGATTACAAAGCATTTGTTTGTTAAGACAAAAATCGCAAAGTAGCATATGTATGTAAGCCAAAGCTGACATTTTCCAAATTAAATAAACCTTGGTCTTTCACTTGGTTGGCATGGTGAATGACTCCGGATCCTATCGGAGCAGTGGCTGGCTGAGATTGTGGCGCCAGGTCCACCGATGCTTGTGGTGACAACTCACTCGTCTTGTTTAGCTGAGCGTGAACATTGGTGGGGAATCCTGACATCGGATGGTACTGGGCATACTGTTGCCCCGTCTGACCAACCACAGGATGGTTGAACTGCCCTCCATACTGTCCCTGAGTGGTCCCAGGAGTAAGAGACGGGGGTACAGACATCTGCATGATTGCAGGGTCGTTGGCGATGGTGGGGACATTGTTCAGCACACGGATATCCTTGATGTCAGACCCACGAAATAAGATGTAGTCATACACCTGAGTTTGTGGTGCCACCGGGAATTGTGTCTCGCGGTCCTCAGTCCCATATGACCTCACTGTGAAAAATTAAAGAATTTAGAAATTCCATTATACATGAAACATATTAGAATAATTAAAAAATTAACAAAATGTAACTGGTTGTAGAACAACATTCATGTATATTCTAACAATAAGTAAATTATCAGTCTTATTCTAAATTTCATGTAAACATCCACCTACCTACTACATAAAACCATTACAATTATTTTTTTAAGTTCAATATACTTTAAGTATAAAAAACAGAAACAAAGCTATTTTTATTTGCACATTTTGCTAACTAAATAATTGCATCTTAGTGACAAACACATATTAACTTATGAATAAACAGAAAACTTCTAGAAATGTCGTATTGAAATTGTTACATCTTCGAAAAACCAAACAGAAGCTGTTTACAGGGATTCAGTATCAACGTCATCAAAGTGTAACATCGGTCAGAAAGGCGGGTCATGTAATTACTGTGAGGGTAGATGGAATTAAACGTGATTATCAAACTAGATCTTTTATTTGTAAACAACATTCAAAACTAAATGTAAGGAAAAGGATTTCGTTTCATAAATGCCAGCCAAAAGTATCCTTAAAAGTCAACAAACAACTATAGGAGGGAAACGAATAGATCAATTTTAAGACCGGCTATTATTACCTGAATTCTAATATTCATAATAATTCCACTAAGAATAATAGAGAACACTAAAATAGACACTTTTTGTACGTGTTTAACTAATTTAGGCAGATATCCTGAGTATCCATTTGTCAACTTACCGCTAGCTAAGGCGATGGTACATTCTTGAGGATCGACGGTAAAAAGACGGCCTTCGTAGCGAATGTCAGCTTTCGATATTAGGCTTATTTTGGAGCCCAATTCAGGCATTCCAGCACTCATTTTGTCACTTTTAAAATTACTTGCAGATGACAAAGATTTTTACTGATTTGTCGACCGCGAACTTTCAGTGAGCAAATAAAATGACTGACGGGAAGTTGGCAACAAGCGCACCGTTTACAAACCGAAAACCAATTACAAACAGCTGGGAATATAGATTAAAAATGCAGAAGAATGGGTAGTTTTGGTTAAGTTTAACTTAAATATAAAATTCTTAAATAGACTTCTTTACAACTTTAAATACAAAACATCCAATAAAAATCATATTAGACATTTTATTTATTAAGATTAAGAGTTAAAATAAAAAAAGAGCTTTTACGAGCACATTGTAGCATTTGCTCGAGTAATTAGTAAAACCAAGTACAATTAGTGATTATTATTATATAATGGTTCTTGATTATTTACACGAGTGGGTAAAGACTTAAAAGTTTCGACTAAATAAACTAAACAGTGTTTATGTTAACTACGAAAAGCCTAGAATCCCTTAAATTAAAATAGGCCAAATTAATCAAAATTCTCGACTTCGGCATTTCCGATATCTAACTAATGTAATTGTAATCTAATAATTATAAAAGATCGAATCGATTGGTCATGATTTTATAAACGAGTTGAAATGGCTAATATTTTTTATTCGAATTCATGGACTCTTTTTGTGAAACGAAACGTCCGTCCGTTACAGATACAATTTTGAATTTTATAAACAGTTTTGTTGATAAAGATTGATAACTGTTAAAAAGATTTGATTTTACAAAGATTTATTAACATAAACTTTATTAAATTAGTGTTTTAATGCATTATCAACGAGTTGTGTATAACAAAAAGTGATTTAAATGTTATGATGATGGACACTTCGATAATTAACACCCCGGTTGCAAGGTTGAGTGTTGGCGGGATCAACAGTCCTTTACGTAGGAGAAGTCTTATAGCACAAAAAAATCGGATAAACAGGGACGAGGTAACTTATTTCCGCAATATTTTTGTGAAAAGTTATGTCTAAAGTTACTGTAATCCTTTTGAACATTCATTACGCTCTTATTAATAATATGCTATAGAACTTTTCACTATTGCCCTGTTTGTTGACACACAAAAATTGTAACTCCTTATCCAGACTTTTGCTTAAACTTTATTTAAAAAAAAATATACTACCAATACCATAACTTACACAAGTAGTTACTATATTCACTTAAAATCAAGCAAAACTCTGGGTATTATTTCTAGATATTAATGTTTTAGGAACGTAATGATGACGATGCTGAGCGTTCGTCATTGGTGGCGTCGGAGCGTGCCCTGGTCACGTCCACACCACTGGCTTCCCCAGGACGCAGTAAAGACACAATGTCATCATCACCGCAGAAAGAACATTTCCAAGGCTGTCTCAAATTGTATGCAGAAAATGTAAATACTGTTCTATTTTTAATGTAAAATATTTGTAGTTTTTTTTTTATTACATAAGGTGGCAAACAAACAAGCGGCCACCTGAATCCATCGAAATGGAAAGCGACCGCTGCCCATACACATTCGCAATTGCAGATGCGTTGCCTACCCTTAATTGACGGAGGAGACGCACATAAAGAGGACATTTCCCCTTCCTATGCGTCTCCTCCACCGTCAAAACCACTTTTCCTTCCCATCCTTTCCTATTAAGAAAAAGGTGGAAAGGGATAAGGACTAAAATTAGGCCTCCGACACCACACTTATCAGACGAAACGCGGAATTGCTTCCACTTCACGCCTGTTTTCTGTGTGGTTGTGGTATTGCACCGGGCGAACCGACCCATTCATGCGAAGATGTTAAAGCGGGCTCTACTACTGTTAAGATACCACCAATAAGAAATATTAATTGTTATCATTTTCAATCTCAAAGCATGTGGTATGATATGGTTCATGCCAAAGATTTGACCCCTACAGTTTACATATTCATAATACAAACAGCTTTTATTTGATTCACATATTGATTACTAGTTGTTACTTGTGGCTTTGTCCATCTAAAAATTAAAAATATAGCCAGTGCCAGCGATAACATAGCTTTTTAATGGTGAAAAATTTTTCGAAACCAGTCCAGTAGTTTTTGAATTAATTCAATACATACAAAAATATAGAGTATCACACTTATACTACTTATTGTAATCAACTGATAATTAGTTAATTATTGGGAACACATAGCACTGTGTTTTTAAATGCAAAGGTAAAACAATCAAAAATAACCATTAAGCTTTTACCTTAAAATATAATATAAGCTTTATCAGTTCTTTAATCTAGTAAAATATACTTTCAGATGTCTGTTTAATCCATTGCCATTAATTTTCAGAAAATCAACAAAGATAATGCATGGAATCTGCAGCTGATAGACTTTATGACGTCAATGTTGCGGCGTCACGACGCGCGTATGGACAACCTGCAGACTGCCTCTACTGTGGTGGACGCATCCGCACGCATCTACTCCTACAGGGTGGACGCTGTACATTATGATGTGCTTAAAATGGCCGGAGGGCTTAGCAAAGCTGCTCAGGTGAGGTTTTTCAGACTTAGGAACTTTCTAGACTGTAATTAACTATTAACAATAGCAATCACAACTGATTTAGTTATTTCTCTTGACTAGAACATAACATTAAAGGAAAAATAATAAAGATATGAAATGTTAAAAAACTTGTTTAGGTAATTTTATATATATTTCTATTATTCTATTATATCTATTCTATTAAAAAGATAATTTTAATTTTAATTATTTTATAATCCAATTCTTAATTAACTTCTATACTCAGAGTCATTCCAGCATTCCCTTAGTATTGATTTTCCGTACTAAATTACACTAAGTATCGGCCTTTCTCTATTTTAAATGATGGCCTGGCCAAGAACATAAATGTCCTTGGCTGGGGGTGCTTCAGTTTTCTCTATTACATTATTGTAATGTGCACAAAGTTATTAGTTTTATATTTTCCCGCAACATGGCGCCGTTTTCATATTCCTTAATCTTCAATTCGTTTTTTAGGCGAAGCGAGGTAAGAAAGACGACAATGAGGAGGTTGGTGAGGAGCCGGCAGACAGCGCCACCGTCAAAAAGAAGAAGAAGAGAACAAAGGGTGCCATCGCAGCCAACCCTGAAGTCTTTAATGGAGATTTTGATGCTAATGATTTTGTAGGTCAGTAATATGCAATTTTATATATTGCAGCTTTTACCCACGACATTTCCGTGCGAAATTAAAAAAAAATGTAGTAATAAATATTGCCACAGATAATACAATAATAAATTATTTTTTTTAATTGGTCCAATTGTTTTTAATTTACTGTCGCATTCAAGAATATATCTTTCCTACATTAGAAGTGTATGTAAAAGGGCAAAAGATGTTGCCTTATTAACTGCTACACTCAGAGTTGTTAAATATCCCTCAGTGAAGAATTAATAAGAGAAAGCCAGCATTTACTCAGTAACATACTTTGAAAACTTGATTTTAAGAACATTTCAATATATTGCAAAATTCTTTGTACTAGATTAAAGGATATTATTACTGTTATCTAATACAGATTTTAAAAAGATACTTTATAAAAAACTAGCTTTCGCCCGCGACTCCGTTCGCGCGGAATTAAAAAAATAATGCAAGTAGCCTATGTGTTCATCGAAATCCGTTCGGCCGTTTTGGCTACAAACTCTAACAAACATCTATCCATCCATCTATCTAAAAAAATGTAAACTACCCACGGAGAATGTGCAGGGTTCTCACAAACCAAACGATTTAAGAACCTAAAGTAAAAGATAAGAATGTATTTAATATGTATGGAATAAATAAATAAAAAAAAAATCCATCTAAATTTTCGCATTTATAATATTAGTTTGATGTACAGTTTTGTTGTTACATGTGATTGGTAAATATTTTCAGATCCGTTCTTCGAGAGGCTGGCGGCGACCGCGGGCGATGTCACCTCCTCCAACAGAGCCTTCAATGCCACCTTGCCCATACATGATGACACCTTAGCACTTATATTGAGGTAAGAAGATTTTTTTAAAATTAAATGTTAGTATATTTTTGTTCATTTACTAATATTTCCTCTAATCACTCCAACTAAGCTCTAGGCTTGTCCTAGGATATGGTTCACGACAATAGTCGAATGGCGGGATTCGAACCCTTGACCGTAAGATCAGTAGTCCGTACCCCAAACCATTAGGCTATTGGCGCTTATTAATTTGGTAGTAGCTAATTTGGTAGCATGTTCTGTGATCTTATATTTTATCGCCTTCTGTGAAATAAAATTCGTTAATCGAATTTTATTAAGCACATCTTATTTGTTATTTATGTTTTGCTTGGTTATTAATAATATTAATGTTGCTGTATTATAAACTAACCTAAAGGTGTGTTAAAACAGACCGGATCATAAAGAAGAGTAGATTTTTTTCTTGTAAATTGATTTCAGCTTTATGCGATTGGAATAACCGTTATTTATTTTTTTATAGCTTGCTTTTGACGAGAAAAGACTGGTAAAAATATTAAACTGGATTCCTTGAGTTAAATTATCAATTTAATTTAATTCGACATAGTATGTTTTTTCATAAGCTTAAAATAGAAAAACATGAAGAAATTTACTGGTCCAGGTCCACCAGCGGCTGTAGTGTCTCAGATGATGATCTTTCATTTCCAGAACGGATACTCCGTACCTGGAGGCAATCAGCAATGAATCAGAATACATGGAGCTGAGCGAGCAGATGACGCTGGCGAGCAGGCTGCTGCCCGCCTTCACCAGCGCGGACCGCATCTGCGAGCCCTTCGCCGCCTTCTCCATCACCAGCTGGGACCCTGACACGGAGTACACGTCAGTATCATCACCAGCTCACTATCTATCTCCGCTAAAGGGCTTGGAGCCTACTATAAGTTAACTGCTCGCAATGTTGCAGCTAACCATTTAAATACATTGTTATGTGTAAAAGAATATAAAGAAAAAAAATCTAAAGAAATGCTCAAAATTGAAATAACTCAAAAACTGCTGGACCGATTTGAAAAATTCTTTCACCATTATAAAGCTATGTAAGATAGGCTATAATTTTTATTCTAGGCGGACGGAGTCGCGGGCGAAAGCTAGTCTTAAATAATATTGATATCCTTACAGATATGTTTATTGTGTGTTTGTTTGTGTGTGACAGCGAGAACCGCGTCAGCAAGTGGGTGGAGGAGCGGCTGAACCTGTCGCAGCAGGCGCTCGCCTTCGACGTCAACGCGGACGTCGAGCCCATTCCGCACGACGACCTGCACAACGATCTCTTCGGTAACTTTTACTACTAATATGATAAACTAGCTGTTACCCGCGACTTCGGCCACGCAATATTAATGTAAAAAAGTAGTCTATAATATGCTCGTCTATATCAGCTACCTTTCAGTGAAAGTCCGGTCGAAATCGGCCCAGCCGTTTCGGAGATTACCCGGAACAAACGCGGCTTGTGGACAGACAGACAGACAGACAAAAAAAAATTAAACGCGATTTTCGTTATCAGCAACGCAAAAACATCATCTTCACGTAATCTGAAATTTTTCTTTTGATATTTTTTATTTTGTCCTACCATTACTTTAAATTCGACTTTAGTTACTGCCTTGCGAGTAAGGTAGGTAAGGCTTGGTAGGCCGCAGCTCAATTGAGGCGACCGTCATCGCGATGACCATTAGGGCAGGTACAGAGTGCGGGTAAAAGCCAGTATGTTGCAGAGGACGAGCCGCTGGGCGGCATCGAGAGCGAGGAGGAGGCGGACGTGGCGGTGGCGGCGGCGGCGGCGGCGGCGTGCGCGGCGCGCGGCGCGGCGGGCGGGGCGGCGCGCGTGGCCGACATGCGCCCGCAGGCCGCCGCCGACGCGCGCCTCGAGTACTCCTACTGCGGCGCCATCGTCGCCGCCTGGGCCGGGCCCGCGCACTGGCGCCTGCGCAACAACAGAGGTAACACCCCCCACACACACATACACATACAAAACTACAAAGTCATGGACGAATATTCCAACGACATTTAAATATCGTCGTCATCAGCATTTATCTGCCTACTGTTGTACATAGGTCTTCCCCAATACTTTCCTAGCTATTTATTATCTAATAAATAGGTCGCTGTTAAATGCTTAAACTCCAAATTATAACTTGAAGGGCTTAGAATTCATTTAGTATTCGACCGGTATACTAGTTAATTGGTTCCCTAAGTAGTCCTTAGGTAGATTTCCTAATCAAAACACTAATTAAATCCTTATTTTTTTTAAATTAAGCAAAAATAAAGAAAATAGTGCAAATCTTGAACTAATGACCATAGTTGGCAGATGTCATGTATAAAAAAAATCAAATGACATGACCAATATAATGTATATTCCAGCATCTAAGTTATCTGAGCGCACACAATCGACGGCGACGGGGCGGCTGACGGTGGAGAAGAAGTGCGCGCGCAGCAAGCGCCAGCTGGAGTTTCTGGGCGCGGGGCTCGCTACCGACTGCCGCGCGCCGCCGCCGCCGGACTACGAGCCCGCGCAGCCCGCCAAGATCACCATCGCCAGGAAGACCCTCGCCACCGGACACACCTGGAACGAGGCTAACTTTAAAACACCCATCGACAGGTACAGTCGCGGACATACGCAGTACCACTTACAGAATATTGCCTCTCTCTTGTAATGAAAACTTCATCTCTAATAACCAATTAGGTAGCGCAAATGACGGAATAATAAGGAAATGTAAATACAGTAGCTGTAGGAAAGGAAGGAAAAATTCTTTAGTGAGCTAATAGACACGTAAATAGGGAAAATATTCTCTTCTATTGATTAAAGATGGACAACGGATGACAATGTATATGTCTAAGGGTAGCGGTTACATCGACATTTTGGTGAATTCCGGTGATCGCTTATTAATTTTACGCTTTTTAGTTTATTAAAGAGATAATGTTTTATAGGGGTTTAGATGAGTCCCACTTCTGCAAGTTGTTCGTGCGTCAGAACGTGCGGCTGCAGCGACGGCGGGCGCTGTGCCCAGTGGGGGCGGGGGCGGGGGCGGCGGCTGGGGGCGCGGGCGCGGCGGAGCGCGAGCCGCTGGCGGTGGACGAGGTGCGCGACTACGACTACAACAACGAGAACGACGCCTCCTACTGCCCCAACAGTGTGCCCGTGAGTATACACACCCACATAAATTTTACAATATGTCTGTGTTTAAACATTACCCACGTAACCCAAAGATAAATATTATATTTATGTTACACTAGCTTTCGCCTGCGAATCCGTTTGCGTGGAATTAAAAAGAAATAAATGGAGTAGCCTATGCGTTCTTCCAGACTATCTATACCAAATTCCATCGAAATCTGTTCAGCCGTTTAAGCTACAAACTCTAACAAACATCCATCCATCCATATAAACTTTCCCATTTACAATATTAGTATGATTATTCAATTATCTGAAGGGGCAGAGCAGTTTGTAGTCGCTTAGTGGAATAAGGGCTTACAATTGTGTATACAGGAGGGCGAGGAGTGGGGCCACGAGGAGGGCGCGGCGGCGGGCGACCCGCACGACCAACTCAAGGACCAGCCGCCGGAGGAGATCGGAGACATGCTGGAGCCTCCCACCAAGGTAACTATAATGTTACTTATATTAACAAACTACATTTCAACGGTTTGTCTGCATTGAGATATGTAAAATAGTAATAAAGCAGAACATCGCGGATGGCCCTGACTGTACAGTCGCTGAAATTCACGGTATTCCCTTTATAAAAAAATTGTCTTGTTACTTGTGGCGAGATAAACTTTACCTATTCTTACAAATAAACAATTAGATGACATGTTAAAATCTTTAATAGCTGCGTTCGTTCAACAAAGCGTTCAAACGACTAACTTTTTAGATGGGACACCGACAGATTCCGCGATTGTACATTTATATAAAAAAATGTCTGATTTCAGGTGGCGAAAATCTTCATACCTTACGCGATGAGAGCGAAAAAGGTGGATATGAAGCAATTAAAACACTGTACATGGAGGATGCTGACCAGTAAGAGTAAAGAAGGTGAAAAGGAGGAGGTGACGGCGACGACATTCCTCTCGGTGTACTCCCGGCTGCCGGGCAAGCTGTCCGCCAACATGCGGGAATCGCTCAGTGTGCCGCTCGCCTTACTCTCTGTGCTACATCTCGCTAATGAAAAAGGACTTATACTAGAAAAACATGATGATTTAAAAGATATCGGCATTATAGGACTTATTAAATAATTCATGTAATTTTTGTTGTTGGATAATCTTAGATTGTATCATTTTTTATGAATTTATGTAGATGTAAGTTTTCCTATGAATAAAATAAGAAAATATTCAAATACTTGATGTTTTTTTGCAATGTCCTGTTGAATATTGTCGATCAAGAACTTTGTTTGTGTAAATTTTTGCATTTTTTAGTTATTGTCCAATTTAAAAATGATTCAACATGCTATATGAAATTATTCAATTTAGTTGTTGATATTTCAAATATCTTCAAACTGTATTACTACGAGCAAGTTTTTGTTTTTTTAATGGCGATTGTTATTTTTTTATCTTAACAGTACCGATAGATTTACTGCGGAAAATGCGATCGACTTATTATAATAAATATTTCATGTTTTCCATTTTTATTTAGACGTGTTGTAAATATGTCAACAATAAATTTAAGATTGTACAGATGTTTTAGTGGATTTTATACATATTTTCTTTTGAAAAATAAATAATTTAATTGTGTATGTTTTTTTCACCATTCAAAATGTTTTGGTTAGAAGTACTGTTTATCTACTCCGGATAGCGATTTTTATTTTCGGCAAATGAAAATGTGGGAAAATAATAAAAAAGGAATAAAGCTTTATAAAATTTTTATTTTCTGCAACAATTAAACAATATGCGAACATAAAATATACATGAAATGTGAAAAACAGAAATCGTTTTTAACCGAGTTTAAATACCTCCGTAACCATTTGGATATATTGGTTATTTATTTTTTATGACAATCATATTGAAAAAAAAAATTAAACTGTAACTCTCTGGAAACATAACTTTAAATTTTAAACAAAAAAAAATCACCGGGAATGTTAAACATTTCTACAAAGGAGCTGCAAATTAAAAGTAAAAAAAAAAAACTTAAAAACTAACAATAGACAAGTTAGCTTCGAAAGCTGTTAAAGCAAATGATACGAGTATTTATACAAAATCCGGAAATTATAAGCGAAGAAAAAAATTTTTTTTTTATATTTTTGTCAAAGTTAAATAAAATATAGAAACAATCATTTTAACAGTCCTTATATATGTAATAGCATGTAAGTAACTTTCGTATATCACTAGGGGCAACAATCATTACAAAAAATCAAACAAAACCTTAACAAAACAAGAGACATTTTAAATATTGAGTAATTACAAAATAATAATCAGAAATATATAATACGAATAGAACCGTACAACACATACAGTCATTCAGTCTATCTATATTGCTCAAATGCAGTCATAAGATTAGTTAGTCTATCACAAAAGAGCGTATAATTAGAAATAGAATAAATCAACATATATTTAGTTTATTTCTATTTAGATTCCTTTACATCTTCCTTGGTCTCCGTTTTCTCCACAACAGACTCCGCTTTCATAGGAGTCGAAGGTAATGAAGTTTCACCATTAGAAGTAGAATTATTCGATTCGCTGCTTACCGTCTTCGTAGATTCATTTTTAATTTCGATTTTTTCTACACTATCAATTTTAGACGATATTTGGTCCCGTGTTTCACTTTCATTAAATTTTTTACTATCATTGACTTCTAATTTGTTCTCCTCAACTGGACTGTTACTCGCTACACTCTCACTGAGATCTGGTGATTTATGTTCTGTCGTATCTAAAGTAGTACTCACTGTCTCCTCTTCTATACTTTTATCGCTATCTACTTTTTCAACAACTGGCTCGGCAACCGTTTCTTCTACTATTACTTCTTGACTAGTTACATAAGTCTCTTCTATTTTGTCGGTTGTGACATTTTTCTCTTTTAAATTAGTACTAGATAGTATTATAGAACAAACATCTTTGCCATCTAATAACAGTTTGACCAGCGTCGGTTCCTTTAAACTATCTAAGAATTCTATCTGGAATGTCGTCGCTCCGTCCGCGGCTAATTCTTCTAGCTTCACTTTTGCATCCTCATTAGAGACGCTGGCGAGTCGACAACACTTTGCTATAGGTTCGATAACGCTTAGATCCTCGGGCAGCTGTCTAAACGTATCGCATTTAGCTTTGTTTCCGTAGTCAATGAATTGCACGTGATAACCTACATCACAGAACTCCAAGATTTTAGCTCTGTACCACTGCTCGTCCTCCGCCCACAGCGCTGCACAAACCGACCCGACTTTAAGATCGGGAACTTGTTCGAATTCCTCACCCTGACATAACTCTTCTGTTATTTTGTCCAAGATGGAGTCGGATTCATTACTCTGCACGTAAAACTCATCTAAGGAATGGACGTAACAGATTTTGCCGCTGGTGTGTAAATCTTGTCCGAGGGGCGTCGGTCTTTCGGACATGGGCTGCTCCTCACACAGCCCTACCAGCTCCTCCGTCACCGACTTCCCTTCCAAGTATAGTTCCACTATGGAAATATCTCCCGCAGCTATGAACTGTATATTGAAAATGGTCGCTCCCTCCGCAGCCAACTCGTTGAACTTTATTTCCGACTTGCGAGACCAGGATTTGATATCCCGAGGTTTCTGGAGCGCGCATTTTCTGGACAGGGCAGGTTTGACTTTCAATTCATCGGAAAGACTCCGCAATTCGTTGGCGATGGACGCGTTACCGTAATCCATAAACAGCACCTCAGTACCTTCGGATCCGTCAACAATCACTTGCGCCCTGTACCAGGCGCCGTCCTCAGGATACTTGGCGGCACATATAACACCCTCCTCCCTCTCCTTAAGTTCAGGGAAGTTCTCAGCATCGACCATTGCCGCCTCCATAGCTTGCAGTTCTGCCGTAGCGGTCTCCAATTGTATCCAGAACTCGGAAGGTGAGTTAACATGGCTGGCGAAGCACGAGGGGAGGTCGCCGCATTCATTCTCTTCAGACCTCGTGGCATGACCTTCTGACACCAGTTTATCGGTTAAGTTTTGGCCATTAACGTAAATGTCCACGTAAGTCATAATATCTTTGAGGACTATAAGAGCGTCTACTGGCACGGAGGTGTCTCCGACCAGCTGCGTGAAGTAGTCCGATGCGGGCTCGGACCACTGGCCGGTGCCGGTCGGTATCGCGTTCACACTGGACTTGATGGCTAATCGCTCGATTTCCGTCATATGTGGAGGCATTTCCTTGATCAGTCCGGGTTGGTTGTCGAGCACGTCGGTGTTGCCGTAGTCTATGAAGCGAATGGTCGTGATATCGGAGTCTGCGTCGAGTATCTCAGCCCTGTACCACTGGTCGTCGGCGAGATACTTCGCGATGCAGAGTGTGCCCATGTCTCTACTCTCGGTATTGGTGTAGCTGTTGGCGTTCTCTTGCAGTTCCGATTGTATTTGGTTAATTTTGTCGACTTTGTCCAGCATTTGCAGCCAGAAGTGTCCCGGGGTGTCGATATGGCTGATGTAGACCTGAGTGCATCCCTCGGGGAGGGAGATGGGTTCCTCGACGGGCGCTTCTTCTGTTTTAGGTTGTTCGGGTGCGGCTATTTGTGGCGTGGCGAGTTTTTCATTAACCAACTTCATAGACAAGTCGACGCCATCTAGATGTAGACTGGCGAGCCAGCCGTCGTCTCCGAAGGCGAGGGTGACCTGGACCTCCTTGTCTGTGGTCCATTCGGTCAGCTTGGCGAGGGTGTCATCCTGCAGGGCCACAAGACCGAGGCTAGCGAAGAGGGCCAGGGCGCAAGGCTCGTAGAATTTAGGATCCAGCTTCTTGAGGTTTGTCTTGGGGATGGTCTCCGAGTTTCCGTAGTCGGTGAACTGCACCTTGACGTCAGTCTCCTGGGCGCTGAGGATGCAGCCGCGGTACCAGTTGCCGTCGGCAGACTTGGCGGCGCATAGACCTTCCACTTCGAACTCTGTTAGTGCTTCAGAAGTACCTGAGATAAAAATGGTTAGTTTTAAATTTAGAAATTTAAACAGTAATTACGTCAAAAAAAAAATAGTTTGAAAATAATTTTTGGCAGGTAAATTGAAATATTTCAGCTTCCTTCGGACTCACTGGGGGTCTATCACGAAATTTTATGAGAAAGTGTTCATAAAGTTAACAAAATTCATATCTGGTGCTGCAGCAATCTCATCATTTTTTCAAAAAGAGATGGATTACATTCGCATTTTAAGTGAGAGATGTCTGTTAGTCTAATTTTAAACAGATTTTTTTTTTTGTGACTGATTGGTCACTGTTTGCCTTGAAGAGTCATTTACAGATTCACCGGGCTTGAGGTGGCCGAGCGCAGATGGCGCTTAGCCTAAACCTCGTTTATGAGTAACTAAGCTCGAGGGCTCCCTCAGGAGCCTCGGCACGAGCCGTTACTTCGTTATTATTACCGGATTGGATTGGAATTTTAAACAGAGTTAAACCTTACCTTCTTCATAGAACTTATACAAGTTCTCAAGCAGTGTTGCTATTTTATCCGTGTCCGAGGTGCGTTGCATGTAGAATTCGTTCAAATTCTCAATATGTGCTATGTAGGCCACACCGAAGTTGTAGTTGAAGACGGCGCGCGCGCAGAGCGGCACCACCTCCCCGTACGCGCCCTCGTCCGGCTCGAAGATAGCTATCTTTTTACCAGTAGAGGGGTCGTATAGTGTTGTCAATAACCTAAAAAGGTGAAAATAATCGTAATTTCATTAATGCTAAAACAAATGATTAATTGATAAATAAAATCTCACTTTTTGGATTGTCATCTTTTGATTATTTAATCTTACTAATATTATAAATGCGAAAGTTTGGACATTTGGATGGATGGATATTTGTTAGAGTTTGTAGCCTAAACTGCTGGATCTTCATGAAATTTGGTATAGATGTAGACGATAGTCTGGAAGAACACATAGGCTACTTGATTTGTTTTTTTCTTAAATTCCATACCAACGGAAACGCGGGCTAAAGCAAGTTACCGATAAAATTTCCGTACACAAACCAACCTGATTCCTTCAACACTATTGATGTATATTATGAACTTGTTGTGGGTGAGTCGCGCTCTGACGTCATCGAGCGCGAGGAGCGCGGTGACGTCACCGCTGTAGTTGTGCAGCCCGCACTCCAGCGTCTGGTAGTAGTACACGCTCAGCTCCGTCGGCAGGATCATCACCTGAACGTTTATACTCAGTTTACACTGACTAAAACATGTTGAAAAACACATTCTCGACCTTTTAACTCGGTTCGAAAAGGTAGTTAGGTTACAATATCGGAATGGAGTAAAAGGCTAACGGTCTGTTTAGAAAGTGTAAACAGATCACATTTATATCGTAAAGAAAATTAAGTTGTAATTGAAACAAATAAAAGGAAGCATATAAAGGCCGTGTAATGTAAAATTAACTGCTAAGTAGTTTGGTCTTTACAGGAACGGATGTTTGTTTTGAACTTTTAAACTTCACAAGGACAAAGCCGCGGACAACATCTAGTTTTTAAAAATCTACTTTGTGTGAATGGACCCTAAGTAGAGTCACCATCGGATTTTTAAAATAACCATGTTAATAAATTAATTGTTATCACTTTATGTGTTGTTCACTGCATGTATAGACTAAAGGAGAAATGACATTAATTCTTAAATATAAATACTTACATTTTGCAATGAGGTAGTAATAGAATGTCCGTAGTCTGGCAATACCGCCTTTATATTGTTAGTGTCGGACACGTCGTTGAGTATCGCGCGGTATATCTTCTCCTCGTGTCGGACGGTGCAATGGATACCTTCCGCGAGACTGTCCGCGCCTAAAGGTGTCAGCTGGAATGAAAAAAAATCACACTGTTAGTTATTAATTTAATTTATATCAATTATTGAATCTAGTGAGAGAAATATTGGTTTGATATTTTTATCCTCTTTTAACTCTTAGTTTACCTTTAAAAAAGTGCTTACTTTATTGACATCAAAGTTGGCGATGGCGCTCTCCACCAGGTCAGCCTTGTCCAGGTCGAGCTGGACGTAGAACTTCTCCAAGGAGTCTACGTGCGTCACGCGGCAGAGGATCTGCTGACCTATGATGATCGTCAGGTCGATAGCTTCGTCTGAAACAGGCAGTTGATAAATTTCAAATGTGTCCGAAGTTAGCTACGAAAATTTCGTAATATATCTTGTATGGAACGATTTCTTTGAAGATTTTAGGACTAGTCAAAAATATAACGAAATATATCACTATACCATGAAAGGGATAAAATGGCAGTGGTTGGATTTAAATGAAATTACAATACAATTTTAAAATGATTAACTCATTACCACATAGCGTTTAATGGAGATACGACTTTTAGCTTCTTCAATATCATTTTACTTCAACACCCTATAAACCAAAGACAAACCACAAACATTCAGAAAACCAAGCTAGCGAGATTCATCAACATATTTTAGATAGAAATAAGGAAGAGATAAAAACATATAGTAAGAGTAATTCAAGGTTTTGAATGGCTTTATTATGCAAAGTGTCATGCGATAGGACCGAAAAAGTTCATACAAAAACAAAACACACACAAACATCATAAAATAATAATCCACACTGGGATTCCAACCTCTGCATATTTGGGACTCAGAAACCATGTATTCGGCACCATCATCGTCTGTAGTGTGAAAATACAAATAAATAAATATAAAGACTCGAAAGGTCTATCTTAAGTTAAATTCTGGAAATCTATACTAATATTATAATGAGGAAAGATTTGTATTTCTGTAAGTATCGAAATAAGTCAAAATACTGGGCCAATTTCAAAAAATCTTTCACCATTAAAAAGCTACGTTATCAGTAAGTAACATAGGCTATGTTTTTACTATTTTTTAATTCTACGCGGGGGTATATTCAATAAAGTTATACATAGAACAAAATACATGTTTGACGTACCTTTCAATGTAACAGAGGACTGGTGTTCCGAGAGGATAGCGAGCTGCTTCTCCACTAGCGTATCAGCGACACTGACGCCATTGTTCCACAGCGACACCCTATACTGGCCTTCCACATTCTCTTGGAACACGCACTGATAGCGCGGCGCATTGAAACACAGGTCTATCTCTGGGTCCGCCTTCCATTCACCATCTTTCGGTGCCACACCAACCAGAGAGCAATGAACTGCCATTTTAGGTAATTCTAGCAATTGCTTGTCTAGCTGCCAAATGTCTTTCGCATCAACTAATTGCTTATTACCAAAATCGACATATCTAACTATGAATTTAGAGAAGGGCTGGACGGATACCACAGTGGCCCGGTAGAGGACACCATCTGCGGGGTAACGAGCTAAGACCGACGCTCCTACAGGTACTATCCCAGTATACGACTTCACGCCTTTGTACAGTTCTGGTATCGAGTGCATCATTTCCAGAAACTTCGGCTGCAACGACAGAATTTGAGTGTAAAAGTTCTCCGGCGATATGATCCATGTTACCGAGACCTCATGTTGAGCGTTCGCTTCTATAGTTTGTTCAGCATATTGTGTGTCTAGAGTAACTGGTTCAGAGAGCTCCTTGTACTGGACTTGTGTGAATTTGCTTCTACTCTTATATGGAGGGGCGCGACCGGCGCGGTCTCCCTTATTACTGTCTTGTGAACGGAAACTCTTATCGGATTTCTTATCAGTATCGGATCCATATCTATCGGTTCTCTCAGCTCGGTCTCTCGGCGTGAAATTGCTCCTAGTTCTCTCTCCTCTCTCAGATCTGTTGTCTCTAAACTCTCTCTTTTGATTCCAGTTCTCTTTCTTATCTCCCCAATTATCACGTCTATCGCCGCGATTTTCGCGTCTATTCTCTCTCGGTTTATCTTTCTCTTCCCATTCGTCTTGGTTAGGTTTATTTTCCCTGTAAATAAAGTATTTGTTACAGCACCAGTTGGTTACGATATCGAATGAGTTCGTAATAAACGCTTTCACTTAAAAGTGCACGAGTGAAAGTTGCAATCGGAGCGAATTAGGTTGCACGAAATGTTTCGAAAATGTGATTCATAACATACTATAAAAACACAAAATTAAATGGTTACTGTATACTGTTACAATTAATAAATTGGTTAAGAAAGATTTCATTAAAACAATACGTTAGGCAACATATAAAAAACACATTAAATTTACAAAAACTAAAAATGTACACATTGATTAGACAAAACACTTTGAATCAATACCACAAACCAAACCAAACACATTTCATGAGCCAATGAATTTTGATATAAATTAAATGTCTAAGTCTATCTATTTCTAAAGGCAAGGTTAAAAAGTAAAGCAATATGTTAGAGAAATGCTGTGTTATAAAAACCTTTATTAGGAAATCTTAATGCAATTAGACAAGTGAAACAATTTATTTTGTATGTATACAGAGAATTTGAATAATTTTATTTACATGTGCACATGATAAAGTTATTTCTTAACATCTTAAAATACTAACTGTCGACCGCGACTCCATCTGCACGGTATTAAAAAACAAACTAACTTAATGGTGTATGTGTTCTTTCAGACTATGTTCTACGTTATGCCAAATTCCATAAGATCCGTTTAGTTGTTCTGGAGATAAGTAGTAAAAACATCCATCCATCTATACTTTCGCAGGTATAATATTAGTAAGATAGTGCATTGCTATCAGTAAAAAAAGTTTATATGGAAAAATAATTCATGCCTTTTTTCTGTAATCAATTTTAGTTGATGATGAGAGCATAAATTAAATTGTAATAGAATTCTAAAGAGCATTTGTATGTGGATTACCGTTAACTTACATGCGTAGGGTTGGCACTATCTTACTTCTTACTAATATTATAAATACGAAAGTTCATATAGATGGATGGATGGATGTTAAGAGTTTACCGCGTAAACGGCTAAACGGATCTCTATGATATTTGAAATAGACGTAGAGCACAGTCTAGAAGAACACATAGGCTACTTACTTTTTTCTTTAAAATATACTGACACACACACAATAGTAAGTATATTTGTTCTTATTATTATTTTACTTACTGCTTACTGCGTTGGCGCAGCGACCCAAAGTGGGTCTTGGCCTCCGACACGAGAGAGCGCCATATATTATTATTTTGTTAAACTATTATTGCCTTAAGTTTATTTTTAACTATATTTTGATCATATTAAAAATGGATGTGACAGCCCTTAATGATTTGCGTACCCAAGCGTGCTAACGAGCAAATGGGGCGAAGAAACCAGAACAAATGATACATGATTAATGCTTACTTTGTAGTAATACATTACTATAATGGATTTGTAATAAACTTAAGAGTTCGTTAAGAGAGTTTCGTCTGATGAGTGTGGTGCCGGAGGCCCAAATTCAGTCCCTTCTCCTTCCCACCCTTTTTCTTATACGAAAAGGATGGGAAGGGAACGTGGATTTGACGGTGCAGGAGACGCATAGGAAGGGGAAATATCCTCTTTATGTGCGTCTCCTCCGTCGATCAAGGGTAAGCAAATCGCTATTATTATTATTATCGCTATTGCGAATATCTATGGGCAGTGGTCGCTTCGCCATTTTGGCGGATTCAGGTGGCCGCTTGCTCGTTTGCCACCTTATGATATAAAAAAAAGACATTTGCTACAATTTTAACTGTGGAAAAACCTGTGCGAAACAGGTAATTAATAATTGGAAACGCACTTCAGAGATTCCTGGAATTGGCAAGATATTAAACCAGTTGAATATAAATACTTTCTATAAATAATATTCCATGAATATTAAAAATAAAGGTCCTTCGAACAACGATTTTACAAGCTTTGTTAATATTTTAATATTTGTGTGAATAAATTCAAGATTTAAAAATTGCAATAATTACAAAAATAACAGTGCATTAAAAAATCTTATAGAATATATTTACTGTACGACAGTAGTTTATTAATTACTTAAGCGGTATCCTAATGCAAACATTTAAATCTACACTAAGAGACTCCTTTAGTGGCAATTATTCTACTCTAAGTGCGGTGCGGCAGTTAGAAATAACGTTGTGAGTGCAGCAAGCTGACAATGCACATAGTGGCATGTAACATAACGGCGGTGTTAATGCGGGGTAAGCAGGTGTGTACCGTCGCAGCCGGTCCTGCACGGAGCCCCGGGCTCCCTGCGCCTCCATAGACGCGGCCTCCGCGGCCTGCTTCAGTCTCTTCCCCACCCCTGACTCTTTCCCCTTCCATCCCGATTTCGGATTCGTTTTCTCCTGATCCGATCTAGGTTTTCTTCTGTGCACGTTTACATTGTTTAGTTTCATATTATTTTCAAAACCTAAACTATGTTTTTTTACTAACATTTTAAAAATAAAATAATATACTTATTCATACAGAAACATTCAGTATAATCAACCCAGTTATTAACCTAAGGAAGAGCATTTTCAGCTTAAGTTAACTGGTACACACAAATAGATCTCATTAACAAAAAAAATATAATAAAAAAAACAGAATTCCTATTTATTACCATTTAGAAAAACAAATTAATTCCTATAATATAATAATTAGGGTCTGACCCACCAAATTGTAAATTGTCTGATAATCCAATGTGTATTATGTGACAGAAATATCGGATTTTATTCGGACGTCATTTTTAAGCTATCTGAGCCTCTATCAGCCAGTAGTGGGACCGGCCCCAAACCTTATATCTAATATGGTACTAACCTTTGATACTCCCTATTGTTCTGTCGTGGCTGGAAGGCAGGTTGCTGGTGCTGGGTGTGCGAGGGCTGCGAGGGCTGTTGGGGCTGAGGGTGCGCGGCCGCGGGACCTTCATCCCAGTTGTCAGTCGGCTGGCTCGGCGACACCACGTGGTTCTCCCGAGGTTTACCACGTCTGGTAAACAAACATTAACTAAACCTCAAAATTATATTATTATCACTTATTATTTACATTTATATTAGAGAAATAAGAAATCGACATTTAAAAATCTTTCAGCAAGGGCATTGGCTCGCCCACAAATTGAATTCTAAAATCAAAAGGCACAAGTTTACTGAAATAAGGCAAACAGTTTAGCAATTTTTCTGTTAACATCGAAAACTTACGTAATCAGATAGATATAAAAATGAAGGGCGCGTTAAAATACTATATAAGCTGCGTCCAACAAAATTAAACATCAAAGAAAGACATGTATTTTAAAATAGACTGAATGTTTATAGCAACACGGTACATTATCGCATGAGTAAGATAAAGTAACTGTAAAATTATGATTCATATATTAGCATGTTTAGAAGTCTTTATAACTTTCAAAGGTGAGTCATTAATTCAAATACAAACTGGAACTATCATTAAGAACAATTTGTATATAATTTCAGATACAAAGTATCAAGTAGAATTATAACTAGGAAATGTAATAAAATAATATTAGTAACTTTTATTAACACATATAAAAGGGTTTTTCGGTTAGTCTATCTATCTATACATATAATAAAACTGGAGTGTCTGTTTGTAATATCAAAAGAAAAATCCAGATTTCGGGATGATGTATTTGCGTTGCTGGTAACGAAAATTGCATTTAAAAAATTGTTGTCTATCTGTCTGTCTGTCCGCAAGCAGAGTTTGATCCGGGAAATCTCCGAAACGGCTGGGCCGATTTCGACCGGACTTTAACTGAAGGGTAGCTAACATAGACGAGCATATTATATTTTTTATCTTAATATTGCGTGGACAAAGTCACGTGCAACAGCTAGTATAAAACTATAATTTTCGTAACAAACCTGTCCCCTCTATCTGGTTTCCCGCCAAACTTGTCACTATGCCGTCCTGGTCCGGACCGATCGAAGCCATCTTTATGGTCCCTGTTATAAAAGACACTTTTTAACACACGCGAATAAACACATATCATAAACACATAACAGTTTATTTATAATCCAAAATAATGTCGGAGGCAGTTACCTATACATCTTATGAGTACGAAATCGCGTAACAACTAAAAAGTCGCGTGCAATGAGTTCAAAGAACCCAAACGAAGGTCGAAGTAGCCATGAATCTGTATATTGTTATTTTTTGCAGCGAATTCAGAAATAACGTTGGCTATGAAGTTTTTTCAATTTTATTCTATCTTGAAAGTAAATCAAAAATATAAGGTACATTGATAAAATTTTCTTAATTAAACTATTCTATAATCTGCGTTATTTTTCAAAACAATTTTGATATATGATATCACTTGCGGCGGATGTATTACACCAGACATCTATACGAATATTATAAAGAGGTAAGATTTGTATTTTTTATGTATTGAAATAACTCAAAACCTGGGCCGATTTCAAAAATTCTTTCACCAATCAATAGCTACCATATTGGCTATATTGATTACAATTTTTATTTCCGCGCGGACGACGACACGAGCAACAGCTAGTCTTCAGATCTTAAAGATACGAATGTTAAAACATAGTAACTGACTTTAAATATAATTAAGATTAAATCAAATCCTTTGAATAAAAATCAGGACAAACATGTTACTACGCAATGCACTTTTGCGAAAAATAAAGTATAATAAATTGATCATATCATCACTGCAAAAATATCTTGGAATAAATAATATATTTTTATAATCATGTACATGAGATTTGCAATGAACGACCATTGTTTTAAATGTAGTTCTCACATCAAATTCCTCCAGCTGTTTCTGTTATTTTAAACTTCAAAAAGTATGTTAGTAGATTATTATACTAGTATTGAATTAACGCAATTTACAAGTACACTATAAACGAACATTCTCAACAAATACAGATAATCTAAATATAGACAAGTCAACTGATATGTCTATCTCTGTATTCTAATGTCAAAACATGCGAATTGACCAGAAGATATCTAGCCACTCGTAAACTGAATCTTGTGTAATACTACAACCTTTGCTTACGTTTTATCTGATATTTTGACCGATTTTTTATCTTTATCTAAAGTGAGATAAAGTATTAAAAGTCTTGAGATTTCGTTTGTCTATGACTACTGTAGTACTATACTAGGTTCTGCACCCGTCTTCTTCCAGAATGTTCTACATAATATGTGCCTTTCATCGAGATCCTTTAAGCCGTTTTGGAGATAGGTAGTAAAAATCATCTATCCATTCAAACTTCGCTTTTATAAGATTAGTAAGAAGAATAGAATAAAGATTTCAGATAGGATAGCTATTATCTGAAAAGAGATAGTGTAGTAGGAAATAAGTAAAGAACAAACAAAATCACTTCTACTGCACAAAATCGTCAACTTCGTTTATACTTCACAAACTCAACCGCACAATAATCGCGGTAAATAAATGTAAATATAGAAATCTTCAAGAATTACAATTGCATTCAAAAGATGATTTCAGCGAAAGGAACAATGCAGTCTGTTGTATTCTACAAAAAGATTGTTTAGAAAGTTTCACTACCGTTCGATTTAGCAACGACACGCGCGATCAAACATGAAACAGACATTAGGTACATATTAACACAAACTAAATTTTTCTTAAAAACGCTCGAGTTATAGATAAATAACATGAAAAATGTTCTTGACGTACGCAAATAAACTGATATACAAATAATAATACTAAATATAGCACTACACACCAGCGTTTGCGCGAAATTAAAAAAAATGAAATAATCAGCCTATCTTACTCTGAGATAATGTAGCTATATTTAGCTAAGAAGTTTTGAAAGGTGCAGTAGTTTTTGAGTTTATTAATTACAAAAGTACAAAAAGAATTTCCGTTTATGCTACTAAAAGTCTAAATACCTTCCCCTAAAGCTGCTTCCTCTCTGTCCGAATTCTTCGTTTCCTTCTTTCGGCGGTCTGCGATCTTCTTTGAAACTCTTCTCCCGGCGATAGTTCTTTTTCCTGCCGTCATCAGACACGCTGTCTGGGGAACTGAAGTTCTCCGGCGGGTCGGCACGGACCGGTGTCGTTGCTTTAGTCTGGTAAAAAAAAAGAAAACAATCTACCTTTTGAACATTTTTATGAATCGAAACTGGTATTAACCGGATAGGCTTTTTTTAAATCCAATTGCCCTCATGACTTACTTACACAAACAGATAATCTCATAATGAAAATGTAAAGGAGGTCAATACATATAATGTATATTTATTTTATTGTTAAAAGTTAAAGAAACAAATCATCACCATCTTTAACTAATCTAATTTTTTTTCGGTACAAAAGTAAAGTTGCCAGCAGAATCATTGGTACCAAATGTCTACAACCATTTGTATGAACCTATTCTATATTTATTTCGCCCGCGACTCCGGTCATGTGGAATTAAAAAAGAAATAAAAGTAGTCTATGTGTTCTTTCAGGCTATCATCTACATCTATACCAAACTTCATAGGCATTTAGCAGTTTACGCTACAAACTAACAAACATACAACTAAGCTTCTGCTTTTATAATATTCGTAAGATGTAGCCCAGTTCATTCAATTATGAATGCTTATGGCCTTCATAACACTATGTATATTCTTCACTTATCATTGCACTTCTATGGTTGTCACATTAACTACATTAGTCAAAGAAACAACAAGAACAAATATCATTGGTGCTTAGCATCTGACAATGACACCAATTGGGTTATTTATTTATCACTTTTTGCACAAATATTACTGATTGTATACAAAAACTAAGCTACTATAAGATTTGCACAAGGGTGGCCTTATTGTTATCAGCAATCTCTTACAGGCAACCCAGTGGTTAAATACACAAATAGTTTTATATACCCCTTTGTAATCAAAATTTCAGAATTTCTTTGTCATACTAATATTATAAAAGCGAAAGTTTAGATGGATGGGTGTTAGTTACGAGTTTGTGGTCTAAACAAATGTAGATGATAGTCTGGAAGAGCACATAGGCTACTCACTTGTTTTCTTTTAATTCCATGAGAACGAAGTCGCGTGAAAAAGCTAGTTTACTAATATTGTTTGTACCATTGTCATTAAGGCTTGAGGCTTTGGTTTACAATAGTCAAATGGCGGGTTCTGGTCCCTCAACCATGTGATTGGATATCCTGAATCATTGGGGTATTGGCAATTTATTATGTAAAGATTTAATTTTGTACAAGTTGGACCACTTTTAGTATCAAAATACAAAAACTATATTTTACATTCACTGCTATTTCAAAAACTGTTAAACTCACACATAATTACTATGGTATTATTTATTCTTACCTCAACACTTCTAGGCTGTGATAGCTGATTCATCCTTCGTGCCACATCCAGCGGAGGTGTGACAGTGTCATCAACTAAAGTGACAAGCATTGTGTCACTCGACAGCATTCCAACTATGTGTGCCATTAATGTCTTCTCCAATGCCAACATTTCCAATTGGTTTGATGTTTTAGTCTCAATTGCTTTATTCTCATATCCCTAAAACACCAAAGAATTTTCAGAATAATCACAAAATAACAGATGGCAAATAAGATAATGCAAGACATTAGAGAATAAATAATAAACATATCATAATTCTTTGTTTTTTTTATTACTAAAACCTTTTAATAAAACTGTAAATTAGTTGTAGAAACTTTTATGGGAAAATATTAAACTAAAGTGGGTATTAATATTTACCTTTTTAATATGATTTTTGACACAATCTTACTAATATTATAAATGCGAAAGTTTAGATGGATGGATGGATGGATGTTTGTTAGAGTTTGTAGTCTAAATGGCTGAACGGATTTCGATGAAATTTGGTATAGATGTAGAGGATAGACTGGAAGAACACATAGGCTATTCACTTTTGTTTTTTTTAATTCCACGCGGACGGAGTCGCGGGCGAAAGATAGTTATTGCATAAACGGTAAAGATGTTTTTAGTGTAGTTTATTAGTTTTAGATATTTACATACCTTTAGAGCACACTTTAACGCTTGTGCTGGCAGTCTTATCAGATCCGGTGTGATGGTTCTCAAGTCTGATATATCAACTTCCTGTTCATTCCCATAATCCACATAAGTCACTATGACTTTGTTACCCTTTGTGTCTTTCACTCTAGCTCTGTACCAGTTGTCATCATCAGGGAACCTGGCACAGCAAGCTGCACCCACTGGCAACTCACCAGGTGATGATTTACTCTCGCAGTGAGCTTTCACAGCTTCCATAACTGCATTCAACTCATCAATCTTATCTGATAGCTGAACATAGAACTTTAAGCAACTATCTACATATGAAACTAATACCGATCTACGGTTGCCCAGTGGTAGCAAGTCTACCCATTTGAATTGTAACTGGTCTTTCATGTTAGCTGTAAGCAAGTCTAGAACATTTTTGCTATCCAAGAATAGCTCACCATACTGAATAAGAGGTGGACCTTCAGGTGATACCACTTTCAATGTCAGTACTTTACCATTTACAAGCTGTTTAAAAGTTTCATTCAAATAAGGACCCTTCTCCAACTTCTTAACTTGTGACAGACAGAATCTCAAAGCAAATACATTCGGCTTCACAAACTCTTCGGGTATATCAAATATGTCGTAGTATGAGACCATCTCTGTGTCACCGAAATCAACGAAGAATAGCTTACATTGAGAACCTGATAGATTCATTACAATTGCTCTGCAAATGATTCTGTCTCCTGACATCCTGCCTAAGCACACTGTCCCAATCATTGGAGGTTCTTTAAGACTGCTGTGAGGTCTTTTATTTATTTCATCCATCATGTCTTGTAATTTCTTTGCATCACTCACAAGTTGGATGGCAAATAGCTCTGGGCCCTCTTCAGCAAATGAGACAAACACTTTATGTTGTGAGTTTACTTCCAGTAGCCGACTTTTATATGTAGTAGACTTCTTTGGTGATGGAGGTTTGGAGGCAGCTACTGGTGAGGACTGATCAGACACAGGCAAGGCAGGAGACAAAGCTGCAGCAGTATGTGGTTGACGAATTGGAGCTTTTAAATTAGCATGGTTTCTTGGGACTTTGTTAATTAATAATCTTTGATTTATAGGTGGAGGGACAAAACTTCCATTAATGGGCAATGACATACCTTGGTTTAAACGCATAGCTGATGCTGGATTTGGAAAGTTTTGGTTTATCAAAAATGGAACATGTTCCGAAAAGTGACTTTCATTCAAAAATGTTGGTTGCCAATTGGACATTTGCTGTTTTTCTAACAGTTGTAACAACAATGCTTCTTGTTTAACTAGAGGCAGGGCTATACCAAATCTATTTGTAACAAGATGAGAAGACAAATCATTCCCTTTAAATTGTATTGATATGATAGGCAAAGTTCGAGTGTTTAGTTCTGTTGTAGCAGGATATTCTGCGTTGCAAAGTAAGCTTTGAAGTTTTAGTAGTAAGGGTTCTTCCCACCTTCCTGACGGATGCATTACACGAGATAAATAATAGTCCGAAGATTGTCCACGCATTTGTAAGAACAGCGGATCGTAGGTATCTAAAAATCTAATAGTGCTGACAGAGATTATATCCTTATTTCCATAATCTATGAAATGTACCCCGACCAATCCCGTGGCAAGGTTAGTTACATTAATAATCTTAGCTCTATAAAATTTACCATCTTTGTATTTGGCGGCACAAATAATACCTTCGGTTATTACAGCCGGTGGGACGGCGCCCACTCCTTGTTCCAAACTTTCTCGAGCAGTATCGAACAAACTCTCTATCATCAACGAAGAAGGCTGGTCGAGCTGACCACTGATCTTCAGGAAATGACCCTCGCCATCCACATGGGTCACATAAAGGTGAAAAGATCTTAATGTCTCGTTGGGTAGAGCCATTTTAATTTGGTTTTAAACTCAAATTAGAACAAAACAAAACTGTTTGGCGTTTTTTACATAACTCTTATCACAGAGTACATTACACTTCAGCTAAGTGTCTAAACAAAAAAAAATACCGCTTTCTATTCCGTTTACGTTTTCAACAAACATGGCGCTTAAAATATGCCAATATGCCATTTTTGCAGATTTATTTATGAATTAATATTGCCATACTTTATTAAATATTTTTGATAAACGCCATAAAACCTCCTTTACTTTAACATGTTAAAACTACCCACATTTAAGATGCACAAACATGAACACTGCAAAAATTCACTACACTTTTGCAACATTTTAACGGCACATAAAATCGCTCACCAAACTTATAAATGACTATAAAACGCATATTTCAAAATTGATCATTTACTGGAATTCACATTTTTTGTATTGTATTATCTTCTGCGTGCAAATTGCAATACATTTTATAAAACCCATCTTATCTTATAAAAAGGTTTTTGTAGGATTTTTGATTTTTAATTATGAAAACATTGAAAATATTTTGATTGTCAACACGTCAATTTTGACATTCCACGTTCCTGTCAAAGTCAAGTTTGATAAGTGTTTTGTTGGTGATTTTCTTAAAAACTGATAAATATGAATAGCTTATAATTCCAGGATATACTAAAAGAAACTGCTCTGAATAATCGACACTAGCTCAATAAACAGTGATCGAGGCAACAATTTTCTTGATTACAGAAAATTAAACCAGAAGAATTACGACGTTGGACTTCTCATCAGTTTTTAATCGAAACAAACATCGAAGACAATGATTGAAACATGTTCGAAAAAATGCATGTTGTTGGGAACAGTTTCTTTAGGAATGTAGGTAAAATAGTATAGTATTGAAAAGTAAAACAAAGTCAAAATCTTTATATTAATGAATCATAATTTTACATTACGCAATTGTATTTTACAGATTGACTCTCGTAATCCTAATTTTGGAATCGCACTTAGCTGACACATTATCTGGAAGTAGTAGGATGAAGAATAAAACATTTCCTTCTGAAAACAATTCTACTTGCTGGATGCACCAGCCTTATAAAGTTATCAATGAATGCCACCCTTGTTCAGGTAAATATATTGGGCTGATAGGATCCAATAAGATTCAAACAGGATCATATTACATATTCATACTAAATACTAAAAAAACTGATACTAAAGCAACATCCCTGTCACTTAGTTTTAAATTAATATTTTTTTTTAGAGTTTGAAATCAGAAGTAAAAGCATAGGAGTTTGCATTCATACAAGCTTTAAGGAAATTTTAAAATGTGAAAATGGTGAAACAGTAACCAGAAGGTAAATAAAAAAACAATGTTACTTAAAAAAACAAAAAGTTTGACTGACTATAGTGTTGTAACACTCGGAGGAAAAAGAAAATCTTACTCATCAAAATTATGCTCTAGACCGTCTAAAGAAAATGTACATAATGGGACTTAATAATAAGTTTGTCAGGGTAAATAGTAATAAAAATCAAATATATGTCTTATATAATTTATTGACAATTGACAGTATTTTATTATTTTCAGCTGTGATCGTGTTGCATATTTAGAAGAGAGAGCATTTTGGAAATTCACCATTTGGTCATTTGTATTGGGAACAATCTCCTCTATAGCTGTTATGTTACGGATGAGAGTTTTAAACCATAGAGCTAAGAGAAGAGCAAGACAAGTGCTGGCCAACGGATCATTATAAAACAAGCTTTAAGTTGGATATAACATGTTCAATACAATATTTTCGAATGAAATTGAACTCAATTTCATGATACTGAAAGTTTAATATAAATAACAACATCCTCTATACAGTATTCAATGTTAATGTGACAACATAACAAAATATAATTGAATAAGATTCTAAAACAAATATAGAATATATTTTAATTAAATAACAGTTTCAATAATTCACTAACTACTTTCACATTAATGCTATTACCAAGAAGCCTGTAGCATTGTTTCATAGATATTGTTTCTGGAAACTTATAAGTTGAAGGAAAGGACATTAACAGTGATACTTCTTTGGGTGTAAAATATCTAAGATTTAGTTCCTTTAGTGTTTCTATAAAATTGTCACTACCAACTTCAAATTTATTAGCTCTTTCAAAACATTTCTTTACAGTTTCTGTACTTTCTTCTGTATACACAGAGCCAGTACCTTCCGCATAATGAGAATAAGCTTTGGTAAAACAACATGATCTTTTTGATTCCTTTTGAATGATATCTAATACATTTCCACGCTTCAGTATATTATTTTTAACAAGAAATTTGTCTGATACGTTATTTTCTATCATACTTTCTATTGACTCTGGAGCCCCATAGTCTTTTGGTAGTGATGTCATCTGTAAATAAGTAAATATTTGTACAATGAAAATTTCATTTATTAATTAAAAAAATGTAAATAATACTTACTATTTCAGTTTTTCTTTTAAAAGTCCATATTGAAGTTGTTTTCCTTGCTATGCAGTAATATCTGAGTCTAGAATTTGGAACCCCAACATTAGAAGGACATAAGAGAAACTCTTGGTATTCAAATTGGCATTGAATCAATTTGTCTATAAATAGATTTCTTACTGTTGATATTTCAAAACCTTTTACATTTTCCATTAATATGTATTGGAGTTTGTCAAATTTGTCAAGAGTGTTTATTATATATAGAAAAGAATTAGTTCTAGGGTCATTTTCGTCTAAATATTTACCATTTCTAGTAAATGGTTGGCATGGTGGGGACATGAGTATTGTGTCAACATTCATATTAGTTAACTCTTCAATACTTAAAGCTTGGATGTTTCTGGTCATCAAATTTGACTCAGGAAAGTTGTATAGGTAAACTTGATTTGCTACTGTGTTAATATCAACAGCTGCAACTATTTCGCCATCTAGTTTCGATTCTGAAATTTAAATACAACTAAAGTGTTGACAAACCAGAATTTTACACAATAAAAACCTTTATTTACCATTCCAAGCACAGTGCATTCCTCCAATACCGCTGTAAAGTTCTAAAATTCTGTGCTTCATTGTAAAATATACTCCACAGCTTTAACCTTAAAATTTTTAGACTATCATGTAGTCAAATGATTTTTTTATGGAAATTGAGGTCTATAAGCTTATTTCAATAATTCTTATCACAAAAAATATTTTGTTTAATACAGCAGCATTATGATTATATCACTTTGATTCTTACTAAATTCATAAAATAAGTAAACAATAAACACGTCTTCGTTGACGTTAAGGGCATGACGTGACAGCGTAACAGCTGAAGTATTTTAAAGTTGCTATATATGAAATTCAATTTGTTTCCCAAGAAGTTCGTTTTGAGGATTTATGGATAAAGTAACCTTGTAAAAATTCAATTTATGTAATAAACGTAACATAAGTTGAGCTATGCTGCTTTTTTCGTATTTAATGTCTTTGTTATGCTGGAAATAACATTTTTTTGCAATACATTGTTTTCGTTTGTTTTCGATGATGGCAATTGTGAAAATCCATGTGGACAATAAATAAACAGTCAGTTATTTGTCAAATTAGTTATGGCGGAACCAATGTTAGGAAAGGACGTACCCAACACAATTGAGAAAGAAAATGTTGATTGTAAAGAGCAAGTTTATCTTGAAGAGACATTTTACATTCTATCCAAGAAGAAATCTGTGTTTCGAGTTCGACTAACATCTAAAGGACTGTCATTGATAAAAGAAACCGATGATAGTTCTAAAGAACAAACAATTCTTTTACGAGACATCATCGGCAGCAAGTGTATGAGAAGCAAGCGACGCCGAGCAGGAGCTGGTTCCTGTGTCTGTAGTTCACTGGTGGGTCCTCAGCAACTTAAAGTAGTAGATGAAAATAGCGGAGACCTAGATGAAAGTGACATTAGCGCTTATCTATATATTTTCGCTTACACCTTGAAGCGCAGTCGTCGCACTTTAAAAAGGGAAAGGACAACAATAACATTAAGGTTCCGGTCTTACGATAAGTATGAAGATAATTACAAAGAGGCACAAAAATGGAGAACTAGTATTAAGTGTTTGATAGCCAACCAGTCTATAACAACGGTTATCCCCCAGAATGATAAGAAATTGCTTATCTTGCTTAACCCAAAATCTGGGCCGGGGAAAGCTAGGGAGTTGTTCCAAACGAAATCTGCTCCGTTACTTCAAGAAGCTGAAGTTCCGTATGATTTACATATTACAAAATACGCACAATATGCGCGAGAATTTGTTCGCACAAGAAATGTTTATGGTTGGCGCGGTATAGTAGCGGCGGGCGGTGATGGAGTTCTTTTCGAAATACTGAATGGCATGTTTGAACGTTTGGACTGGCAACAGGCTCTGGCAGAGGTGCCCTTGGCCATCCTTCCATGTGGCTCAGGCAATGGCTTGGCCAGGACTATCTGCTATCATTACAAGTGAGTGATTTCTTATCTTTAAATCAATTATATTCCACTAAGCAAAGTATTATAAGATAATTATCACACAATGATAATTTTGGCAGGTATATAAGGAATAGGAATCATTTTCTTTATATTTTTGTTGATATGCTTTTTAATGATATTATGTAGTACTCAGAGGATCTTTAATGAATGGGAATCCTATAAGATTTTTATTGAGAAGCAGGCTCTGTATAGCTTATTCCAAGTTGAGACTAAATTTATAATATAAATATGAAACAAATATGTGTTTAATAGCATCACAATGAAATCGTCAAAACAAAAACACTTTAAAACCAGTCTTTATCTCATAATAATTATTTTGTATGACTTCATGATATAATAAAAACAGTATTATCAAGCGATGTATGAAAAAATATTTTCTAATTTATTTTTGCATTAAAGGCTAAAACCATAACTTCAACTCTGACCTCCACAAATACCTTGATAAAAGACGCGCTCTTGTTTACCTTCATTACTTGTTTTTGCACATTTTTTCTGTCCTTACAGAGGTCTTTGAGATTATTACTCTGATTTGCATGGTCATTCATCTGTTGTTTATTTGTATGGAATTTTTCTAAATGAAGTCACGGTGTTAACAGTTGTAAGAAATGATATTCTATACATATTTTGTGATAACCCAAAGTTGTTGTGTACTAGCTGTTGCTTGGGACTTTGTTCACATGAAATTAAAAAATTATAAAACCATATGGCTATGTTACTCAGACATAACATAGAGATAATGAATTTTTTAATTTTTTTAAATCAGTCTAGTAGTTTTTGAGTTACTTCAATACATACAACAATCCAAAATGCAAAACTTTCCTCTTTATACCATTATTATTGTGTATAGTCAACTTCTATGAGTCCATAGTATACCAACATAGTCATGTTCACTTATTCACAGATGCTAAACTATTTAACAGAAATTACGATTATTTGCCGTTTATTTGTAAAAAAAACTCGTTGATCTTACTGCCAAACTAGGACTAATTCATTAGTCTGCCTTAGTATGATAGATTTACGCTAAGAGTTTCGCTTAATAACCAGTTACCAATTCTGAGTAAGGTAGTTTGAGATGGACGAAAGTACAACCACATTAACTATGATTTATTTGTTTTTGTTTTGGCTAGAGTGTTCTAGATAGCTCTAGAGGTAGCTCTAATAATTCACCGTTTAGCTACTCACTTTAATATGACATTGCAAATTGACTAACATCCTCCATGTGATGACATGAGTGTTACAAGAGGGGTTACTGCGTATTTTTTTACCGGTGGGCGGGAATTGGTGATTGCTTAATTTTTTCCTTTGTTTACTGCCAGTGAAGTACCACTTTTAACGGATTTTGTTTTAGGTGTAATTTCGAACAGAATTATTTTTCCGCAATTAAGTTTTAACATTTAACTCCAATAATAATATTCGGAATTGGTATTTGCGGTTATCATATGAGTGATGTTATTTTTTTATGACTGGGAATGTGTGATATAGAAATATGTATGTCAAAATACGTGCGTTGACCGCACGATTTGAACTACCTCCTAACTTCATTATATAAATACAATAACTTTATTGTTTCCCTATAGGCAGGGGACCAGTGTCCAAACTAAGGTACCTTGTGTAATCACTAGGCCAGGATATAGTAAGATTGTTATCTACAGTTTCGTTTTTATATCAAATAGCAATCATAAATATTGTCCATTGGTCGAAATTCGATCATAATTCATAGTCGAAGATTTTTTTAAAGTATAATTTTTGTTATTAGTACAATAATGATAGTTTCAAATATTGTATCAACTACACGATAAATTCGTATTCCGATACTTAATATCTATGAATACAAAATTAAATTTACTTTCAGTAATACAAAGGCAAGAGAGATCTAATTAAAATGTGTAACCTTGGCCTAATCCGAAGTTAGTTTATTAACTAACTTAATATTATACATAGCTCTAGTTTAGTCATTTGTGTGACTCGGCAGTCAGATTATCTGAGACTGCTCTCAGAGTGGTTTAAGCGTCACTAAGGTTGTAGATATAGTAAGAGAAAAACTAAATTGCAAAAGTCTCTGAGTGCAGTCGTTTAGGTTTAGTATGAGAAATCCGAATTTTTAAAATCTCTGAGTGCAGCCGTTTATGGTTTCAATGAACTTTAATCTGACCGGTTCGAAATATTTGGTCAATATTTTTTCGTTTTGGTAAGTGGTTAATGTCGCTGCCATTTTTGTGTTTTCTTTTGTAAGTTTTTGGTAGTGCAAAAAATAAAACCGAGTAAATTATTATATGCAGTCTTTTATATTAAGGACATTTAGATATCGACCGATAAAGCCGAATAATAATTAAATATTGATAGTCTAGATCCTTCTATGATATCTCATTATGCTAAACGATCCAGTCTGCGAATTTAGGTGTTTGTGTGAAAACTTGTTGGAATTAAAATAAGTAATTAAGAAGTGTGTGAATTTTGATGTCCTTGATAGTTATGAATTAATATTAAAATTGTTTTTACTTTAAAGTGCAATTTTTTGTTCGTACAAATTAAAGATTTTTAAAATTAAAAAAGGAGACATTCATTTTAAGACATACCGCCGTACTCATGCTTGCTAATCGATCACTATAGGCGGTACATAGTGTAGATTACTAGATTTGGATCCTACTAATTATTCCATTAAACCAAAAGAATAACGTTTCACTTAATGTGACGACACGACAATCGTCATCAAATGACCACTATGAAAATCTACATAAGGGATTGCTTCAGAAATTATTCGTATATAAAAGCTCTTGAGTGTGGCCGTATGTGTTTCGAAATTTTCACTTTTCCGCCGAAGTATTGTTGGTTATCGTGGTATTTACATTTTAAAGGAACGTGAGATCAAAGCATTCTGTTCTCTGTTGAAATATTCATTCGTTTTTGAACACGTTGGAAGAGGCTTTTCAAAACTACGCTGCGGAAATTAAAAATAGCTCGGAGAAAGTGTTTTCAAATAGAAAATTCAATGCGGTCACGTGTACAACTTTTTTTTCTTTTGAAAACATATTGTAAGATAACCTTTTTGCTTAAAATCTTGAAGAATAATTTATAAAAACCAATGGAATTAAAAATGCCTCTTTTACTAGCTACTAATGTTTTTATTTTTACTGAGAGTACAAATATTCCATAAATATTCAGTGTTGTTATTATAATCAAACCAGTTTTCAGTATGTCGGTTTCTGCATGCAATAAAATAAGTGTAATATAATGTTGTATAATAGATTTACGTAAGCATTTCAAAACTTCGTCTTTACAATAATATAAAAACCAAAATAAACCATAGAGTAAGAGATGGATGAAGTAATAATCTATGTCCTGGATTCTGTGAGAATATTGTTCCTGAGTTTGTGAAACATATGGCAAATAGCCTATCCTCTCGTTCACTTTAAGAAAAAAAGAGAAAGTAATATGATTGTGTACAGGTGTTGGAGTGGAAACTGAGTTTCAGAAATCCGTGCTCATTAGGTCCCAAATAACCGAGATGGATAAATATTTTTGTCACTTCTTGGAATCAAATCAAGAACTTGTGGTAAACAGTTACGTAATTCGCTAAGCTTCTAAGTAATATTGTAATTTCTGAACAGAAAAATAACACATTTAAAAGTAAATAAGTTACAACGCTACAGATAAGTAAAACCGTAGCTGCATAAAATTAAAGTGTGCCGAGTAAAATAAAAATAAATTCTGCCAACACGATTCAAAAAATGTGTTTGTTTCTTTTTTTATTAAAACTTTTTGCGTATAATTTATTATTTTATTTCTTATTAACATTGTTTTCCCAAAAATAAATTGAATGTTAAATGTTCCTCAAGGTAAAACAAAACATCTTTCGACGAGTAGTTTGGAATTTCAAGTTAACGTTTTGCTATGGCCTAATAACAATAATGAATAACTAATTGAACTAGTTGTTTCATTAGTGGGTAAATTGTTAAGTGTTGCATTCCGTAATTAATATCTATTATACCAATATTTCACAATACCATCTTACATTGACTGTTCGAGCCTTTTTTGCCAACTATTTTTTTAAAAAAATGAGGTTCTTAATTCGCCTGTATTTTTTTGTAATACGATTTATTTCCAATTATTCTTGACCTTTTTCTATATATGTTACACATTGTCGTGTGTAATAATATTTGCCCTAGATATATTCTTACATAAATCCATGTTCATACGGGAAGTGTTATTTAAAATGATTAATACATTTCCGTAATAGATTTATACGTTTATGATTTGAATGACACCGAAAAACGCGACTACACAGATCCGCATACGATAGTTTTCAAATGGCCAACATTGTCTTTAATATTTGGCACTGTGGATGGAATAAGGCAATCTTCTTTCGCATTTACAGTCCTAAGGATCCGTTTTTACTGAGCGATTCACCGCGCGATTGTTGTTTTTCCAAATATCGTGATCTCGTTTAGTAGGAATGGAACATTGCTTATAAAAATGAAAAACAGTCGCGTGTGGTGCCAGTGGAAAAGCGGTCTCACTAACCTTTTTAAACATGTTTGCGTAACATTTACATGGTATAAAGTAGTAAAGAAGATATACAATTAGGACAGAATAGCCTGTCATTACTAGCTCGTTAATACCACGTCTGTCGTAAAGTTATCTTCAGCACAAACATGATTTTTAACTTTTCACGTGCGAGATAATCGTCGGAGGACATTTCACCCATATGTATGTTTTATGACTGACAATATTGATAAGAATGTATCACAAAGTATTGTATCTTTTATTACACAATTGCAGTAATCTTACAAGGATTATCTAGACGTAGGATTCTTTTAGATGAGAGATTCACGGCCAAGCTTACGATCATAGGCGTATAAGTTTGTGTTCGTGTACAGTATGCTTTATGTATATATGTTTCGCAAGTGTTTAATTCGCCATGTAACAGAAATGAATGTTTTTTTTAATATAAAATGTCATCTGGATAACATTACATATGAAACAAAGAAGGGAAGTATGACACATCTATTATAACTATGCTCTATGACTGTGATAATGAACAACAAAGAATATGTAGTAACTAGCTGTTCGCGGATTCATCCGCATGAAATCATAAAAACTTTATTTTATTGCTTACATTTGTCAAATTATCAATTGCAATTGTCAAAATGACATGACAAACCTTAGCAATCTTTCTTTCTTGATGTTGTCAGCAACTTATGGTCTCTTTCCCACATTAGGGTTATAGTTAGGGTTTTATCCAAAATATTTACCACCTACGTTTAATGGCGTGAACATATATAGCCTGAAGCGTGACGTAAGTGTACGGCTTTTTATTAAAAAAAAGAGTTATTCATAAATATGCTGTAATTGTTGACATCTTAGGCAACAAAGAAGTGTGTGTTTACGCTTTATTATAATAGTATAGATATAGATAGATTAACTAGTTACCGACTAACCTGGATTCATTTTGATAACTAGCTCGATAATGTCGCAACCGTTATAATATTACTGCTAATAGATTTAAAAGTACACGGTAATCTTTGTCATTTGTTGTTCGTAGCTCTTTTTACCCGCAGATCAACGAGGCAAAACAATTATCACTTGCACGACGAGTAGGTATTTTATTTCAAGGACGAATGGTTTGAATATAAAGGGAAATAAATCGTTTTTATTAAGTTTTTTGTTTGACAATAATGTAATAATACTAGTTTCCATAACATGGAAACCGCACAATGTATTTACACAACAATTTTACCATTTATTTGAGTTAAAATTTTATAAACACGAAGCTATTTCGTCATAGAGTAGTGAAAGCGTAACATAAAAACCGTAACGACAAAGTATTCGGTAACCGTTCCAGTAGTTTTGCTACCAAAAATGCATATTTTTGGTCGTAATAAATAAAACTTGAATTGTATGCCACCTGGAAGGTTATATACTTTTCTTTATATTTTCCTAACCCTAGGTTCTCACTGCTTTAACACTGGTATAAAAACAAATGCGGACTCAGTTCTTTTCAAAGTGAGAGGGATTGCATGTATAATAATAATTTTCGTACAATGTTTATTTAGGAAGCGGAAAACGAATTGAACCAAAAAGATAAAATTAATCGCGATAAAATACTTAAAAACGGTTAAATATTTCCTTGATACGTTTTTGATTAATACTCGGTTAAATAAACTCATGTTGGTGTGCAGTTATCCTAAGCCCCAAAGACGCTAAGTTCCAACTGAAAATTTTAATTTCACTTAGAACTGAACGTATGTAGGGGATTTTAGTTGCTAAACTTGAATTTAGCCACTACGAAATTTCAGATCCCATAGCATACTATATTTTTGTAAAAAAGACAAGTTTGATTAACCACTTCCAACGGTGATTTTCCGCTTGCCAGTATTAAAAAAACCTAAATGTCTTTACGAAAAATATAATGCCCGTTTCACACTTGGCCAATACAGTTGGACAATGGCGACGGCCAGTCATAGATGTATGTACTCACTGGTGTTAGTTGTTCACAGTGTGTTGATTAACAGTCCAGTTATGCAGCGCTACTGACCAAGTGTGAACCGCGCATAATGTTCTTATCGTGCATTTAAAAATACTGGCAACTTAATAAATACTGTATCACGATATCACAATGCGTTCTATTATCTGCAGGGATAATCATTTCGACTTACGATTACGGCCATGAAAACTAAGACAAGTTTTGAAAGCGTAAATAAGATAAGGGTTTTTAAAGGCTATGTTAATTCCGCTAGATAGATTTAATTACCGCTTTGTATCCTGGATAATTAGGGATCCTAAGTTTTTAAATGTTAAGAATGATCCTTGATGTATCATTGAGTCTTTTTTTTTATTAGTGTAAGTTTATAATTTTTTTTAATTCCGCACGGACGTAGTCCCGGCCAAAGTTATTTAACAAGAATATATTATGTTCGTTACAATTTAGTTGAAGAACACATTAAAATAACAATGAAAAGTTTCATACGAATTATTAGTATACTTGTTAAATACGTCACTATGCTTCTAGAAATTGTAAAGATGTGTTTTATACAACTGAAAACAGTTTGTTTTCATTACCGTGGGTTTACACTACCAAAATAATTGTACACGAACATATTGTTAACGCTCTCATTCTCGTTGAAAAATCTGAGTTAACAATATTTCTGTAGTAGGTGTGCAGTCAATGGAAACTTACTACATGTTAGTGAAGGTCGCTCGTTAGGGTTTAAAACCTCATTTCGAGACCGGTGCGAATTACAAAATAATGACTGAATAGAGTTCTAGAATAATATCTACAAAAATGTATTCAGATTTAGGTTCATAATTTGTATTGTCGTCTTGGAATAGAGAATGGTATCATTCAAAGAAAATTTTGATATGATTACTTGTTTGTAGTCTACGAGCAACTAGTACTTTGTCTTTTTAACATTCTGGAACATCTATTGACAAGACACAAAAAGTTTTCCATATTATTATTCAATTATATTTTTTATTAAGCAAAGTAAACCAGGTCACGAACGGCACGATTCCTTCATTGAATCTAATTACGTCGTAATTGTTTCAGCGAGCCGTACATACGCGAGAACCTTACTGGCATCTCCATGGGTCTGGCAAGGGGCAGGGTCACACCTATGGACGTCGTCAGGGTCGAAACTAAAACCAGTGTAAGCAGACATAAAGCATCTTGTTAATTTTGTTTTCCAATGAATGTTTCTGCATCGATACAGATAGAAATTTCTACAATAACCTTATCACAGTTGCATATCGATTCCTTTTTGAAGTCAATCAATATGTTTACATAATCATTAACAATTTAAATGTATATCTAATTAACCTTTTTGTCGTAACAGTTTCGTTATCCGCGACAAAGATAATGTTACACTATTCAATTGAATGCGTCCGTCGCACTCGTAACAAACAAGGAGAGTTGATGCGGATACAATTATTCTTGCTGTTACGTTCATATCTACCCGATTATCGTTCGTGTGACGCATATTTGTCACGACATGTGCCATATGTTCAGTCGCAATTCTGTTTTAACATGATTTATTATACTTAATCTCTAATGTTGATTTCAGATTATGTTCTCGTTCCTGTCGGTCGGCTGGGGTCTGCTCTCCGACATCGACATCGAGAGCGAGCGGCTGCGGGCTATCGGCGGACAGAGGTTCGCAATATGGGCGCTGGCGAGATTAGTTGGCCTAAGAAAGTACAAAGGCGTGCTTAGTTACGCTAAAATTAAGGATGTGAGCAATCTTCCAAAACCCAAACTGCCGATCACCCTCAGCCACAGCGTCAGTCAGGACGGCGCGCTCGACTCCCCCGACGCGGAAGCGTTCATTGATTGCGACGAGCAGACTGAAGTCTTCACGAACGCAGTCAACGGTAAACATCAGCGAGTCGATTCCTGGTACTCGGTAAATTCTAGGAGGAGTGCATTTTACAGCACACGAGGCTCCGAGTATCACAGCGTAGCCAGCGGCGGGTCAGAGATGCGGTCCCCCGTGCACGCGTGTATGCATGGCCCCGCCTCTCATCTGCCCTCCCTCATGTCACAGCTGCCCTCACACTGGGTTCACGAGGAGGGCGAATTCGTCATGGTGCATGTATCGTACCAGGCGTACATAGGCGAGGACTTGCTCTTCGCCCCACGCTCGCAATTGTCCGACGGGGTCATGTGGATGCTTATCATTAAGGCGGGTATACCTAGATCTCAAATTCTATCGTTCCTCCTTGGTATGAGTCAAGGGACCCATTCCGACGTGAACACGGAGTATATAAAAATGATTCCTGTTAGTGCATTTAGAATAGTTCCCGAGGGACCCGACGGTTATTTGACTGTCGACGGCGAGCTTGTAGAATACGGTCCACTTCAAGCGGAAATATTCCCTAATATAGTCCATCTCCTCGTTCCAGATACAAAATAATAAGATATATTTAAATGAAAAGAATTTTCTTAAATGACTGATATCAACCTGCCACTTAACCGAGCCTATGTTGAGCTATAAAAGACATAATAATCTGTTACTGAATGGTTGTGGTCAAACTCAACTTTTTAAATTCTAACCTCTATTTACTGATGGGAAATTATATGAAGCATTCCATTGAAGTTGTGATTTAAGTTAAATATTGTGTAATTATTACAGTAATAATTTATGAATTTGTTTAAGTTAAACTTGTGATATTTTGTTGTAAGCTCTTCAAAACAATCACATCTAGTTGCTAGTCAAGTTTGTCAAATGTATGGAACTAAGTGCCAAATTTTTAATGCACTTACAAACATATTTACCCAAGGAATTGATTATTTAATGCAATTTTATTTGTTTTCCTTGAGTTTTGTTTTATTCAAATTTTATTATAGCTAATTCACAGCTTTTAAGATCTAGACAATTTTTATATAAATATTTTTTAAATAATGTTCTTTTTTTTTTGTAAAATTGTTTTAAACAATTATTGTTTAACATAAATCATTTTCGTTTGCCTGTCGCTGGTACTGAAATAATACATTAAAAAATAAAATATTTTCCTTAGTTCTATATGATTTTTGCAATTTTCAATTAAAGCATTTAACGCTTTGGCGTCCACCTTAATATTTCCTTTGAGGCACAATTTTTTTAAGAATTATATTAAGATAAAGCTTGCCCTGTTACGTTGATGAGATATTATATTTTATTGTAATTTTATTAAAAAAGATATAAGGGTGTGTGCATTAATTTAGATAATAGTTTTGAATGGTTTTGGGATGTGTGATTCTACTTAATATTAGCAGTATTAATTTATTAAGTGTACTTTATAACATTTCTGTGATAAAAAAAATTTCTGCCATAGATGCCTACAGAGCAAAACCCCAGTAACTGGTTTTCATTGTTTTTTTAATGTTTAAAATTTTCTACAAATGTCTTTTTTGTGTTTTATTCACTTTCAATCGGTTTATTTTTCAATACTATTACCATAGGTTGATTAAAACATCATTGTAATCTCTGGTTTTTTCAAAGAGAATAGCAGAGATGCATGTTTTTGTACAAATGTTTCGGTAGTATCAACCCAAAGAATATATAAATAGTACACCTTCATTGAAATTTTTAACATTTTAAAATTCTTTAATCTGTAAACTGTATATAATTATTAAGATGTGTTGAGTTCAAATGTTATTAGAGTTTATTCAATGTGTTACAATTGCATGCAGCATTGATAATAACAGTCAAGATATTTATGAACTTTAAAAGTTTATAAAGATGTTACTAATAAATAATTAATATTTTGAGTGTTTTTATTCTTTTTTTTATCTAGTATGGGTACAAAAATTGTATGATGCAGACATTTAATAATGAATTAACCATTCCCAAAGCATATTATGAAATACATTAATAAGGTCCAGGCCTTGAAAAATTCACAAACCTTTTTCAAATTAAACCATATATTTTAATTTTTTAGAAAGTATACCATTTCTATAATCATACGCCTTCCAAAAAATGTCTGTGTCTAAGTCTTTTTTGAACATACTTTTTCTATGAGTTTGTTATTATTTTTCTAAACAAAGGTCTGTTAATAAAACATTAAAATACCATAGAAAATCAAACATGTTTATTTCTTATATCATATACAATTTCATGTAATATTTCTAAATATTATTATTATTATTAAATCTTATAACTATTAAATCATGGCAAACATTTCTTGCTTATGTGAAACAAACATGAAATTTGTCACAAAGTGAAAATGATAAAATTAAATTAGAAAATATATCTATTCTTGACATTAGGAAATTAAAAGATATATTACTAGTTTTGTAGATATATAAAAGCATTTATAATAATTTTATCTGAGTTTTAAAGAGTCAAGACTATCAAGTAAATTTTGAACTTCTGATTCCACTTGCTCCCGTGTGCTGATACACTCAAGCCTCTGACGGACGGATTCGAGATCACCAGAGTCAGCTTTTTGAATTTTCATATATTTAAGCATCATCTCAACAACAAGGCAAATTTCACTAATCAGTTGGCGAGTCTCTTCATAATGACCGGCACCACTTGGACGCATTTGAATTAGTTTTAATTTACTTTGAGCCAATTGAATGGGATTTCGACCATTCCTGTCATTGGAATTAACATCTGTACCAGCATCAAGCAGTTCAATGACCACTGGTATATGATTAGTACATGCGGCAAGGTGCAATGGCGTGTTACCAAGAGTATCTTTTATATTAGGGTTAGCGCCGTGCCTTAATAGGACTTTTACAACATCGACGTATCCACGACATGCTGCTAAATGTAAAGGACTTCGTTTATGCTCATCTGAAGAGTTCGGATCGGCACCCGAAGAAAGTAATTTTTCCACAAGTTCGGAGTTGTTTGTCGAAGCAGCAAATCGAAGCTTTTGATTTCTTGTTGAATAAATTGTAGCACTGCAACGATATTTAATCCGGCAATGTCTGGCCTTCGTGGTACATTTTATTTTACCAATTAAATCGTGAGGTTCGTCGAAGAAATCTCTTGATATCCCCTCATTTCCAGGCAAGTCTAACGAATTTGATAAAGGATTAAATTCTATAATACACGGAGAATGATCAATGTTTTGATTATCACTACTTTCATTACTGGTGTCAACTCCGGAGTCTGCCATTATTCATTCAATTCTATCTGCTTAGAAAGTTATCTTATTGCCTTCAACTCTTGAAGAAATTCACTTAATTGTTCTAATAAACGCAGTACGAAAGGAATAAAATGGAAATCATAAAAATAAAAATCTTTGAACACTGATTGAGTGATTGATTGTAGGAATAAATAAAATAAAATTAAGTTAACTGAGTGTTGCTAGTTACTATCTAGTTCCTTTCTATTTATTTATTTATATACGCTTTATATAGTTGCTAATTCATTTTTCTTATCATTATAAGATAAATAAAACAAAAACTAAAATCCACATTCTTAATTTGCATTATCGTGAATTACGTAATGTAAAGTTATGAAAAATAACAAACATTTCAGTATACTCTGTAAGCCTGAACTTTGAATATGACAAACAGTGACAGGTGGTAAGGCGAAATTGACAGCGACAGCGTATTGCGAATCGGTTTCAGAAGTTATTTCCGAGATATTTTTAACAATATTACTGCGTAAATTCTATAAGACATGCAGCAGCTCACGATATTCATGGTAAGTAAAAATTTTCAATGAAAAGTACAATAATTTCAATTATTATTTAATGGTGTTTAAATAACCTAGATTATTTTAACGCAAGGATATCGAAAGCTCTCGTTCGTATATCGATGAGCTGTATTCATCAGAGGCTGATAAAACATTAGAGGCGTTAGTGACTTTAAAGAATTCAGTTATTGGAAGTAATAGACAAAAGAGTTCTGTTATACGACAAGGAATTGTGCCGCGATTGCTACAGCTGATGTCTGATGAAACACTCGATGCTGATGTTAGATTGCAAGCTACTATAACAATAGGTAATATATTTCTCCATACATTTAATTGCGCTCTGTTGACACAGAACAATTTATATTTAGAATAATATTTCAAAGGCATTGATCACTAAAAACAATATTTGTTGCATTGACCTCTGATATCAATGTGTTTTGTACTATTCTTAGTTGATAGTGAACATAACATATTTGTGATTTCATATTATGTGTTTATTATTTATTAATTAATTAGTAATAAGAAGTTAGAGCGTCGGTGGCTCAGTGGTGTAAGCACTTGACTTGTAATCTACAGGTCTTGGGTTCGAATCCCGCCGCCATGTACCAATGTGATTTTCGATTTTTCGAATTTTCATATGTACATAATTTACCCGACGTTCTTACGGTGAAGGAAAACATCGTGATACAACCTGCACATATCAGCGAATAAATTCAAAGATATGTGTGAAGTCAACCAACCCGCACTTGGCCAGCGTGGTTGACTATGGCCTAGTCACCCTAACTTTAGGGTAGGCTCCGAGCCCCTCGGTGGGGACGTATAGTGAGCTGGTGATGTGTTAAATAAGAAGTTGGACAGACACTTAATGATAATGATAAAATATCAGGCCAAACATGTTCTCTGTAAGTTAGGTCTATTCTTAGTATATTTATTATGACATTTTTATTTATCTCTTAAATAAACACACAAAGTCAAACTTGTATTTATTAGTATTATTTTTAATCTAATTGTTTTCATTTCACTAGGGTCACTGGCCAAAGGTACAACGGAAGATGTCAGTACACTGGTGGAGCAAGGAGTTGTTACCTCATTGGTGCAGTTGTTAAAAACAGTCCCTATAGATACAAAATTAATGGAGGCTGTGCTTAGTGCTTTGAAAAGTTTCTTTCTACATTATTCACCACCAGTTTCAGCGTTGCCTGCGGATATGAAATTGTTAGCTAAATTAACACGTAAGTATTTTATTAACTAGCTGTTGCTTGCGACTTTGTTCATGTGGAATGAAAAAATATAGCCTATGTTACTCACTGATAACATAGCTTTTTAATGGTGAAATAATTTATGAAATCGGCCCAGTAGTTTTTAAATTATTTTAATACATACAAAAATACAAATCTTCCCTCTTTATAATATTAGTATAAACAAATTCAGATAATTAGATATAACAAAAAAAAACCCAAGTTTACTCAAATTGTGTCCACATTTAAAATAAATCTGTTTTAATAATAATGGTGGTATTTGCTGAAGAATCAATTACACTATTGTACAATAGTGAATACTTTTTCCAATATCCATCCAACTTCCAAAGAAAAGATTTATGAATTTCAGGAAAAGTGATGTTCCAAGATCATTGCAAAATACATAAACAGCCTATATAAGTTTATTAGTTCTGCATTACTAATTAACTTTTTGAAATAACAAGTAAATTAATTTAACCTTTGGTTTACACAGAAATAGCACGGGAAGGTTCTCTAAACTCCAGAGCTTCTATAGTCCGGATACTATCAATATGGGTTGGAGGCCCGATAGAGCAGGAAGCACTCTGCTCCTCTGGTACCCTGGAGGCGGCAGCAGCATTGCTAGCATCACAATCATCACCACCGCCCTCCCTCGCTTTACCAGCTCTTGATCTACTAGCAGCTGTATGCTATGAGAATGCCAATGTGTCACAGATTGCATTGAACACACGGTATGTATACACAATTTGCATATTTTAACATTTGAAAATTGTATTTATTTGTTTTTTTTTTCATGTTAATTTTACTATTTGATTAGTAAATAAGTGTCTATAAAACATTAACCTTTAATTCGATAGTGTCCAGTGTGACGAACTAATTAAAAAAAATCTATTTCATTTATATCATCACATTCATATTTCATATCCAAAAATAAGATTTCTAAAAAAAACATTTTTTTGTTACAAAAAACTCAACCGATTTAAGGGTTAAATCAATATATCGTAAATTTTATCGTTTCTAAATGAAATGAATTAGGGCATTGCTATTTATTTGTGAATAACAGTATAACAGTATAATTTTTCTTTACAAATAGTTAAATATTGTACATTTGTTAATATTTGTTCTAACTCTATATTAATTATCATCAAATTAACTTTATTTTGAGTTAAATTTTCTTATAATGAAAACAGTATTTAAACTTATGAACCATTCTTGATATATATTAAAGTCTTTTCTAATATATTCACCTGCTAAAATATAACAATGAAATGTTCGGTTTCGTTTTCACCATATAAATATTTAGTATATAGGTAAATATTTACTATATTTGTTAATTTATTGACATAGACCTATGCGTTTTAGGCATGGTGACAAAACGATACCCGAACTTCTAACGTTTCTAGTGTCACGTGACAAGCCTCTGCCGGTCGCGCTCGGCGCCGCGCGCTGTCTCACCTTTTTGCACCGCGCCGGGGCACTGCCGCCGGATGATAACAGGTACAACATACACTAAACAAACATTAAAAAAACAAAAAAAAAGGTTACACTGGCTGTTGACCTCAAACTTACACTTACATTCACATACTCGCGAAACGCTTTCAAGTACAGTAGCGGAAATCCGCGGTGTTACCTACAGAATAAAGGCCCTATTAACGAGACACACTCCTATACAAAAAACCAATTTAGTAGCGCAACGGGATAAAAATAAACCAATTAGTCGTGTACTTTACGACTTTTTTCGTACAGACATTAAGACTGTCTCCTATTAGTTATTGTTTCCCGTTTTAATGTGAAGAAAACGTTCAAACGACTAGCTTTTAATGTGGAACAACTCCAAATCCCTCGATTGTACATTTTCTCCGGTAGCGTGTGCGGATTGGGGAATAGATTTACAGACATATAACCGTGGAAATTTCCAAATTGCAAGAATATGCTATATCATTGCATTAAATTCCTTTTTAACAGACTTGTAACGATTATTGGGTCATTGCCAATCTTGTATATGTTACTGAAGCCAAAACGAGCGATGGATTTAGGGTAGGGTCTTTGTGTTAATTTTATTCGTCCTCAATTACAAACGTAAACGCCATTTTACAACCGAACAAGAAACAATTACTAAATGAATATGACTTTTTTAAATTGTTTTTTAATATCTAAAGAGATTAAAAATATATAGAGTAGGCATAGTTGACACTACACTTGACACATTTTTCACATGATCATCACTAACGCTATCTATTGATAGTCTCAAAACCACATATCAATATAATTAATTGTATTTAAATTAATTGCCTAGAGGTGTCATTAAATAATATTTAAATGTTTACATTTTATTTTGGGACACTGTTTAGTTTATTTTATAACAAAAGATGGAGCTTATAATTTTGTGAAATGTTTTATTACATGTCAATACAAGGACACTAGGTGGCACTAAACTTGACAACTAACTTAGTACCTTTCAGAGAAAGTACCGGTTAAAATTTGTTGTCTGCCTAGTCTATATGTTTTATATGTGTTTGTTAATACCAGAGTGGTGTTTGGTGCATTGCCGTGTCTGGCGCGACTGTGTACCAAAGATATACCGGAAGACATAAGGGCAACGGCCGCTGAAACATTGGCATACTTAGCTGAGGTATGTTACACTTGAAACTTTAAATTAATAACAAATTTAAGCGCCAATAGCCTAATAGTTTGGAGTACGGAATACCGATTTTGCGGTCGAGGGTTCGAATCCCGCCATTCGACTATTGTCGTGAACCATATCCTAGCACAAGCTTAGAGCTTAGTTGGAGTGGTTAAAGAAAATATTAGTAATATAACAAAAATCTAATAATATTTAAATATAAAAAAAACAACAGACACATAGATCGCCGATTTTATTCGCTGAAATAGCGAAGTGACCGCTACCCATATCTTCAAAAGCAGATGTGTTTTTAATCGATGGAGGGGACGCATAGAAAAAGGATATTCCTCCTTTCTATGCGTCTGTCAGGTTACTGTTTCTGTCCAAGTTAACACTTTTATGGTACTATATATTTTTGTATGCTAAAGTTAACTGGCAAAACAAGACGGAATTATAATTGTTTTTTAAAATTCAATCTGTCATGTAATCATGAGACAATAATAATTTATATTATTAGAAAGTAAATATAGTACATTTTTTTTGTTTCAGGTTGATACGTCATTACAAAGGTTAGCAGCGATATCGAATCATTTGATGTGTTCGCTCGCAGATTTAGTGGAGTGTCCCTCAGGGGCCGCTAAGGAAGGCGCATTTAAGTGTTTCGCGTCTCTGGGAGCTAATGACGAAGATATCAGAAAGAGGATAATAGAAACACACGGTCTTATGGTGCATGTTGTGTACGGAATGAATAATCAAGATGCCACTGTAAGTTATTTTATACCATTACTAGCTGTTGCTCGCTGTTTTGTCCATGTGAAATTAAAAAATATACCCTATGTTACTCACAGATAAATTACCTTACTATTGATGAAATTTTAAAATTGGTTTTTATTCATGTGAATAGGTTTATATGATATTAATGGGGAGAAAATCTGCCTTATGCTTAATATAGATGTCCTATAACGCCTGTGTGAATACCAAAGATTTTTGACAGATTTGACATCTGTCAAATTTGAAATTATGACTACTGTCAAATGACAAACACAGATAAACAATGTCCTTTGTCGCCAGCTTCACGCTTCCTGTTGAAGTGATTAATATGAATTTCAGGTAAGATTAGCAGCTGTAAGATGTTTGCACTCACTGTCTAGATCAGTTCAGCAGTTGAGGACAACATTTCAGGTGAATATAAAAAAAAACACTTAATTAATAGCTTAACTGTTCTTCCCGATTATTTTCTACATGTGTGTAAAATTTTATCAAGATTTGTTTGATGTTTTCGACATACATAGTAATAACATCCATCTATCCATTCATTTTATTATATTACTATGATCTAGTAATAGTACTTTAGCTCAATGTTATATGTTTTTACATACAGGACCAAAAGACGTTTAAGAAATATATAGACTAGACACAGTAAACTTATTTTTTCACCGGTAATTTGTTTGAAAGGTACTATGTTAGTTGTCAAGTTTAGTGCCACCTTGTGTCCTTGAATTGACATGTAATAAAACATTTTACAAAATTATAATAAGCTCCATCTTTTGTTAGAAAATAAACTCAATAGTGTCACAAATTAAAATATAAACATTTAAATTTTATTTAATGCAACCAATTGGCAATTAAATTCAATTAACTATATTGATATGTGGTTTCGAGGACCTATTAATTGATAGAGTTAGGGAGATTATATGAAAAATGTTTTATATATATGTCGCAATCAGAAGAAGAAATCAATTTGAATTTAAGTCATAATTAGAACACGAGCGCCGCCGGGCGACTTTCGAGAGAACTTAGATCATTCTGAAAATAGGGATCGTTGCGAGAACATTGTTTGAACGATGGGAGCTTGGTAGATCGATGATATCCTGACTGTAGTATTGTGAATGTATTCCTTGAATCCGACTTTACCCATGGCCGCCCACATGTGATCTCGAGTAGTAGTAATTCTGATATCGTGCTAGCTCAAGCCGATATATATATATTTTTGAATCTTTTGTTTTTCAGTAAAAATATTTATTTTCTATATGTATTATGTCTATTTCTTTGTACAGGACCATGTTGTGTGGCGACCATTAATGCAATTACTAAAGGACTCTCCGGACACAGAGTTGCTGACTGTAGGAACTTCAACACTCTGCAATTTACTGCTAGAATTCTCACCTGCGAAGGAACCTATGTTAGACCAAGGTATTTTTATTGTTTTTATAAATTACCAGCTTTCGAGCTACTCTGTTCGACTGAATTAAAAAAAAAAGTAGGTAGTCAACGTGTTCCTTCAGACTATTCTTGACTGCTCTCTCAAATTTCATCGAGATTCGTTCAGCAGTTTAAGCTTTCGCATTTATATTGTTAGTAAGAAGTAAGAATAGAAATAGCACTCGCTGTTTGTATATTATTTTATTATTTTAATATGTTTTAAAAATTTTACAGGCGCTGTAGAAATGTTATGTAATTTGACGAAAAAACCCGAAGCTGCGCTAAGATTGAATGGAATTTGGGCGTTAATGAATATGGCGTTTCAGGTAGGTATTTTCACAATCAGTCTAGTTTCGATGTCACTTTTGGATAGTTTATTTTTTTTCAATAAGAAACTAAGTTGTGCTCGCGACTACGTCTGCGAGTAATTAGTAATGGTTTATCAGATTATGATTTACTTGTGTGTCAACGGACAAATCAAAGATCCATTGAGACATACTAACAAACATCCATCCATCTAAACTTTTTTAATTACAATATTAGTAAGATATAAGATTGTTAGACGCCAGTAATAACAATACCACGACCACACAGAAGACAGTGAAGTGGAAGTCATTCCGCGAACAATTTAACAATTGTGCCACGGGATATATTTAAGTTCTCATTCCCTTCTCACCCTTTATTTATAAGCAAATAATAGAAAGGTAAAGTAAATTTGACGAAGGTTGGGACACAGGAAGGGGAAATATCCTCTCTGTCTATTAAAGGTAGACAACGCTTACGCTTATGATCTATGGGCAACGGCTTCGCCATTTCGGCGAATCCAGGTGTCAACTTATCTGCCATCTTATGATAGATTTTTGTTTAATTGCAGGCGGAGCAGAAAGTGAAACAACGTATCCTATGTTGTTTGGGAACGGAGCAAATGTTCCGATTACTAAGTGACAGAGATACACGAGTTATTATGAAGACATTGGGCCTTTTAAGAAATTTATTGTCAACGCGGCAGCATATAGACGCTATTATGAGCGAATATTCTTCACAAGTTATGCCGGTAATTATATTTTTAAGTTATCTTAGGTCAATCCTTTCTAGCTTTTATTTTTGATTAAATAAATAGCAAATAAATAATGTTACTCAGATAATGTAGCTTTATAATGGTGATTTTTAAATCGGCTTAACAGTTTTTGAGTTATCAATATACAAAAATACAAATCTTTTTTCTTTATAATATTAGTATAGAATCCCGCCATTCGATTATTGTAAACCATATCCTAGCACAAGCCTACAACTTAGTTGGAGTGGTTAAAGGAAATATTTGTAAACTAGCTTTCGACCGCGACTCGAATCGTGTGGGATTGAAAATAAAAACCAAACTGAGTAGCCTATATGTTCTTCCAGACTATCCTCTACGTCTGTGCCAAATTTAATCGAAATCCTTTCAGCCGTTTAGGCTACAAACTCTAACATTCACATTTATATCAATCATCCAAACTTTTACATTTATAATATTAGTAAGATTAACAAAAATAGACTATGTTTTGTTTTAAATTACTGATTTCTTAATAAAAGTTGTGAATGTCAGGCAGTGATCGTGGTGCTGGAGGGCTCGTACCCCACGGAGGTGAAGGAGCAGGCGCTCTGCATCCTCGGCAACATCGGCGACGGCGAGCGCTCGCGCGACCTCATCATGGACAACGAGGACCTGCTCCGGAAACTTGTGGATTACCTGGTTAGTTACTGATAACAAGCATATCTTACTTTATAAGTAACTAGCTGTTACTCCCGACTTCGTCCTCGTGTAATTTAAAAAGTAATGAAAAGAGTAGCTCACTCTCGATCTCATTCACTAACTCACTGATAATGTAGCTTTTTATTGGTTAAAGAATTTTTGAAATCGGCCCAGTATTTTTTTAGTTATTTCAAACCATACACAAATACAAATCTTTCCTCTCTATTATATTAGAAATATAAATTATAAGCAAAACGAATTTGATGTCTACCTAAAATATGTATTTAAACGAGTTAATTAAACGCATATTGCATTCTCGTTATAAATTATAAATAAGTCGTGTAAATTCTATTATATAATGTTTAATTTTCGGAGTTACTAATACAACCGCCGCATTCAAAGTCATAAAGAGGTCATTAAGTGATCTTTAATATAGATTTCTTAGACCTTAAGACCAATTTATGATTGGGCAATATCGGTTTACGTCCTCATTTACCATTTTGGGGTATATTAGTAAGACTGTGATTCGCATACCTATGTCGGCCTCCTTTTGGTCAACTGCTTCTTAACACCAGCCTCGACATATTTTAAGAGCATATTTACAATTGAATGTGACTTGTTAGGCTCACCCCGAGAGCAAGCTGCAGGGCGCGGCGCTGTTCGTGGTGACGAACCTGGTGTGGCGCGAGGAGGCGGGCGCGGAGGCGCGCCAGGCTCGCCTCGCGGAGCTGGGCGTGCTGCGCGCGCTCAAGCTGCTCTACGCGCGGCAGGACGCCGGCCCGCTGCACGACAAGTACGCACAGTACGCACGCACAGTACGCATACACGCACAGTACCCACAGTACGCACAGCACAGTACCCACAGTACGCACAGCACAGTACACACAGCACAGTACGCTCAGTACGTACACTACGCACACTAAGCACAGTACGCACAGCACGCACAGCACGCACAGCACAGTACGCACAGTACGCTCAGTACGCACACTACGCACAGTACTCACAGTACTTACAGCACAGTACGCACAGTACACACTGTACGCACAGTAAGCACGCACGCACCAACGACAACGCAACAAACGTTGACACCAAAGACATTTAAGAAATATACAGACTAGGCATAGTGAAAATTTTATCCCGGAACTTTCTCTGAAAGTTACTATATCAGTTGTCAAGTTTAGTGCCACCTCGTGTCCTTGTTTTGACATATAATACAACATTTCACAAAATTATGATAAGCATCATTTTTTAAAAATAAAACTAAACAACGTCAAAAACAAAACAAAGATTTAATGATTTTGTGAAAAATGTCTCAAGTGTATTATCAACTAGGCCTAGTCCATATATTTTTTGAATATCTTTGGCTGTGACACATAAAAATGACAACGAGTTTCGCGGACATACTATAAGACAGTTATCGTAATAGTACTAAAATGAACGTTATTATCATAATTTATTATGATATTTATTAATGAATATGTTTGCAGAGTGACGGCGGTGTTGTCGCAGTTCAACGAGTTCACATAACGCGGTACAGAAACAGATTGGTGCAGTGCTTGTGATCTGACAGTGAGTTATCGAGTCATGACTGTTATCTAGTTGATAGTTGGTGATCGCTAAGTGTATTGTACATAGCTAAGTTCGCTACTTAGTATTGTTATCACAGGAGGCGTGTAGGAGCAAAATCGGTCGCGTTCACTAACAGGTTACAGAAACATATTTTTAATGGACCTTAAATTCATTAGAAACATGTTTCTAATGAAATTAATATCCATTAGAAACATGTTTTTAGATGTTTATTAATGTTTTTAATGAATTATTGATTTGAAATGATTGAACGTTGCTACTTTTACTTCTACATGTCACTCATATGTTATCGAAAAATTATTTATTTTAATTTATCATGTTGACATCTTGTGAATCATTTGTCGATCAGTTAATTTATCATGACCTAGTATTGTTTTTTTTTTCATTTAATCATAGCGGTATACAAACACGTCTTCCGCTGTCCTAGTAAACCTAAAAATTTGCAATATTACTAATAAATGATGTTTTTTTCAATAAATAATCCTTTTTTAAATATTACCAACATTTGTGGTGCTAATTGTAAATTAGTTCCGTGTTGACGTTAAAACGACAAATGTACAATAAATAAAATCATATAATTTAAAATGGCATCTAAACGATATTAATATCAGTACACAATAATTAAGTACATAGACACGAAATTATTTTTTTAAGATTGTCATAAATTATTACGTAACCTAACATTCATTTCTATATGGTCACAATCTTCTGCTTTAATTTGGTTTTCTGTCATTAAAAAAATCAAAGTGAACATTTTCTTTTGTGACAGAAAGAATGTTGCCACTAAGTTTTTCTTTTTGCCCGCTTTTCGTATAAAAAAGTAAATAAACATTTCGCGCGTTTTTTTTGCTTATTATTGCAAATTATTGCTACTAAATAATGTACTTAAAACGCAATGGACGAATAAATATTTAATTTGTGTATACCTGAATTACATTTGCGGAAATTGTTATTAATTACGATATTAAAATCAATGTTTTAAATTATATGTTATAGATATTATAATCTATCGATAACTCACAAAAGTGAGGGGAAGAAAGGCCTTTGATGCTCAGTGTTGCCATTTGAAAGATATGCGAAAGATATTATAAAATATAAAATTGTTGTGTTAAGAATACTCATTGAATTTATATAAAGATTTATAGCACATTAAAAACAATAAAATACATTGATTTAAGTATGAAAGAAAATTTTATAATGCGTTTCAAATAATAAATATAAAACCAGCACCATATTGTGAAGTCGCTGTCAAATTAAAAAAAAAATCATTTTAAATACATTTATATTAATCTCAGAGTTAAAATGTTTTGTTAATAACTAGTTCATTAAATCACCTTATTTATCCCAAATACATAGATTCCAATGTTTTTATTTTTTTAGATAATGTACATATATAAATATGAAGGATTTGAATACATAAACTTGTCGCTAAGATGTTTTTGAACTGTGATTCAAAGGACTGATGATAGTTTTAAAAAACAAATACAAGACAATGTACATGTGGGATAATCAGCAACAAGATATTTATCCGATATTTATATGTTTAAGTTTTCTCGAATATTAAATATTTTTCATTATATTCATTTAGTATGTGTGCTGTACGGTCATATTTTATTTCATAGATATTTTAATAAATTTTAATTTTGTTTTGTTGCTGACTGTACTTCTTGACAACGGATTAAAATTATTTCTGTACTAGCTTAATTTTTGCTGTGGATATAAAAAATTTACAATCATGTACCAATATTATATTTGATGTTGATATGAAATTACCTAATATAATTTCGTAATGGAAATTAAAAAAAGTTATATATCCAGTTATGTTTCCCTGTTATGGATTAAAATGAAATGATAAATGCAATATTGTTGTTTTATTTGTTTTACCTTGAAAATTGCCTTTTGCATTTACTATATTGAAATTTTAAATGTGAGAGAGGAACGTTTAGTACGTGAAAAGCGTTTGTAACGTCCGAGGACATGATTAATGAGAATTTACTAGAACGTTTTACATTAATCTTACGACCCACGAGATAACATCAAATGCTAAAAGTATATTTTTTATCGCAATTTACTATGGTAAAAATATAAATCTTTAGCAATTTTTGTGATCTATTTATAAAATGTTAGGAATTCCTGTTACAAAAATTTTAAAACCCCGTAACATTTTTGCGAATTTCTTTTTCGTAATAAGGGAACAGAAACTTTTCCTTCTACGGCAAGAAAATTACATAGCATTAAATTTTCCACGCAAAAGCCGACTGGCCGCTCGCCAAGATATAAAACAATTGACCGGTTCAAGGTGCAATTTTATATCCATTGGCCATTGGAGCGTATTTTGCTATTTTATGTTTATTGAAATTTTGAAGTGTGTTCAGACTTAGTGAACTGAAATGAATTTGATTATTGATTAAAAAGAGCTTAACATTGTTTAAAATGAAAAAAAAACTGCTTTAAATTAGAAGATCGTTCAGAAAAACAAATAAGTAGAAATTAATTGCTTACAACAATAGTTTTGTAAATTAAAAAAAAATTGAGTTTATACTGTTAGATAATTTTGTACTAGTTTTAATGCCTAGTAATTACGATATTTTTATCAATAATATCTCAATTATAATGTGATAAATCATTAATGTGGAGTGTTTCGTCCGTCTAGTCCAAGCATCAAAAGCTTTGTTAACAAAAGTCACGTCTCGTCGCAGACAAAATACTTGAATCTAGACATTTAAATTGCGATTTCATTTTCAAATAACAATAAGTTTTTTCCAAATTTTAAGATACCGATTGAATATTTTGATCGACAAAAACATGACGATTTTAAAGAAATCAGTCTAATTTCATACATTACAAATAGGTTCTTGTTAGAATGTTACTTGAATCTGTGTTTGACTGTTTTTTAAACATTTTCTAATACATTTTATGAATATTACTCAATTAAATCTTGCTTGTTACTAATATAATGTGGAAGATTAGATGAATAGATGTAAGAAGGTATCTCAAGAGCGACTCAACGAATCTCGATGAAAGACAGATGTACTTAGAACTGGTAGAACACATAGGCGGAATTAAGATTTTTTAATTGCGCGCAGACGGAGTCACAGGGGACAGCTAGTAAAATATATTCTTGTAAGTTAGAAATAAATCTAACTGTAATAAATGTATCTATGCGATATCTTACAACTTTGTCATATTGGTAGTACAGTAGCGAGTGTCAAAGCGTCCTATTGCGATGGGAGTCACGTTCTCAATAACGAAATTGTTCCGCAACATTCAATATTTGTTGTTTGTTTAATGCATTTCAATTCAAATGAGTTTTTGTAGCAACTGGCATGCTAGCATAGTTATGGTATTTAAAAAGATAGAAAATAACACGTATATTGTTTCAAGTATTTCAATAGAAACTAACAGTAAAGCGATTTTAAACAAATGACAATTTATTATTAAAAATTTTATTATAAAAACATTTTATATACTTAAATTTAATGTTTTTCTTATATTTTATCATATAATAACAAGGAAAAAGTAATGTAATAAGAGAAACAAACGCATTCTAAACTCAATTCAGATTTCAAATATATTTATTTTCTGGGCTTCGTTGCCTTATTAATGTGTTCGAAGAATTCGAAATAAGAAATTCTCTTTTAGATGTTATTTATATCATATTTTAGGTTACGCGTTTCTTATGGAGAAATTCCATCGCAAAGAGGAATGTAACAAAAAGTAATGTATCGCTTTTTTACAACCCTTTTGAGCGATCCAATACTTTCTTGTTGACATATTTTGTCCATCAAATAATACTTTATTTTCTTGATATAAGTAACTATATTAGAAGCTTACATATTGGTGATTGATGTTTTTTTTAATTCGACAATTATTTATACAAAAAACAACAATATTACAATTCACATATAATTTTACAAATACATTTCACACATTTTTTTTTCACTTTTAATTTTAAATTCGGTATTTTGTTCAATTATATATCCTTGGCTCATTTACTAGGTTGATTCCCTGTATTATATTGTAATAATATTAGTATTGAGTATTTGTAAATGATATTAAATTTGCAGGCTTTCATAGTTCAATATTAACCGTAAAAACCAGGCGATAGCTCGTAAAAAAATTACAAGTGTACCAATAGTGCAAGCCCATTGTAACATAGGTCAACATAAAAAAAAATGTGCTTTATAATATATGCCATGTCAGGACATCGTAGGCGTTAGTGTCACCGTTGACAGAGACATGTGCCCGCATAATTTGAACACGTCACGGGAATAATGCAGCACCCATGTAGATGATGTCACTTTTGACCATAGTACATTTTATATTAAGTTTTTTTTCGAAAAGAAAACAATCAACAAAATACAGCAGATATTTCGCATGTTTGTTGGAGATAATGTAGTTCAAATAAGGCAAATCTCATCGTCGTTACTGTAATGTAAACCATCGTTTCGATTGTTAAAAGAAAAACGTTGATAAAATGAACAAAATCTACATTGTTAAACAAAATAAACAACTGTGAAGAATTACAAAGAGAGTTAATCATTATTATTTATTATCTGTGCTTGTTTCTCATTACTTTTAACTGTACAATATAAAAGTACATATTTGTCTTCTAGAGAATAATCCAGCAATTCATGTGAAGAGGACAAGCGTTTCATTAGTCCGCGTTACTGCTTGCTCGCTGAGCTCTGCTGTAATTAATCTCTATTTTAAACTTTCCCAGTTTAATTTTCAAACTATTTACTAGTAACTAATTTATCCATCAATTTAAAGACATGTTCTACCAATGAGTACATATACTTTTTACGATATTTTGTACTAACATAAAAATGTAATATTATTATAGCAAGAAAATTATATCCAATTGCGTATTTATCATTTTGGCGCGCTTTTCGCACCTCGGGCTTGACAAATGAGAAATGAAATCGTGCTGTATCAAGATGGCGGCCAATATGTTATGCCGGCAAGCTGTCGACTGCAGAATTTAATGTTTCACTTCCACATAATAGCTATCATTCATAAGTTATAAGTAATTTTCCTCCAAATATTACCTAGCAAGTTTAAGTTGCATGAAGTCAAAAACTCAAAAGGGATTTGGTTTAAGAGAACAAAATATTTGACGTAATAAGTAATGATAAAGATACTGCCACAGTATGAAATATTCAAGCTAAGGCACTGCTTGAGTAATCATTTAACATCTGTGAGTGTTGTAGTTTGAGAGATATAAATATTTCAGTCACATTCTGTATAACTTGCGGTAGTTCTTGATCACGTTTTCCCAGATTTATTTATAATTCATATTAACTATAGTAACATAAAGCTTAATTAGAGATTAACAAAGGTTACATAACAATGTACGGTCCGTGCTACGCAGTTAACATCTCCCTCGGGCCGGCAATTACCGATGTGAAGCGACGCGGAAGGATTCGATTGTTAATATCGCTTGTGTTGCAGGTCGCTTTAATCACAAATTCAATTTGTATGAATAGGATTAACTGATATTGGGAAATACGTTAACATAAAGTATCTCTATACGTGAACCATAGAGTTTTCAACAGTTTTAGAGACTTTAGATGAATAGAGGGCATCATGGTCGTCATCCGTAGAATTTAAGAAGTTCTCGAATTTTAACCGAAAGAATAGTGGTAAATAAAATCGTTGAATTGAATCGTATTTTTTCTTAGTTTGAGTCACGTAACAATTACGGTCGAGGGCTCGGGTCCGCTCTTTGCGGTTCTTTATGTGGTCGTACGACGTGACATTCGGCTTTTATTTGTAACAAAACTTTTATGGTTTATTTTAAAATTGCGTAGTATTAGTCGTTAAAGAACGGAAACGTCACCGATAAATTATATGAGAGGAGTAACAGGAAGATATAATAAAGTTACAATAATGAAATTTTTATTATATTTGATGGCAGACAAATAATAATCAGTTTTGAAGAAATGATTGTTTGGATTAATGTTTGTTCTCAGTAAATACAAAGCGGATTTTTTTCCAAATAATGATTTTTACAACGTAAGGAAATAAAGTAAAAATTCTCGTCTTACTAAGAAAATCAAATATCTTCATAGTTGACCCAGTTTAGCAGGTCAAACAGAGGGCATATTTGCTTATGAATTTTTAAATGAATCTGGTCCGACACGGCTGCGTACTCTTGAATAATTGTATGTAACTACATATGTTGTTAGTTCTATGAAACAAAAAAGCTGTATGCATATGTGCCTTTCTCTCTGTGGGTGAAATAAAAAGTTTGTAAAACATCACTTTTAGGTATGCTTCAAGAAGCATTAAAAAACAAAGTGAGTCCAGACACAACAAAGGTCTAGACACAACAACTGCAGAGCGACATTAGTGGTTTTCCATTAGAAGTTCGTTTATTTAATAGTGTCCGTATTGAATGTTACTGTGGAAATAGCTGGCGGAGGTTGCAGTCTCCTCGAAACGAGGAAACAACGAAGTAATTAATCTTGGTTTTAATTTCTATTAAAAAGAAAAGTTCTATTAAAATGTGTAAAAAGCGGTTAAATTAAATTTTTGTCATAATAATCTATACTATCTATACTTCTATACTATTATAATAAAGCGTAAACACACACTTCTTTGTTGCCTAAAATGTCAGCAATCACAGCATATTTTCGAATAACTCTTTTTTTAATAAAAAGCCCTACACTTACGTCACGCTTTAGGCTATATATTTTCACGCCATTAAACATAGGGTTAAATATTTTGGTTAAAAACCCTAATGTGGGAAAGAGACCATAAGTTGTTGCCAACATCAAGGAAGCAAGGTTGCCATGGTTTGACATCATGTCATGTCATTTTGACATTTGCAATTGATAATTTGACAAATGTGAACAATAAAATGTTTTTTTTTATAATTTTATGCGGATGAAGTCGCATGGGAACAGCTAGTTAACAAATAAGATAAAACCCAGTAATATAGAATTAAAACGTTTTATATGTTTTAAGTAATACTTATAGTTTGTCGACGAAATCATTGCGTTTCATTGCTATTTCGCATTTCAAACTGCGAGTCGCTTTGATAGAGTAAGGTCTCTTGAATTTTTACATCATTATTTTCAAGTGTCGCTGCATTTCATACCTAGGACTGTATTTTTGGCTATTCAAAGTTTTATTTAAATTTCGTCTCTATGATAAAAGTATGCAATACTACAAATAACTATATAATATATGCAGTTTTACATTTAATGTTTACATTTTTGATAAAAACTTTAAGACAAAATTAATTATAGTAAAAATACAATTGCTTCTTTATTGACAATGGGTTTTATTTTACGTTCCGCCTTAATATCACACTCGGAGTCTCTTAATGGTTAGCTAAGCCGTTCTTTAGCGCAGAATTTTAATAAAGATCTTTACTAAAGTCTTCACGAGTTCGACAGTTAGTGTCTAAGAAGCATTTTTTAACATTTACATAAATTCATTTTGTTAATTAACCAGCTTAATGAATTTAAGTTTCCAATGCAATCAAATACTTTGAAAAGTAACCTCCTCGGAGTTTTAAATTAACTTACGACCAGTAGCTTCAATATTTACTAGAAGACTACAGTTTCAAATTGATTTCCTCGTCGTGACTTATTTAGCAAACAATTGAAACTAATCTTATTTATTTTTAATTTGTCGCGAAAGTTACTTGTTTACTTGAAATTCTAATATTTTTCAACTGTTACTTTGTTTTGGAGATTTTTAAAAGATTAGTGTTTCGAACAATTATATATGTACATGTTTACATTGTAGATAAACTTTACTTTTAGAGCGGGCGGGTGACTAAACTATCGCACAACTGTTGTGCGATTGTCGATTGTTTCCCAGCCCATTCAACCGTTTAGTTGCACAAATAAAACTTGAGTGTTCGCACCTCCATATAAGCTCATAGGAATCAATGCGTGACTAAACAGTTGTGCGATAGTTTAATCAAAGGTGTGCGCGCGCTCTCACTGTACCCAGTATTTGTCTGAATGGAGTCGCTGAGTGAAGATATAGTATGAGAAAATTAAAGGTGTAGCCAACTACTTTGTATAGTGAAGTCTTTGAGATGATTTTTTTTTGAAAATATAAATAACTTTATTAATTTCCCCTTGGAAAATATTTCCCATTAAAAAAATAATATCAACAAACGAAACATAATAAAAATAACATTTCGCAGTTGAGAGTGCAGTGTCAGTCGACAGAGCTCGAATCAATTCAGTCTGTTTTCAGTCAGAGTGATTTCACACAGAATTTATTCACATTTCCTATCTGATATTTAATGTTTTGTCACGCTTTGTCAAGTTTTTTTTTTAATTATTGAATATTAAATGCAACATTTACTTGATAACCAGTAACAGTAACAAAAGGTTACCTATACTTTATTTAAAACAAGATGATCTTAATTTGGACAAAAGTACTTAATGACAAACTAGTGCAACTACAGTTTTATTAGTATTCGTTTTAGCCCGAGTCTTCGTCAATAAAGTAGCCTTTGTAATCCTTTAAACCATGTTCTACATTTGTGCCAAATTTCATCAAGGAACATTAAGCCGTCATAGAGATACGTAGTAACCAAATATGAAGCAAGATTTATGAAAAAAAAAACAGAATTCGTAAATAAAAGACCAAACTCGACTGGCAATGTACAATTACGTTTAATTGAAACGATTATATGGAGTTAACTAAAAATTTATGTAGTGAAATTAGGTATAGAAAATGTTTTTGCAACGATGCTAGTAAATATCTTCAGCTCGTTTTAGTAAAAGCGATCGCATCTTAAGAGCTATTGATGTGATCTTTGATACAATTTCCTGCTTGTACACAGTGAACGAAACAGGATCTCCTGCCTGGATCAACTTGATACCTAATACCAGAATTTGCAATCTGACTTCGGCATTTATGTTATAACTCCATTGTGATTTTAAACTGCTCGTTCGCTTGTTTTTTTAAGTTAACTCCAATGTGAAAATGTTTAAAAAATCTTATCATTCATTTTTTGTCGTTCATATTTAAATATAATCTGACACAAAAAGGTTTGAATAAATAGATATGAATAGTTAGTTACGTTAAAATAATTACGTCGAAAATGTTCAAACGGAATTCAATGTTTAACGAGAGTTAGTTTCAGACTACAGCGTTGGACTTTCAACAACTTTGTGTAACTTAAGCTACGTGCTTTACTAATCCTATTAATTCACTTAAGACGACTTAATACATAATTAAATGAAATATTTTTTTTAGTTTTTCTACGTAATCATACTTCATACTAATATTATAAATGCGAAAGTTTAGATGGGTGGATGGATGGATGATTGTTAGAGTTTGTAGCTTAAACTGCTGAACGGATTTCGATGAAATTTGGTATAGCTGTAGAGGATAGTCTGGAAGAACACATAGGCTACTCACTTTTTTTTTAATTCCACGCGTACGGAGTCGCGGACGAAAGCTCTGAGAAATAAAAATAAAGAAGTAAATCACTTATTCTGTTTATTTAAGATAAAATAGCAATTTCTCGAGACTTACAAGATTGTATAAGACTCTACAACGGAAGTATGGACAAAGTCACGGAAGTGAAAAATCAAAATGTCTCAACAAAGGTTGAGGAGGAGGGAAACAGCTCTCGTCGCTATTTTATCAACAAAACATTAGGTTGGCAGCACGCCAAGAGCCAACTTTATAAACTGCTGATTGGCTGTAGGAAAGAGTCTTACTTTGTGTGTTAAGAATCGAAACCTGACAAAGAACATTACCATTCCCTGATCAATTACAGTACCTTATTGCATACTGCTTCTTTTTTGAATTAAACAAGTATGAACCATCATAACACAGAGATATAGGGAGACAGTAAGTTTTCATTTGGCGCGAACTTTGAACGCATTTTTGTTTTATCTAAAATTTAAATAAAAGTTGACAATAAGACTAAGTTTAACTGGTAAATCTTACTAATGTTACAAATGCGAAAGTTTAGATGGATGGATGGATGTTTGTTAGAGTTTTTAGCCTAAACGGCTGAACGGATCTCGATGAAATTTGGTATAAACGTAAAGTAAAAAAATAACATGTTTTTGAACTTGCTTTTTGGCAATAAAATATACAAAAAAAGAGTACTCTTGTCGAATGTCGATTGCGGCACATAGATTAAATGGGTGTTTATTTTTGATCCGCATTCGAAGCGCTCACAGAAATGTTCGGTGCATTGCGAGCTGGAAGCAATTACTGCGAATAGCTTTTCAATGTATTTCGAATGTACAGCCACTAGTGACAGTATAACCGACTTCATGTGACATAGCCAATCTACTTAACCTTTAAATCGACGGAGTTTTTTGTAGCAAAAAGATATATGTTACCAACACACTAAAATCAAAATTTCACGTATTTTCTAAACTAGTTCAGTAGATTTTGTTTAAATTAGTTGTTCGTTAAACTGGACACTATCGAATGAAGGGTTAATCTCACCTTACTATAAAGTCCTTGTTTTACGGAAATGTTATAGCCAAAATTAGTAACATAATGAGTTACATTGGTGATATATAGATCATTGTATATTTAAAATATTGAGCGAAGATAATTGTAAAGTCGGCTATATAAGCTCAGTCCTTACTGACAGTTAAAACTGTTTTGTGCTCTTGCCAACCCAGAGTGAAAACTCATTAGTTATTGAAAAAAAATATAAAAAAACAATAACATTGTCACAAACAAGAATTTTACCATAAAAACAATAAAACTAAATTTAATCTTTCATTTAAATCAACAGGAAATGTACCTTAAAGAAATGTAGAAATAAGCCTTTATAAGAAAAAATAGGTAATCTCAGAAGGAGTGCATTTGTACGGAGTAGGTAAATATTAGTATAAGAGGTAGAGGGCTGTCTTGGCATGCCGCTGCCGCTGCCCGTGGCGGGGACAAGATATTTGCAAACAATTTATTTTGTGTGCACAGTACCTGGATGGCGGGGATAGAATTTTTCTTCGTTAACCAAACTCGCCCATAAGGGAATTCATTTTATTTTGCGATGTTATCATAAATTATTTAGTACTTTTTACGTAAATTTACCGCCGCAGTCAGAGTCTAAGTGACATCCTCACAGTTTTTAGGATGTATTTGGTAACCGAACTTTAGTCAAAATAAAAAAAATAATGAGTTGCTACTGATAAAATGGAAGTTTATAAAACGATAGTATTACCATAGACTTACAATATTATATGATTTTCTAATGTGCGGTCTTGTGTAGCATTTTGTAACTTTAGCATAGCATGTTTTACAAGTGCTTGCTTCATATATGTGCAATGTATGCAGGCACGTGCTCTCCGCGCACCAAAGTGACATTAACGCGAGCATGAATAAAACACCAGCCTGCCGCGGAATACGTTAGCCTGTGCTAACGTATAACCTTAGATTATATGCATAAGTGCAAATTGATTTAGTTATGTTATATTTATATAACTACTTTAATATAGTTAAAAGAATAGCTATATTTTATTTATGTCTAATAGAAAATACTGCACAGAAAATGTCTGGTATCGAATATCTGGTAATGCCAGTTTCCAGGAGATAAATTGCACTGTAGAGGCTTTTGTGAATAGTATGAGTGTAACGACGAGCAGTCGATTGCCACGACTAATGAAGCTCTCTTCATTTGTAGCATCAATGACAGGAATTTATCCTTCCAATGTGTGTGTTACAGTCCCATAGTAACAGTGTTTCCATTATTAATAAATAATATGTGTTCTATAATAAATAGTTATTTAAAAGTGCTATGTATATATACTATACTATATACTTTACATCTATACTAATATTATAAATAGGAAAGATTTGTATTTTTTGATTTTTGTAACTATGTGTTGGTATAACTCAAAAAGTACTGGGCCAATTTAAAAAATTCTTGCAGTGAGTAATACAGGCTATATTTCTTTGTTATAATTCCTTTAATTCCACGCGGACGGGGTCGCGAGCAACAGCAAGTCTAATTAAAATAGACTATTTTAGATTGGTAAGGCAATACTTTAATTCATGTTGTAGTCGCTTTAACCAATTGTGTTTTGAAATCAACCCTATTTGTAATACACTGTGTTTTGTATTGTACACTAAGAGCGGGCGCACATCATATGCGATTGTCGATTGTTTCGCAGTCAACTCTACTGTTTAGTAGCACAACTAAAAATCGAGTAGTGTGCGCACCTCCATATAAGCTCATAGGAATCAATGCGCGACTAAACAGTTGTGCGATAGTTTAGTTTCAGGTGTGAGCACTCTCTAATAACATAGACCCAGTGGTATCACACAGCCTTCCAGTCTAGTGTTGTAGAGTTAATTGCGCGTCACCGCAACGCAATCACAAACAATTGCATTATGGGTCCGGGTCGAGTGACGTCACTAATTGTCCGGCACCGGGGACCGACTGATGAACTGACGTCACCCCCGGGAATATCAATGTACTGATTTATTGCCCGAAAACCAAAATTGGTAATATTATCAGAATTTAATTAATTTAATCTGGTTATAGTAAATCAGAAAAAAAGGATAAATGTTAATTAGTAGATGCAAATGTATGAATTAAAAGAAAAATAGAATGTGAATGAAATCATTATATTGCAACTTGCTGGAAATAAAAGGCTTTTTTTATTTTTACTTTGTTTTATTTTATTTATTTATAGTACTATCACGGTTAGTTTTCTAATATATCGATTTAAAATTTGAGTAAGATCATTTTATAATCTATTCACAGATTATAAAAGGAGATGGTATCGTTAATACATCTTTTGTAATAGTAAAATTTTAAAGTATTTTACAAATACCTGATAGATTTTCTTGCTGCGATAAAGTGTACACAGTAACGTTCATCTTGAATTTCATTTTGATAACGCGTATCGTGGGAGCTTAAATTCTATTTAAACATGTTGTTCATAATTAAAAAGAAGATACTTTTGAAATAAGAAATTAATGACACATGTCATCTTGATTTTACAATGTAATGGTTTTTCCTTATTAAATGTATAACTCCTGGACTACCGTCCCTTATATTTAAACATGGTCCTTCGAGCGGATACGATTTTGGATGTTCAGGGTATA